>CM023100.1:8842973-9128717 GCA_013103745.1 Gardenia jasminoides
AAAATTGGTTTTAAAACATTGCATCTAAGGTGTGTTCATCGATTGGCAATCGTGAATCCAATAAAAAAGTTTTGATAATTTGGGAATGAGATTTTTCGCACTCAATATCTCGATTACTATCCAAATTTTAGTTTGGTAAACCGGATTGGATAATTGATAATCTAATTCTGTCTAAAATCCAAAATGTCAATAGTAAGTTAAAATATTTTAACTTTCTCTAAAAAAATTGTTGTAACAAAATAGTATCCACTACATTTTTCTAACAAAATTGAACTAACTTAACCGAAATAAACATGATATGAAAAAAAAAGGGTTCATAATCCTTTTCCTCCTCCTCATAATCCCAAGTTTTAAACAACATTGAAATAAACAAAAAACACCGAACTTTGTCAAGTTAAAGCCCAACATGTCAACTTATAGAATATATATGATATATGGATGTGTGTTGGTGTGTATATTATATACACAACCAACACACATCATGTATGTATGTATCTATCAAATTTATGTATATTATATGTGTATCTATGTATGTGTATGTGTGCATATACAGATACATACATACACACACACACACACACACACATATATATATATATATATATATATAATAGACATTTATATAATATACATATATAATAGACATATATATAGACATATGTATGTATGTGTATTATATGTACGTGTGTGTACGTGTGTCTGTGTGTATTTTATATATACATGTGTATATATGTATGTACAGCATTACATTATATAAATTTTTTGATATTTTAGCTCATATTTAGTGATCCGATAATTTATTTTTAATATCAAGTTTTAACCGTTTTATCGAACATTATATTTTGATTTTTTTAATTTTATTTTATGGAAATCCAATGTCCAATCTAAACTGGATCGCTTATTTTATTTTTTCAAAGTAATTTTATTTAATTTTTAAATATAGAATTTCTATTTACATCACCATTTGTTACCAAAACATACTTTTGTAATCAACATTATATTTTGATTTTTTTGAATTTTATTTTACCAAAATTCAAAATCCGATCTAAATTGCATGCCTTGTAATTTTATTTTATTTTTTTGTAATATGGACACCCTATTTATATCACCATTTGTTAAGAAAACATACTTTGGGGAGGTTTCTATGTTTTCAAACCCTAGAGGAGGTGACTGCCATCATCACAAACCCTCAGGGGTTTCTACAATTATCCCTTTATTTTATTTTATTTTATTTTATTTTTTGTGGTGGGGGTAGGGGAGGAGCAAGCAGAAGCTGCTGGATTGGTCTAGTGAAAAAAAGTTCATCCTCCACTCTCTGTCTTATCGATTAACTTCACTTTCCAAAGATTTTTTTCTTTTTTTTTCCTCTTTTCTTGGTGTACAACAGTAAAGAGAGGGGGAAAAAGAATTTATTGATTGACGGATAACACATAATATTTGGTAAAATTACGAACATTTGCTAATGAACAATTAGAAGTGTCTGCATTTAATTGAACCCTTATATGTCCATTTACACTTTTTTTTATTGAAAACAACTTATTTGTTCTTCAATTTTATTTAAAAAAAACTTTGTGAGAACTTAGTGAAGCTATTCTTTTTCTTTCTGTTTTTAAATTTTCAAAAGAAGGACTCCCTTTCAAAATGTAATAAATGCATTTAATTGAACCCTTAAGTTGTCCATTTATATTTTTTTTTTTAAAAATTATTAGTTCTTCAATTTTATTTAAAAAAAAACTTTGTGAGAACTAGTAGGGCTATTATTTTTCTTTTTTTTTAATTTTCAAAAGAAGGACTCCCTTTCTAAATGTAATAAATAAACAGGAAAATACAACATAATTACTTTCATTAGGAACATTGATTTTCATGTAAAATACTTTCCTTATGACACATGAAAATATTCCATGCTCATTTTGTATCTTCCCCTTCTTGCAATACTAAAATCGCAAGCATTATTAGTCACCGGTTTTATAATGACATATATGAGTCAAACTGCAATAGTATACCCTTGCTTAATTAGTACCACAAAATATGTAGCACAATAAGTTTCATTTGTCCTTTCCCATCGCAAGTTGTGAATCTTAGAAATGGCAAATGGGTGAGGCGTCCGCCGACGGTTCAATGGTGCAAGAGCAATTTTAATACTATATATGTAATATAAAATACATAATATAATATAACTACTTATATGTAATATGTAATGAAGAATATGATGTTTTCTTGTGATAATATAATATAATATTTTTGATAATTTTTTGTGGTAAAATTTTGTTATGTTAGTTGTTTATAAAAAAAATAATTGATTTATAATTTATGTAATATTAGATATAGAGAAACGGATTCACAAAGTCAAAATAATTTTTGAACTTTATCTCATATTAAATTTTTCATTGAAAATTCAAAAAAATGATTAGTAAATTTATCATTAGTATTATATATAAAATAAAAATAAAAATCACATAAAAATAAAATAAAATGGAGTACAACGTGCAGTGATGGGCATAGGATTTTAAGTTTGAGAGAGTGAATAGTCAAGCAAGAAGTACAAAAAAAAAAAAATCATAACAAATGAAGCAAACTAAAAGTATAAATTTAATAAATAACTAACAAATGAATATGTTTAATAATAAAAGATATACCGTATAAAGCAAAACATGAAAATTTAGTCTTGTTTTTAGAAATATTGGATATTTAAGATGAGTTAAATGTTTATACTTCTATGGTTATTTTCTAATTCAAGTATCAATATAATTCTAGTCATGGTTAAATTTTGATTTGTCATTTCTTTCTATCTGCATAATGTTTTCTTAATTTTAACTAATAAAATATGGTCTAGTTAATGAGTACTCATTGGTACTAAAAAAGGAGTTCGGTATTAATTTTCTAGAAAAGTGTACCTAATTCTGAAAAATATTATAATTAGGAGTGCAATAACTGTAAATGCGTAAATTTATATAATAATTTAGGTATGATTTAAATATCTATAGGTGCCCACTAACGGGTACTCTTAGAGTAATGTATTAAAAAAAGTAAGAGGTTATTTATTTTACGAACTTACATAAAGAGAAATATTAGTATTTTCTTAAGGTAAATTTTGAAACTCATCTTATTAACATTAAGGTGGTAATAATTGTAAATCACAAAGAACTAGATAATAATCGTAAATCACGAGGAACTCGAATTGGTTTCTTGTATATTATTTTTAATATAAAGAAAATAGAGTTATTATGGGATACTCTTGAAACAATAATAACTATCGATAACATATTTTGGGAACGATGTGACAGAGTTCTAATTAAAAACTGATACCTACGAAAATTTTCTGAAAAGTTTGGGGAGCGACTGCGCCCACCACCCCACCTCTGTGTCCGTCATTGGGGACGTGGGCATCTGCAAGAGTAGTGAGGCACAGTATGGGGATAGGGATGGTAGGGAATGGAATAGGAGAAGGGGCAAGGATAAGAGAGTCAGGTGAGGGGTGGGAGGAAGGAAAGGGCTTCCACCCAAATCTGTCTCCGTAATAAGTCGTCCATTTCTATCACTTTAAACGTAGGTAAAATTAATCGATGAACTCTTCTTTTCTTTTTCCGAAGGAATCATTGAGTTGAAAATGAAGAATTTGATCTTGCCATGGAAACTCATCCAGTGTTTGTAGTATTACAGAATAACAACTCAACTGCGTAAATATCGTAATCACCACTTGAGTTTATGTCTCTGCCATGTTTTCTCTCCTTTACCCAGTAACATATTAAGGAAAAATGTGGCTTTGGTCCTCAATATTTGGCTTGTTCTCTAGATTTGACCAATTATATTAAAGTAGTCTCTGATATTTCAGTCAAAATGAATTTGGTCCCCGGAGTTTCTAATTTTAGGAAAAAAATTGATCTTTTAATACAAAATAAAAAATGGCAAACGGTCAAAATTTTGGTTCTCAGATAAGCATGAACAAAGAGAAGGATAAAATGGAGACTAAAAAGAATGAAGAAAAGGAGAACACAAGAAAGGCTGATCAAGGAATAGAAATAGCTATGGCTGCACTTTGTTTCCTGGCAAAGTTTGAAGACTTGTGCGCGTTATGGGCTTTCATTGCTCAATTTCTGGACGCGGACTCTCTGAAGAAAGAGTGATGGAGTTACAAAAGCCTTGATCAAAAAGACAGTCGAAGTCTAAGGTCAGCACCTGTGTAGAAAGATATTCGTTTTTTCACAACTGACATTTTTAAGGTTGCATCCAAAAATGCAGCATCATCTTAAATTTGGTATCTTGCATCTAAATTATGAGAAAGGGAACTTATACAGTTATACATGATCATCTTGTAATAACTAACATTTGACTAAGCATTTTCTGTGTCCATTCGACTTTCAACAGAGAAAATAAAAGTCACCTATTTGGCTTCTTTTAGCAAGACAACATTGCAATTAACCATCAGATCTTTTAAGTGTTTCAGTACACTATCAATTGGACAAATGATAACACACACTCCTCTGAACCATTGAAAATGTCATACTTTCTATTTTGAAATATCCTAAAACATTTGGCATGTTAAGAAAGTCAAAAATTTTTAATCTCTTCCCGAAATTGTTCCTTCCTTGCATCATATGCTTGTTACATTTAAATTCAAATTTTGCATATTAAGAGATAAAATTGGAAAGAGATGCATAAACACCACGATCAAATCATCATTCTTAAAAAGATGAATTCTCGAAACGTAACAAAAGAATTGGGATAGAGCGAGTATGTAGAGCATGAAATTTTCTACAGAAGCAGTGGCTCTTAAGAGAACCAGGCTTTAACTTCTACTATTACACCTAAAGAGATCACAATTTTGTATTATTCACTTACCCTGCTATTAATGCAAGAATTTCAGTACAAATCATAGCTAATTGATATCGAAGTCCAAGCAGACTGACCAATAACAGAAAAATGAAATGACATCAGAATAGAATATTTACGGTTGAAGCCAAACTGGGGCTAAAGCTAAAACAGTCAACATGGATTTTCTGGTTGGTCACCTCAATGTTCAGAATTGATATATTACTCACTTTTGAGATCTGAGAGGATAACTGATGCGATTTCCTACATCCTTACGAATGCAAGAACGTCCCACAAATCTAGGAATAGAGGTGTTAACGATGGTTACGGATCGAATTTAAGCTAATACAAATCCACCAAGATGGTTTGAATTCATATCCAACACAAGTCCCGGATCTAGATTAAGTATCGAAGTTAGATTACAGAATAATCTTGACCCTTCTAACCCATGAAATTATGAACAAAGATCAATTCTTGACCCACAACCTAATAAGTTAGCAAACTAGATTTTTTGGTAGAAGATGCCACATCAAGTGCGATTCTTAGTTGAAAGTCAACGAACAATTAAAACTCTTCTCAAGTATTTAAGGAGGATCTCTCAGACAAGAGAGAGTTGCTTACACACTCACATGTATTTGCTAGAAATTTGTTGTATTATTGCCTCTAAAAAACATTTGAAGGTTTTAGACTATTTATAGCCTTTACAAGATTCAAAAACCTAAAGTTACTTGGATAAGAAATAAGTGACTCAAAACCTAATTCAACTAGGACACTTAATTCACCTTTAAGGACCACATGTCCAGCCATTTATTGGCTACCAAAAATAATACAAAATTAATTATTAACTACTGGAAATTAATAACTAACAAAGCTGGAAAAATTAATGAAATAGTCGACAAACTAAAATCCTAGAATCCAAATAAGATTGATATTCCATGCTTGGATCAAGAAGTTGAATAAGAATGTAGAGCATAGAATCCTCATCTGCTGGACAATTCTTCACCATTCCCTTCCTCTTATAGGCAAATTGTCCTCAAATCAATGGTTTGTATGTCAAATGGTCTAATGTTCCAACTTACTCATTTTTTATTTTGCCATGCAGATTTTCGTATGTTGGGCCGTGAACCCGGAATGGAATGTGCTATTCTGCATTATCACAGCAATTATGCTCATGGATCGAGTCTTGGATGCTGCCTAAGCCTTTCTTCATCCTACAATTGCCTTTCACAAAACCTAAAACCTACTAAAACTTGGAAATCAATTAAGGCAGAAATCCGGCCTTGTCTAGAAACTTAGTGGACCGAATTCCACTTGGATTAGAACCAAATAACACAAAACTAATCGGACCATCACACTAAGCTAAGCTAAGCTAGCTGAAATTTGATGCTCGTGTCAAGCCTCACATGTGCCTCAAGTTCCATCGCAGATTAGATGGGATCCAATGAACAAAATCAAGAATAAGTTCTTGTTGAAACTTAGTGATAGAATTGTAGTGTTTTACTTAATCATTTGTCTATGTTTTATTTACAGCTAAAGAGAGAAGGAAAAAGAGAAAACAAAAACTAGTTGTAAAAAGCTAAATGTGTGGATGTTGTAAAAGAGGAGATGGTGGCCGGATCTGGTGAGGATTTGTTTTCTACTAGCACTCTTGATCTTTTGTTGCCTAGTGTTTTCCTTGATTATTTGCAGGTTACAAGAGTCGTTAGAAATCATGAAACGAGCACTCTTCTCATCCCCATTGAAGCTGCTTGTGACTCTTTTCAAGCTGAAATTAATCCTTGTACCTTATGGACTTGTACCTTGCCTCCTAGTCGAAGTGTTCTTGACTGTATTAGTGCACTTGTTCCTTAGCAATTGATGATCGAAAAGGGAAGTTCCAAACCTGATTTTCTTACTTTTTGTGAAGATGTGGTGGTGTTTGAATCAATTCTATGTGTTTTGCATGTTCCTGGTAGTGGCCTGTTTGTGGTCTTAAGTCATAGTTCTTCATTTGTATCTTTTGATTTGCCTTCAAGTACTAAACGTAGCTTGCTTAGTGATATTTTTCAGCCTGTTTGGATGAGTATACATGTTGCTTTGCATGTGTTAGCATTCGATATGCCTGAGAATCGAGTTATGTGTTTGCTTAACAATCGTTATTTGTGTCTTAATCGAAATGTTTTGCATTCTTTTATGCCTTGTTATACTTGTGAGTGTTCTGATGTCCTTATTGCATGCTATCCAATGGATCTTGTGGATTGGAATACAAACTTTCATTACCATTTAGTTGAGTTAAAATTTTCCAGTCCTTCACGAATGATTTCTTCAATACTGGAGCATGAACTATTTAACTTCTTTGTTGATTTGCATTCCATGATGCATGGAAATCAAGTGCTTCCGTCTTATTATCAACTTGGTAAGTTTAGTGACTATGCATGTTCTGTCTTTATTCATTCTTGGCGTTTTGTCGTTGATCCAGGTATTGGTTCAAGGCCGCATTATTCTCATTGGAAGGTGAAGTGGGAGCAGTGCATTGGTTCGAACTTGATTTGAAGTTGGAGGAAAGATATATCGCATGGCTTGTTTTCCAAGCGACAATCCCAGCATTGCTACGATTCAAACGAAATGTCGATTTGAGATCAAATCTTCTCAAGAGGAGGGGAATGATACGAGTCTCATGTGTTCGTGTTCGATGCTTGTGTCAAACCTCACATGTGCCTCAAGGTCTAGCGGATTAGATGGGATCCAATAAACAAAGTCAAGAATAAGTTCTTGTCAAAACTTAGTGATGGAATTGTAGTGTTTTACTTAATTGTTTGTCTATGGCTTAGCTTAGTATGATGGTCTGATTAGCTTTGTGTTATTTGATCCTAGTCCAAGTGGAATTCGGTCCATTAAGCTTCTAGACAAAGCCAGGTTTCAACCTTAAGTAGTTTCCAAGTTTTAGTAGGTTTTAAGTTTTGTGAAAGGCTAAAAAAAGCCTATTATTTTTGTTCCTTTATAGACAAGATATGATTGTGAGTTTTATGGAAATTTCCAAATTTTCTTTCCTAAAAGCAATTCTTTTGACTTGTGGAAGCCGCCTTTGAATACCTTAAGGTGGAGATTTAGATGATTTTTGACTTATCAATCAAGTAACTCCTTAATTATGGTGTCTTCTACCCTTGAATTTGTGTTTGAGCAGTCCAAATTCGAAATTTGATCCGCAACTAACATTGACACCTCTATTCCTAGACTTGTGGGACGTTCTTGCATTCGTAAGGGTGTAGGAAATCGTATCAGTTAGTATCGAAACCCCCAAATTGATGAAGCATAATAGATCGTAGGCTTGTGATAGAGGTTTCTTGACTCTTCAAGGTCTAAAATCCATATCAATAACCACACATAAAAATACAATATAGTCGCTCAAACCTGACATGCTACACAAGTATGACCTTATGAAGTCGCCAATCTATTTTGAGGAAAAAATTTTGGACGACAGACAAATCAAGTACCAAATCGCTGACACGATGGCACTTTAATCCTGACTTCATACAGAAATTCGAATGGGGCATCTTCTCGATATTCTGGAAGGATAGGTACCTATCCAGATTGTGTCAAAATTTGCAAATTTTTCTGGCTGGAGAATTGTTTAATTCTCCAGGATCGTTCAGTAAACTCATTGATCTTGAAACTTGTTTTGAGCCAGGGTCTTTCTCAACAGGCTGAAACTACGAATGAGATTGGCAACTTATCATTATGATGGAGCCAAAGTGGGAAACTCTAATAGAATGCAGAAAGATCAGACTTAGAAAACTTTTAAGAGCAGAAAAGCCTAGAAAACAAATAGCCATGGCAACCCTGGATTGTGTCAAGCAAAGGACTTGTCTGACATGCTTCCTCAACAGTACGGTTCATCCATTTCTTTGATAAGTCTTCAGCAACAATGGAGACCTGATGCTGCAATACAGCAGCTCCTAAAGGACCGACCAAATTTAGCCGAGTAGCAGCAGATATGACATCTCTCATGGTTATGAACATATAAGCCTTCTGAGAAGTGTCAGCATCTATTCCAAGAAGTCCACAGACAAGCCCAAAAATAGGGGCGTGGTGGAAAGATAAAGACCCACTACTCAAAGATGCATTCCTCATAGACTTGAGAGAAGGAATTTCCAAGTAAACAGCAGCAGCTACTCTCATAAGTGCTGACCCTTGTAGGATCGATGCCTTACGACCAACTTCATTTGTTAGTGTTGCATCCAACATTCTATCAAGCTTGTGCCACATTTCCAAATCAGGAAAGATGGTACAGGAGTATACGTAAGGAAGAAGCAGGCTTCCAGTATTCTGTAGCACATGTATCACATAAGCTCGGAGGTCTTCAGGACCCGAAACTAGATGAGCTTGAATTGCAGCCTCAAGACCAAAAGAATGAGCAAAGCCACCAGTAGGAAGTATGGAATCGAGCAGCTGCCATTGGCTCCATTGTACTAGAGATCCCACTCGTGGAGAATTTTCAATTTTGTCAAGATTATAGCCATTTCCCACTTTTTCCTCCATTTGAAGTTAGATTTCTGGTTAACAGAAGCAACACAATAACACATCTGAAATAGGGTCAATACTATTATGAAGTTGAGCAAATTATTAATCAAACAGCATATGAATTCTAATTTGATAAGCATATAGGTGTCAACCAATTATTGGCATCAGAATATCTATCCAAATTCTGTTACCATTTCACTGATTTATGTGAAAAGGAAAGACTGGATAAAGTTATTTGATGGTTACACAACTTTCATTTGCCAGACTGGAATGAGGAATGTGCCCCAAGAGGGGGCCAATCGGCTTCAAGTTCCAAATGAAGAAGCCTTGCCAGGGAATTGAAACCCAAGAACTACATGTCGTGTACATTGGAAGAAAGCATTTACACAATCATACCATATCCGTGCCTCACAAAGTTTGAATTATAGATGGCATAGAACTGTTTTACACCTAAGTAAAAGAGATCCCTTTATTCAATTCAGATGGAATCTCAAAGAAACAGCACAAGATTCAGAACAACTAATACCTAGTAAATGCACCCAAAAAAAAAAAAAAAAATTAACACAACACTGAAAGAAGAGTGATTCGCATCTGGCAAAATAAACGCAGGACACATGGTTAATATTTCAATGCAAATGGAGAACATTGAAAGAAAACACCAACCCAGATTTCTGATCTAAATGAATGAAGCTGATAAAAATGTTGCTACTTGTTAAAACTGTCAAGTCTGTCATGGATCTTTATGAGGTTTACTCTCCTGATTATTGTAGCTACAAGGAACCCTCCCCTTCCCCATTTTTCAAGAATCACAAAGTCAATTAATCACAGATTTTAAATGGTTCTTTCGATTTGGGCCCTTACAATCGGAGGGATTAATGGAAGAGAGGTTAACCATGATTATCTAGCTAAACAAAATGTTCTTTTTGATCCAACTCATTTACTTCGCAACTGCACTTTTCTGTTCTCAGATTTCAACATTAATAAAAAAAAAAAAAAGGCATTAATCAAATAACCGCTTCCTCTTCTCCCAGAAAAACACAAAACAAATTAGGAAAAAAAAAACACAATCAATAAGATATGAACAAGGTAAAGGAGTAAGAAACCTTGCAAGTAGGTCTCCGCCGGTGTACAGAAGCCTATTTTGATTGGGAGTGTGCGGCAGGAGGACCGGGAGCTAGTGCTGAATTCGCCATTAACGTAGAACGCTGTGATGACGACCAACAAGCAAACGACGACGTTGTACCCTGTAGGCACGAGGGGTGCGATACGTAGTCACCTATGCATGTCCCTATCTGATAAGTTAAAAAGTGAGTAAGAGAAATGTTAATTGGGGTTAATGGCATTCCCACTATTTACTTTGGGTTTAATTACATTTACCTCCCTTAAGTTTTGTCCATATTACCAAACAAACCTTGTAATTTGACCAAATAACGATTATCTCCTTGTCACTAATTGTTTTCTAACTCCGTTAATGGATATTTTGAGATGACAAAAAACCCTGATTTACAATATTTCCAGAAAAATTTAAAATCTCAAGTAAAGAGCATTTATTAGGGAAAAAATAAACTAAAGCATAGTGACAAAATATCATAATAAAATAACAGTAAAAATAATGCAGCAAAAAATAAATCTTGATGCATTAAAGAAGCACTGAAGGAAGATTAAAAAAAAATCACAAGTTTTAATGGAAAAAGGAAATGGATAATATCAAAGAAGAATGACGAAAATGAAAAAAAAAAGGATTAAAAATTTAAAACTACTATTCATCATCTATCTGAAGGACAGAATTGAATTTACATAATCTTATCACTCTTCTTCACAGTTCCAATGACTTTCTTTTAGTGTTTTCATTTAATTCTTTTTCTTGATTTTCCTGAAATCATGTCAAATTCAACAAACAATCACATTAAATAATATGTAAATAGGAGAGAGAGCTTTGATTTTGTCCAAAAATCAAGAATCTGAAAAATAAATATCACGCCCATTAATCTTCTGACCCTCCTCCATTGCTTGCCTTTCCAAAGTTGAATATCTCCAGTACCATCTTTTTATGAGGGTACTGCTCTTATCATCCAATCCTACTATGGCACCCAAAAAAAAAGGCTTAGACCCTTTTCCATTGCCATTGCTAGGCACACCATCGCTGCCTACTCTTTCAATTCCTTCAACCAAGACCAAGTTTGAATATCTCTTCGAGCTAGATCCTCCATTCTTGTTCCCATGTATCTTCCTCCATCCATTTTTCTCAATTTCAATGCACAAAAAATTGACCAAATTTAAGTGACTTTGCTTTTGAAATTCGAGAGCCAATGAGCTTGTTAAACTATCGGCATACTCGTCTTTAAAGCCAAACGAATCTTTTATGTGGATTTTTAATGTTTTTAAGGTCAATGATGTGTTTCTCCAAAAAATTGATGCAATAACTGAAGTTTGGCACCGGCAATTATACGTGCCGTGCATCAGTGCATTGGAGCCTTACTATGATGAATAACTGCCAGAAAGTTGCTATGTCCAATCTTCAGGTTGATTTTTTGTGGGCAATAGAAGAAGAAATACAATTTAGAGTTTTGTGGGCATTTTGGGGTTTTTAATATTACTCTTGGTTGAGACTTGAGACAGCTTAAAGATCGTTGGCAACTAACGTTGACCAATAATAAGGGTGTTTTTGTTATGAGCCCTTGATATTTAAGGATCTTTTCGTAGTTTGGCCAAACCCAGGGTCGAACTATATTATGGTTAAATCTTAAGAGAGGTAAATGTAATTAATCCTTTACTTTATTATATAATTTAATAAAACAATAGAATAGAAATAATATGATAAAAATGATAGTGAGTGTACAATTAACAGAAAGAGAGTACAATTAACATTTTCTTAAAGGGAGAATAGTTCAAAATGTCATTCATATTTTGCCAAATATATTTTTTTGTCTTTTACTTTCAAAATGATAACTCTATGTCCTTTATAAAATCAAGTCTATAAAATTTCATCCCATCCTAATTTTTTACCACTTTTTTATCCTAAATCTATCACATGACCCATGGACTGTTATGTTTTTAAGGGTAGAGCAAAAAAGTTACATTCCATTTTTAATTAAAATAACATAATTCATATCTAATTTTGTCCCCTAAAAATGTAGAATCTGATTCAAACCATATTCACTTTTTTCCTAGAAATTTGAAAGCAGAGCCAATTCATATTCATTTTTGCAACCAAAGAAAAAGTGAGATTTGATATCTTTTGTACATAAAAAATGGTTATATATGGGTCACATAGTGATTTCATACCAAAAAATGATCAAAAACTTATATTCGTATCAAAAATTTGATAATTTGAATTTGTAAATGACATAAAGCTAATATTATAAAAGTGAATCCAAAAAATGATCAAAAACTTATATTCGTATAAAAAATTTGATAATTTGAATTTGTAAATGACATAAAGCTAATATTATAAAAGTGAAGGACAAAAAAAATCACTTGATGGAATGTGAGAGATATTTTGAATAATTTTCCCTTCCCTAAAATAAAAAAATAATAATGATAAATAAATCACCTGACTAATGACGGCAAATTCCTCAGATTATTGGTGTTTGGAAAAAAAGTCGTCAATGTGTTGCTAATTTTTTTTGTCTTCTTCATCTATAGTGACGTGCGGCACCAAGCAGGAATAATTTTTTTTTATCAGATTGAAGAGGGG
The DNA here is from genome assembly GCA_013103745.1 of Gardenia jasminoides. Taxonomy (NCBI): domain Eukaryota; kingdom Viridiplantae; phylum Streptophyta; class Magnoliopsida; order Gentianales; family Rubiaceae; genus Gardenia; species Gardenia jasminoides. Next base: position 8,855,980 of record CM023100.1, read on the forward strand.
CTTTTGTGTAATTTTTATTTTTCCTCGGTAGTTGCATACGCATGGTGTGTGGACGGTCTAAAATTCATGTTTAAGGTTCATAGCATATCGGCACCTCAAACATGGAATTCTAATAGACCGTTACCACACCACGCGCACCTGTTAAAAATTTTTTTTTTTGTTAATTTAGTTAGCAAAATATCGAATTGGGTTTTTTTTTTTTTGTGAAAATGACATTGGGTTTTGTGGGTCTAAATTTTGAAAGAGTAGAAATTAAAAAATTTTTGGTTAAGAGAAAATTGAACAGCACAAACTGAAACTGAAATGACACAAATCTAGTAATATCTGGATTGAAGTAACAAAAATTGTGGATAGAATGGTACAATTTAAAAAATCAGTGTGTTTGAATCTTGTATATTAGGGTTTTTATATTGTGTATTGTGAAGATATAAAAGATGTAATATATATACACAAAGTTCGAGAAATATTAAATGGTGAATATTGAGGTTACAATGGATAATATGGTTGATGGTTAAAAAGAGTAAAGACAAGACTTTTATCTTATAATTAGATAATGAATAAAGTTTTGTAAAGTATGAAAGTGGAAAAGTTGGAAAAGTTGGTAATTTAGAGGTTAGGGTTTAGAGTTACACGGCATAGTATCTAAAAATAATTCGGCCCAATCGCAGCCTAAAAAAATTTGAGAGTAATAAATGAAGTGTAAGCAGAGAAAAGTTGATTGAATTGTTAAAAATTGAGAATCCAACGTATTTTAGGGTTCAAACAAAAAACAGTTATGTAGACACCAAATTTTGACTATTTCTTTTGTTTTCCTATGTTTTTATCTGTTAATATTTAGTTATTTATCTTTGAATTTTCTAACATATTTTTCTCATTTTTGTAGGTTTTTCTTTAAAAAAAAAAAAGAGTCAAAGTCATAAAACGCGGACCAATTACGCGGGTGAGTCTGCGTAACTAGTCAGTAACATCGGCGAAAAAAAAATGGCCTTGATTTTCCAAAAGCTTGGATCATCCTTTTCCAGCTGTATTTTCAATGCTTGAACGATAAGAAACCTATTTAAACATTCCCCAACTCACCCCTAAACCCTAACAACTGATCTAACGTTCAAGATTAGCTCACCTCATCCCAAGAACATCAAAACCCTTAGTTCTAGGTTTGGGTGGCTATAAATAGCCTAGATTAGGGTTTAGAAAAGGAGGTTGGAAATCTGAGAGAAAAGGAGGCAATTGGGAGAGCTTTGAGAGAAAAAAAGAGAAAAATGGCTGGGAATTAGAGAGAAAAAGGAAAAGAAAGAAGAAAAGAAAAGCTAGGGTTTCACCCTTGAGGAGCTTATTCTTGGAATTCTGGCCTCTTCCTTCGATTTTTTATTCAAGGATTCGTAGCATACTTATACTCTATTTACTGTTTTTGATCGTAAAATTATCTGAGATTTGGGCCTTTTGGTGGAACCAAGGTCTTGAGTAGTTTTCTTTTAGTTTGGGATATTTGATGATGATTATCAGCTGTTATATGAGCATGTTGTTTATAAAGCCTTGGTAAGGCTAGTAGACTTGTTTTTACGCTTAAAATTAGGCGTTTGATGCTTACGTGATGATCTTTGTTGTGATTCGAGAAATTTACGGAAAAATGTTCTTCCGTTTGAAGATGTGAAGAAAGCGGACTACTTCAGCGTCAGCGTTTCCTCTTGAATATTTGAAGATGTGAAAGCGGACCTCTGCGTGGGTTACTTGCGTGCGCTCAGCGTTTGTTTGAATACTTGAAGATATGAAGAAACGCTGGCTTGTTACGCAGGCCAGTCCGCGTAACAAGCCTCGTTTCTACCAGTTCTTCCCTTCCCCTTTTGTCTATTTGATGATGTTGATGCTTAAGATTTGGTGTTTTCTTGATTTTAGCTTGTTCGACGCGGTCGAATCTTTGGTGTTTGATGTTTAAATCGATCCCCTTGCCTCGAGGATTTTTTACGTGATATTTGTCGAAAAACTGGAAGCAATCTTCGATATTTTGAAGATGGGAAGCGCTGGTTACGCTGGCTGAGTCCGTTCAGTCAGCGTTTCCTCGAACTTTGATTTTTTGCTTGTGCGGACTATGTTTGCTGCTCATGCAGTTTGATCCAGCGTAACCTCTGTTTTTGTATTACATTGATATTTCCTGCTCTTTTGTTCCAGAATCTTACTCTATTTCCTAGTATTATCTCTTTGCTTGCGAATCTGTTTAGATACCTTTCTTTGTATTTTGATTGATTTTTCCTTTAAATTGGTACCTTGATCCCTTTTGTTGACATTGAGTCTTAGATAATCATTCCTATCATCTAAGGATTCAATTAAGGCATCACATCAAGGGATGGTAACTTCTTTCCCCTATTATGTGCTCATTATGTGTTTTTTTTTTTTGCATGATTTTGCATGTTTTAAATTAAGCTTTCCTTTGCTTTTATTCATGTCTAGTCTTCATTTATGTCATTTAATTTTGAGTAAATCATTTGGAGGCTTTGGATGCCAAGTTGTAATAGATAGGTTTAATTTGGCAAAAAGTGTATTTAGTCTAAAAAATGTAATAGTTAGATTATTATTCTTAATTTTCTTCCCTTAGAATGTATTTAGGTTTCCCCCAATGTAATAATTAGTTTTTTATATGCTTATTTTGCATGCTTGCATGATTATGTGTCTATTTGCTTTCTTAGGGTCTTGCATTTAGATATTATGCCTACGTGTTATGTGTTATGTGTTTATATGTTTACTTGCTTTATTATCATGTCTACATGTTTATTGTGTAAATATATTGATGTCACCACACTAGTCCAACGCTAGTTGTGGCCTTCCCTTTCGATTTCTCACTAATCCAATGTTAGTGAGAACTTTTTGACGAGGGCTAGTCCAATGCTAGACCCTTCAACGCCGTTCATGCATTAGATACAAATTTCACACACTTTTCACTTTTAGAGTTTCTTTCCCATTTTGCATGTCACTATTCTCCCATCCCGTATGTGAAACATCTCATTTAGTTTTCTTTTAGATTAATGCATTTAAGGCATTACCCTTTGAATTAGGGAAAAGAGCGAGTATGGTTTCCTAGCCTTAGCACGCTTTTATTTCCTTCTATGAAAAGGAAGAATTAAAGTCACGAATTTAGTTCCCCGCACCCATTATGTTGCATTATCCCTCTTTAGGACATACATGTGCATTATTTTAAACTCTATCAAATTCATTCTTTAAAAAATCAAAATTTCTCCTTCATGTTTTAGCAATTCAAAGTTAAAAAGCCACTTTTCTTAAAATTGCATCTTTTGGAAATTCAAGTTCCTTTTGCATTTAGAATTGATCCTTTCAAAAACCCAACTTCTTTTCTCTTGATACTTTATAAAAATTGCATTTTGAAAACCCTATCTTTCCGTTCATTCGAGTCTCATCATTTGCATTTTTTTTCAGACCTCCTCGAGGGATCAAAAATTGGATGACACAACTAATGTGATCAATTCCAATCACACCTCAAGGAGACATTTGCCCCTCTCGATCCAACATTAGGTCTAGATTTTGCATCCATATAGACAACATCCAAATGTGATAAATTTTAAAGTTAGAAATTGGAAAATTTTCAACTAAATCTTGCAACTAGCTTTGGCTAGGTTAGAAGGGTGCCTTAGAGAGTAACATCAGATCTTTGCTTTCCCTTCTTTCAACGTGACCAACCTTTTCTCTAGTTTTCAAAGACACGGTCGTCTAAAGGGTTTTTCTTTGTTTATTTTCATTAATTAAAATCTTTTGGGTGACTTGGTACACCTAAACTCCATACCAAGTGGCGACTCCAAATTTTTTCTAAAAAACCCTTTTCTAGACTTTTGTTTTTGGGTCCAAACCGTCGCATTTTTATAGTCCCATGACCCTTTTCCCTTTCTTTTTTTTTAAAAAAAAATAATAAAATGGAAATCCTTCCCTCTTTTTCCATTCATATCAAAAAATGGGGCGCGACAAGTTATGTTAAGGTAAAGATAGTGATATTAAGAAAATCTTAAAGTTGTAAAATAGACACACAAATGAGAGAATTTAAATAAGGAGTGATTGTGAATATTGGATTCTGGTGGAGTTGTAATTAATGATTAAAAAAAAGTGTCGCACGGGTTTGAATATATTAGGGCTTGGGGTAATAGGGTTTAAGGTTTAACGTTACGGGTTAAGGATTTAGGGTTTTTGGGTTTTTGGGTTTAGGGTTGTAGGGAATTAACGTTTTAGGATTAAGGATTCAGGGTTTAGAGTTTAGGGTGTTAGCGTGTTGCGGTGTTAGGGTTTAGGGGGCAAGGGTTTAGGATTTAGGGTTGTAAGGGTTTTACAGTTTAGACTTTAGGGTTTTAGGGTTTTAGGCATAGTATATGAAATTAAATGCGTAGTTGGAGGGGAAAAAAATTTCATTGGAGTAAATCAAATTACACCTCCAAAATATTATTCATGTGATAAATTTTGAGAGTGAAGTGTTGAAATGTAGTATTAAAAATAATAGTTATAATGGGGAAAAGTTTATCATATGGGACAAAATAGAAGTCGGATTATATATAAATCAATTAGAAAATTAAATACCGAGTGCTTTGAGTATTTGGTGCATGGTGGGAGTTATCATTAGGGGCGTTTAAAAGTTGCGACAACGGGTTTAGAGTTTTGGGTTTGGGGTTTTATAGTTTCTTTTAGGGATCTGAAAGCTTTAGGGTTTTGTGTTAAGGGTTTATGGTTTAGGGTTTTAGGGATTTGACATTTTTTTTTGGTACATTTTTAAGGTTTAGGGTTTTAGGGTTTAGGGCTTGCAGGTTGTTTAGGGTTTAGGGTTTTCAAGGTTTTTAGGGTTTAAGGTTTTTTAAGGTTCAATGTTTGGGTTGTATGATTTTTATCGTCTTAGGATTTAGGGTTGAGTGTTTAGGATGTAGGCGTTTTAGGGTGTAGCCATTTTAGGATTTAATGCTTTTGTATCCAGGGTTTATGGTTTAGGTCTAGTGTTAATGGTTTTGACGGTTTGTAGGATTTTTGGGGTTTAGGGTTAGTATAGTGTTTAAGGTTCACGCTTTATGGTTTGGGTATGTTAGGGTTTAGGGTTTTGGTTTAGTGTTTTAGGGTTTTAACATTTTTTTTGTCTATTTTTAGGGTTTAGGGTTTTAGGGTTTAGGACTTGCAAGGTTGTTTAGGGTTTAGGGTTTACGGTGTATGTCTAGGGTTTAAGGTTTTCAAGATTTTTAGGGTTCAAGGTTTTTTAGGGTTTAGGGTTTTTGGGGTTTAGGGTTATTAGGGTTTTCAAGATTTTTAGGGTTTAGGGGTTTAGAGTTTAGGGTTATCAGGGGATCTTACTTACGGGAGATTCGATTTAGGGTGTTGGCATATTACTTGATTTAGGGTCTTGCTTGCGGCGTGATGTGGGGCCTCAGTCTACTCAAAGAACCGTATTCCCCTTTTACTTTTTTGCAAGCCTCGCCTCCCCAAATTGGTAAATATATATATATATATATATATATATATATATATTCAACCCTGCGTCGGCGTGCACCTATAGATTAAGAAGACAAAAAAAATTAGCAACACATTGCGAATTTTTTTTCCAAACACCAATAATCTGAGGAATTTACCGACTGATGAAATGGCCCAGTAAACGTTGACATCTCATACCCTTAAATTAAGCATGCGATGTGATGTTGCACAACACAAGTGCGGGCCGCATGGGCCATCATCTGCTCCTGGCCCACTATGAGCCCATACAAAAGCCTAAGAATTTCTTCCCACTCTAAAATTTCACAATATATATTCTGCATCATGGATCGAAAATAGACTAGTAGTTAGGAAGAACTCAGAGTTTTTCCTTTTTTTTTTTTTACTAATAGATTCAAGGTTCAAATGCTCATAGTTGGGAATGGAAAAGATGTGGTCACATAGAATTGCACAATTAGGACCTCTCAACATGGTCTAATCATATATGCACTCTATGAACCTCTAATCAAGACGTCTTAGCACCTCCTTAATCAGATATGCAATATGTGAAAGTTAATGGCTTTTCTTGTTATTCTAGGTGTATTAATCACCTTTTTACTGGATAAAATGACTTTCAGTAACATGAAAACAAACTCATGCTAAATTGAAATATAGAAAAGGGATATATCAAAAACCTCACCTAAGGTTTCTATTAATATCATATGGCACCGTTAAAGTTTTAAAAATATCACTTACCTCCCTTACATTTGTTATTTGTGTAACAAAATTCAAAAAAAATCCTAAACTACCCTTTAACCTGCCAAATAAAAATACTCCTATTCAACTTTTTCTACTTTAAGAAAACTATAGCCTAAAATCAATCTTTAGTAGTATTACCACATCATAATGCTATAGTCCATAAAAATATAAATTTGAAGAAAAAAGATATTTGCGAAGAAATGTACTTGCACGAATTTAATTCTATATGTTCAAAATTAATTTTTTAAGAATTTTATATTTTTTCCCAACTTCTTCTCAATTCGTGCCCAAGCCTTTAAATTGTATAGATCATTGTAAAATCAACGCAAAATAAAGAAAGACATTATACTTCATTCTATCATAATCACAAAAAGTAAAATACAAACAAAATTTAACTTATTATAATTGAATAAAAAATCACATAGTCACCCAACAAAATGAATAAAACAGAATGTTGGAGAAGAGGGAAAGAGAAGGTAACTTTTGTTTTTTATTTTTATTTTTGAACTCCATTGGTTTGATATGTGAATTATGTATAAAGTGAAGGTTATTATAGTCTTTTTGCAATTACTCGGGGAGGTAAGTGATATTTTTAAAACCTTTGAACTACCAAGTAATATTAGGAGAAATTTCAAGGAAGGTTTCCGATATTATCCCTATAGAAAATGTGCATAATAGGAGGACAAAAAAAAAAGTCCAAGTTGGGTGTTCAAAAAGACATAGTATGTTCTAATGCTAGCAACCAAATGCCACTCCTATGTCTAGTGTCTATCATGACATGTTACCTACACCGACTAGGAGGAGTACTTTAGGTTTCATTTTAATCTTTCTAAAAAATGGGAAAATACCAGAATTCGTCCCCAAACTTTGGATCAAGGACACATTTCGTCCTTGACCTTTTCAACATGATACATTCTGAATTAATGATTTTGGTTCAAATGTCATACTCAAACGGTAAATTGGACTTGATTTAATGGAACTAGTCACATGAATATCATGTGGCCATTAAACAAGTCATCTGGAAGTAAAAAATGCCACAAAATGATGATTTGCTTCACTTTCCCAACTCTTTTTATCTTTTCACCAATTCTCCTTTCCCAACTCCCTTCAAAAATCAGATCCAATGAAATTCATCCAGAACAAAGAAGCAGACTGTGAGAGCCCTAGAAATTCCGTGCATACATTACCATTTAACTCATTCAAGTGCATATAAAATCCTTTAGTGCATTAGTGGTATGTTTTCACTAAGTACATTATTTATTATTTGGTTAGATAAACTTTTCTTAGATTCAATTTTAGAATTAGTGAGAACTTCTTGCATGACTTAATTGTTAGGAAAATAGGATTTATTGGGTTGATTGGAGACTAAACTAAATTAATCGAGTTAGAAGTAAATAAGTGAGATTTTTGTTAGGAAGTGGCCAAGAAACCATCACTTGTCACCACAAGAATTAAACTTTGACTTGATGGCTTTTCCCTCCAACTTTTCTCTTTTAAAAACAACACATTTTCTTCTTCTTCTTGAGATGGTTGGCCGACTTTAAGGAGGAAAATAGAGGAGAAAACTCACAAAAAACCAACCTAAATCTTGCTTAGTTTGATAGGAAATCAAAGAGTGAAAGTTTGCTAGCACCTTAACCATCAATCCTCAAGTTTGGTAAGAGAAGGTCTTATTGGCTTGGAGTCCTACTTCTTTAACTTGTTAAGGTACTTTTCTTCCAAAACCCTAGCTCTATGATCTTTAAATTTAGTTTAATGAAGGTTTTTGGTGATGATTAAGGATGGTTGATGCTTGGAAACATAAGTTTTTAGTTTGGATTCTTGTAGATGCATCTTGAGAGTTGGTTTGACCTTATGCCTATTATGTGTTTGATTTTTGGATTAGCACTAATCACTTGTCTTTGATGATTGTTCCTTTGAGAAAGATGCTTGTTTAGCTTCCATATCCATGCTAGAAAAGTTATAGAAATTGGTTTGAACTTTTAGGTTGGAAGAAAGTTGTGGACTGTTTTGTAGAAGGTTGTTGGCCAAATCTGCCGGGGGAGGTTTTCCTCTTGTTTTGCGATTCTTTCTTGCTCAAGCTTCACTATTCTTGTTGAGAAACATTGTTAGGACATTTGTGTATCAAATTGGAGTGAAATCAATTTATTTTGAAGGGTGAAAACCTCTTGAATTGTGTAAACTTTTGAACCAATTTTCTGTTCTGCACTCCGTCAGAATTGGAAAAATAGTCAACTTCCCAGATTTTTTGGTATTGATAGGAAATGAACCAGGAGCTAACCCATATACCGTTGGAAAGCCCTATGAGTCTAGTTTCTAATGCCACTGATGGCACTCAATTTTGATTTTTCTACACCAAGTTATACTCGTTTTCCCAAGACTGCATAGTGCCTATTGTTATACCCGAACTTCAGCTTTTGTTGTGAACTTATTCTTGGTCGAACCTTGATGCTTCTTGAATCTTTGTGCGCTTATTTCATTCCAAATATCACACTTGACTTGTGAATCTATTAAACCTTCAATGTTTCATTATTTTGCAACCTTGAATCACCCTAGAACTTCCTAGTTTAGGTGCATGAACTAGTAGCATTCATTTGCACTTGTTAAGTTACATTTACTTGCTTTGGTTTGAGTTGATAATTGTATACATTGGTTGTACATAGGGCTCGAAGGTGGTATTGAGGGTGATCAAGATGTGAACATTTGAGTTACTTGGCTTTGTTTGGTAAGTGATCCTTTGCTTGTTTCGTGAACTTGTGTGATTTCTCAAATTACATGACTTATTTGTTTACTTGAACTACGTGACGGTGTGCGTTGCTTCAAATGTGACTATTGAACTTGCTTACATTTTATACATGTTTGGACTATTGAGGTTGAGTCGAGGGTGTACTTTATCGCACTCAAACTCTTCCGTTTGACTTTCACTTGGAGTTTGACCTACTTGAATTGTGATTTGACATTGTGTACCTTGATGTGAAAAGTCGTTCAGGTGATATACCGTCGACTAATTTGGTTCATTTGGGGCTCCGAAAGCCCCAAAACCCTATTGGTGAGCCCTTTGTATCAAGCCAGCGTGGGCTTGGTCAAGAATATCGGTGAACCATAGGTTATTCGATTTGGTTCTTTGGAACATGGTATACTCGAGTATTACCCAAATTTGATTAGTTGAGGTGTTCGGGCCAGATAAGGGGGTGATTGGTGGATGGCTGTGATGTAAGTGGTGTCTACGGACTTGGTTCTTGACTTCAAACGTTGACGGAGAGTCAACGGCTCATGTTTCGATCAAGCTTTGATGGATTTGACTTTTGGAAGCAACCTGTATCCTTTATTTGAGTGTGTTGCTTTATTTTACATTAAATGCGATATTCGACTATTTGTTAATGTGATTGCATGTTTTATTTGGGGACCTCATTAAGCTTTCGCTTACCCCATTCCCTTTTGTTTTCCTTAACAGGGATGTGTAAGAGGTCGGAGAGTTTGCTTGTGGCCTAAAAGTCAAGTGTTTACCTTTTGTTTAAGTGCCGATATATTAGTGGACTTGTTCCATTTTGTAAGTTTAAAGTTGGTTGTAAACTTTAGGATTGAGATATTTGTAAGCTTTTATGTCCATGTAACTTGGAGTTTACTTTATTTTGAGAAAGTGTTGAGTTTTAACGCTTTGATGGTACTTTGAGTATTTGAATCCTGACGAGAGTTGGACAGACAATTCGCTAATCCTTAGGATACGCCCTAGGGAAAGGTGGGCCTGTCACACAGACTTGGCATGATTAAGCAAAAAAGCTAAGAAAAATGTCACTTCAAAAGAAGGAGTTGAGTGATCATGTACCCCCAAATTACAGTAAACATTGTAGGCCTACATCCAGCTAAGAAATGTGCCGTCTACACTTATCAAAGGCCTACATCCATCTAAGAATCCTTGTTTCACCCCATGAAAGCACATGTACAGTCTTTGGAACCTTTGCTGTGTGAGAGTTTGGAAAAAAAAAAAAAAATTCTTCTTCATGTCTTATTTACAATTTAGCGCATGTTACACTTTTAGTATCGATTGGCTTACATGTTCAATTACTTCTTTTCATTAACGACTAAATAGGTATGCTTTAGAAAATTACACCACTTATATCATAAAACATACATATTAACTAGGATTGTTCTTTTGTTTTTGATTGAGATAATCGCATTAAAAAAAAAAATAGAGGGCTGTCAGCTTGGTATAGTGCCACCAAGCTAACTGCTTCATGCATGGCTGGATAAACTACATGGGAAAAGATGTATCAAGAGAATTCAGAGGTGAGTAGGGGAGGATTTAGGGAGAGAAAGAGGAGAGCAAGGGAAAATAAAAAAAAAAGAGAGGCAAGAAAAGGAAAGGTGAGCTAACTAGCTACTGGACTAGAAGCTTGAGGAACCGAGCAACAAGGGAGTGAAGTTGGAACTGAAACGGAAGTTGAACCAGTAGTTTTGGGGTAAGTTCAACTACCCACTCTACCTTAGTTCTAAGCCTTAAGTATTCTAGAAGGAAGGAGAAGGAAAGTGATGCAACTTACTGTTAAAACAACTGGAAATTTTGGAGGAAAACGTATCAGCTTTATAGTAAACTTGAACCACATGAGACAGCTTGATAATATCTAAACAATTTGGTAAGAGATTTTTGTCTAATCTGCTATATAATTAATAGATTACTATTTATAATTATCTATATACGTGTCCTTGACAAAAGTTGTGGGAATTTTAAGTGAATAAGCCCTGTGAAATCTGTGAACCATACTTCGGATTCGGAACTATTGTAACTACTACAGAAGCCGTCAGCTTTGAGCAGTTGTTAAAATAGACTAGAACGTTGTGTGGAAAGGTCAAAATTAGGTGCCATCAGCTACATTTGAAACTAGACTCGATAATGTTTCCAATAGTATAAATTTCCAGTTCTAATTCATTGGCTATAAATACCAGAAAATTTGACAATTTGGCTGAAAGTTGAACTCTACACGGCTTAGGACTGGAAATTTCAATGGATTGTGATTGAATTTTGATCACTTTCGATCTAAATCGCAAGGCAATGTATGTTGGCGATTTGTAATTCCTTGAGTCTAGTTTCTAAAGGCACTAATTTTACAGTTTTTTGAGAAATAGAGCCCGAGTTATGTTAGTTTATCTAGGCATTACAATAACTACAGAGGTTTTGGTTGTCTTTGTGCAGCCTTGGAAAATAGGCTGTAACTTGGCATAGAAATGTCAAAATTATTCACCGTTTATCTTGAACGAAACTAGAGTCATAGGGTTTTCTGTCAATATAAGAATTTCCCACTAGTTTTGAGTAATAAGAACTTGGTACAGTGGTGAATTTAGCTGAAAGTCAGCTGTGTTTGTGGTTGACAGCCTTGGGCTTGGTGATGCAATGTTATCACTGCCGTTTTTGCATAGGTTTTGAATCCTATATCTGAATTGTTTCTTTTTGAGGTATTAGTACTGAGACCTGAGTTTTAATTTTTTGGCATACATGTTGATACCAGTTCTACCACTGAAATTATGAAGGTAAGATAAGATGGTACTAATCAACTTAACAGAGTATGTAAGACAGCCCTACACGAACTTGGAAGATCCAGTGTATATTAGTGTAGAAACCTCGGGACTAAGTGCCATTGGTTCCATATGATACTAAATTCATTGGATTTTCATCCATCTAAATTTCTTGACCTAGTTATCATCTCCATAAACTGCAGTTACCCTCTAAATAAGACTGAGATAGCAAACATGCAATCAAAGTAGTCTAGAAGATGTTCTAATTTTGTTATCTAATCTAAATAGGTTGTGATCTAAGTCTGGTGATGATTTCTTTATAAAACATTTGTTCCTCTAAACCTAGTTTCCACTGATAGAAATATCATGATTGTACAAGTCATGTAACTCTAGTCATGGTGATTTTAATATTAGATCTCAACCAGCCTTGCATCGTTATGGACAGGATTTGTGCTTTAAATTTAGGGTAACATTGAGTAAGGTATGACCCCAATCATACAATGGTTACTTGACGAGAGCTTTAGTACTCTTAGTCTAGTTTGTGAAACTTTAAGAATCATGGTCATGCGAGCCATATATCCCAAGATATGGTGAATTTGGTGGGACTGCTTAAATTGAAATTTGACAATGAGGCTGAAAGTCATGATATAGTCTTGTTGTATATATATTAAGCCTTTGAACTGATAAGCAGGAAAGACTTGCGTCATCAAAGTTATATTAATCTGAGTACCTACGCTATAATCATTTGAATTCCAGACCTTGACTAGCCTGATATTGTTTTGACAAACCTGTATTAAGGTGTAATTTGGAGTTAGTTGTGGTTTAATTGCATTTAATTAGTAACGAGAGTTCAAGATTAAATTCTTAACTTCATCAAATAATACACTTAAACATCAATTTAAGAAATTTAACAACTAACCTAATAAATTTTTTATTATCTCAGGGGCCAGGAGTGAATTGGAGGAGGGGCCGAGCACTGAGGAGTAAACTCCAATCAGTTTGTGTGAGTGTTTCCACATTTATGTATTTAAATTGCATATGTGTTACTTAAATCATGCTTGTGTGATTTTACCAATACTTTAATGTGAAGTGTTTCAATTGTCCCTCATCTTCTAAGTTGGGAGTATACTTTATCACACTCGACTTAGTTTGAGTTTGAAGGTTGTTAATTGACCAAGTGTTATTGTAAGTGTGCATGACTGTACGCCGTGTTACTTCATCGTACTAGCTAAATTCGGCTCCAAAACCCTCTGTTCAACAAAGTATTCGAGCCAACAAGGGGATTGGTCGAATAGGACGGTAGCATTGCGGAAGTGTATTGGTATGCTCGAGTGTTACTACATAGTAGTAGATCATTGATATGAGCATTTAAGTGTGGGAAGTGTTTATTGCTTGGAGGTTATAAGGGGGAGTATGGCAGAGTGTGTAGTGCATTGAAGTGGTTCTAATGCACGCACCGTATCCTTTTAAAAGTGATTATTCGATAAAGTGTTCTTTACTTATGTAATTTGTTACTTGTCTATGTGTTTAATTGATTGTTCCTTGTGTGGAAATCTCGCTGGGCTCTCAGCCATTAGTTTATTTTCCTTACAGGAGTAACGGATGGGCATGGGGAGTAGTTAGGAATTGAAACCTGAGATGCAAGTTGTACGAGACTAGAATCTTTTGTACTTCATGTTATAGCTTGCCAACTTTATTATCTTTAAGGTTTATATATATTAAATGACATAGGCTTAATTTTGGTCGTACCTAAGGATGATGGATTGTTAACAGCTCTAGTAAATTAAATGTTATGTCTCAAGTTAATGTGAGCATATGAGTCTTGACGCGAGTCAGGTAGGCAATCTGTTTAACCCTTTGGTTCGCCTTACGGTGTGGTGAGGTTGTCAGGATGCTGTCCTTTTGATGTGCCATCCACAGTCTCCAAAATGATGGACCTACTATGATTGGATTTTTGAATTTCATGCATGTAGGTCCTAGCTTATTGTATTGGTCAGTTTCACTACCATGAATAATGTTAAGAGCCTTTCTTCTAGCCCGATATGTTTGTTTTTTTTTTTTTTTTGTAAATGAGCATGTGTTATCTTTCATCACTGTATTTCTAAAATGCTCCAATTTCATCGTAGGATTGGATCTAAACTCTTCATAGGACTTTCTACCAACCCAACCAAAATTCACAAGCGGATTTTAATAGGTAAAACCACATTTATGGGTGTCTTCAAAAGTCTTGATTTGAGCACTTCCATCACTCAATTTTCTAGCATAAATCTCCCAGTCACAATCTTCACTTCTGCACTTTGCCTCCAATCTCACCAAATCTTGTTTCAAAAATTTACAAGGCCTGCTCTATCTCACAGAATAATTTGTAACAGCGAACTTGCACTCTTGAAGGGTACTTAAAAACATCTCTATCTTCATCAGAAGCATGGAAACTTTCAAATTTTGAGTTAGAATTAGAAGCTACATCTCTATCTTCAACCTCAACCAAATTGTCATCAACTTGTACCTCAACTCTTGATTTATTTTGAATTTTCTTGTGGTGTTTTACCCCTAACCATTTAGCAGTTTTATCTACATTGTCCTTGAAATCAGCATCATCTTCTTCACTTAGATTATAATCAGAATCTACTACTAAGAAGAAGGATTCACTATCTGAATTACTCTCTTCATCATTATTACCATTAGCATCCTTATTATTCCCTCCCCCTTCATGGTCATGATTAGGAGTATCACCTTCCTCATTATCACCTAGCTCATAAGAATTTCATGGAACGAGACCTCAAGGTACAAAACAATTTCTCTTCTTGAGTCAACAGTCCATGCAACTCTCTACTGTTGTCTATCCTTTTAAAGTTACTATTTTTCCAACCATAGTAGACTTTGTGACCAAGGACACCAGCATGTCCAGTGAATCTATCAACTTCAAAAATACTTAAACCTATACTTTCTACGCAGTGAAAGACACATACATATCCACCCCCATAATGTGTATAAGGACTGTATGTGATCAACCCTCCACAGTGAGACCTTAGTGTAATCAATGAGCTACTGTATTCTAATAAATAAAAGAAATTGCTTATATCAAATAATGAATAATTAAATAATGAATAATGACTAATGCACTATTATTATATTTTAACAATGTCGGATAACCTAATATTTTAACAGTCCAAAAGAGACAACAAATATATTATTCAAGCATATGTGTTTTAACTATCACAAAAATTACAAAAATTAATCTATTCAAACCATGTGAACTAAACACAAGCAAGAATACACCCACGAAGAGACATTAGGGACCACATGTAACTATCACACTCAGAAAATGTCAACATTTTTTTTTGAAATAAAACATTAATAATTAACAATAATACACCCACAAAGTAGACATGAAGGACCACATCTACATAGCATGCCCAGAAAAGGTACTATAATTTCAATTTTGAACACTAAAATCAACAAATTATTAAACCCTACAATGTTTACCGTAATTTGAGGGTGCATGATCATTCAACTCCTTCTTTTGAAGTGACATTTTTCTTAGTTTTGCTGCTTAATCACGTCAAGTCCATTTCTTTATTTTGGATGAATTTCATTGGATCTAATTTTGAAGGAAATGGGAAAAAGGAGGATTGGTGAGAAGATGAAAATAGTTAGGATAGTGAAGTAAATCATCATTTTGTGGCATTTTTTTTTTTACTTCCAGATGACCTTTTTAATGGCCACGTGATTTTCATGTGACCGGTTCCGTTAAACCAAGTCCAATTTATCATTTAAGGATGACATTTGAACCAGAATTGTTAATTTAGACATCAAATGTGTCATGCTGGAAAGTTCAAGGACAAAATGTATCCCTGACCCAAAGTTTGAATTCTGGCAGTCTCCCTTTTGAAAATAGTCTAACATTTTTCTAGGGTGCTGTTAGGAAGGCAGAAACATCATAGTTTTAAGATGTAGCTTATATGCAATTTAATTGAAAGGGTCGTTTCAATAAATAACTGACATTCAATTAGTTATTATAAATAGGGGATTATGATTGGTTAATGGTATCATACATGTATTAATAGAATCATTTCCTCCCAATAATAGATTCTCAATTTCTGTTCACACACACACACACACTCTCTCTCTCTCTCTCTCTCTCTCTCTCTCTCTTTCTCCCCCTCCCTCTCCCCTTCATATCTTCTTCCTCCTCTAATATTCTTGTATCTTTAACCCTAATATCATTAAGATTCTTAACAAATTGATGATCAGAGCATATGATCCTTGGAAGAAACTAATGGCAGAGAACATGCATTTCAGGTCCTTAGAAGAACAAGTCAAAGGACAAGAAGCTAAGCTTCAGGATACATAAAACTCTTCCAAAGTTCTCAATAATAGTTTCAAGCAGAATTTAGCAGCGAAATTAAGCTAGAGATGGAAAGTTCTAACAAAAAAAATGAAGAATCTGTGATCTGGAAAAGGCTGTAGAAGGATTGAAACAAAAATTCAACTCCTTCATACAAATGATGCTAAATAAGGATAGATCTCTATCTGAAGATAGAGTTTTGCTGACCCCACCCTTTCCATCAAAAAATACATAAAGGTAGAGGAACTTCTAGAATGTGCATGAAGGACGAGGAGAAGGCACAATTAAACTCAGGAGTATACAAGAAAGATGAAGGTAAGATCCAGTTGCCCAATACTCCTAAGCTGGAACTGCCTCTTTTCTACGGAGATAATCCGAAAGCTGGCTGAAAAAATGAAGTAAGTACTTTGGAAACTACCAAATTTTTGAGGGTTAGAGATTAGAAGTTATTGAAATGTTCTTAGAAGTGAAGGCTGACAAATGGTTTCAAGGGATTAAAATGGAAAAACCTCAACTGTCATGGAGAGAATTTGAACAATTATTATGTAAATGATTTGGTAACTAGGTGGGTAGAGATGTGGTAGAGTTTAACAAGATTTAGCAGATAGGTAATGTGGAAGACTACTAAGAGAGATTTGAAGAACTCAAACCTCTCATATTGATGAAGAATCCTCAATTTGATGAGAGTTATTCTATGTCAAGTTTTGTTAGTGGACCTAAGAAGGAAATTAAGCCCATGCTAAAGATGTTGAGATCTATAAAGCTCTCTGCCGCATTTGAAATGGCAAGATTACAAGAATATTCTCTGCAAAATTCAGAACGAACATGCCAAAGAAGAGCAGAAAAGTATAGCCGAGACAAGATTTAGAATATAGAGGAGCAATTCTTCACAAATGTCAGGAAGAAATTATTACATGGTTCCCTCTACAAGTTAGTTCAAAAATGCCAACTCCAAGAAAAATCCACCAAAAAACAACTCCAAGAAGAAAACTGCACAAGAAGTATAGTACAGAAGGAACAATGGGCTATGTTTTAGGTGTGGAGCAAAGTATGAGATAGGACACTAGTGAAAAATGGGGCATCTAAATTTCTTTATCAGTGAGGAAGATGAGGAATCAGAGTTTGAAGATGCCGTGAGAGAATAGGATGATCATACAGGCTATCCAAGATCAGTAATGAACATGTCACTACATGCCTTGTCAGAAGCCCTTAAAAGGAAAACTATCACATTGACTAGAAATCTAGATGGGAAGGGGATATTAATTCTAATGGATACAGGTAGTTTTGATACCTATATTGACAGTGAGCTTGTAATTGCTCTAGACATTCCCTACAGAAAAATAACACCCTTCTCTATTATTGTTGGAAATGGAGCCTGTATAATCACCAAGGCCATTTGTCCTAGAGTTAGATAGGAAATTAATCATATAGATTTGGATTTGGTCTAAAAGTAATGGAGCAAAGTAGGTGGCGCATAATTTTGGGTGTGAACTAGATGACCCATTTCAGTCCTATCACATTTGATTGCAACAGACTTAATATTTCCTTGGAGTATCAAGGACAAACAATTCAGTTACATGGGCAAGCTGAAGATTGTGATTTAGACTTGATAAGAGAAAAAGATCTGATATATTTTGTAGAATACGAGAAGAGATGCCAGGCTATGAGTGCAGAAGAAGTAAAGGAAAAACAACCAACACTAGTAAATGAGTCACCATAGCCTGAAGAAATCAGATGGTTATTGGAGGAATTTTTAGAAGTATTCAACAGCCACTATCATACCACCTGTCAGAGTTTGTTACCATGAAATACCTTTGAAATCAGGGGCTCAACCCGTCAAACTGAAACCATACAGATATCCTTATTGTTGAAAGGATGAGATTGGGAGACAAGTAACACAGATGCTACAAAATGGAATTATTAAGCACAGTAGCAGCCCCTTTGCATTACCAGATTTATTGGTAAAAAAGAAAGAAGGAATATGGAGGTTTTGCATTCACTACAGAAAGCTAAATGAGATCACTGTTAAGGATTACTATCCAATCCCAAATGTGGATGAATTATTGAATGAGCTATCTGGTTCAAAATTCCTATCAAAATTGGACCTCATTGCAGGATATCATTAGATATGTCTCAAACCTCAGGATGTATACAAGACTGCATTCCAGACTCAATGTGGCCATTATAAGTTCCTTGTCATGCCTCTTGACTTGACTAATGCACTTGCTACTTTCTCGTCCTTAATGAATTAGGTTTTGAACCTTATCTCAAGAAGTTTATTTCAGTGTTTTTTGATGATATATTGGTATACAGTCAAACATGGGAACTACATTTATAACATTTGAGATTGGTGTTGAATATACTGAAGGAAAATCAACTGTTGGTAAAAAAAATCCAAATGTTCTTTTGTTCAGTAGAAAATGAAGTACTTAGGACGTACCATATCAGCTGATGGTGTAAGCATGGATAGTTCTAAGGTGGAAGGTATTCTCAATTGGCCTGTTCATCAATCTATCAAGGACTTGAGAGGTTTCCTTAGAATTACTAGATACTATAGAAAATTTATAAGAAATTATGGTGTTTTGGTCTGATTCTTAATTGAATTACTCCAAAAAGATGCATATAGATGGAATAATCTGGCACAGGAAGGTTTGAGACTCTCAAAAAGTTGATGAGCACTGCACCTGTAATTAAGCTGCCTAACTTCAAAAAGACTTTTGTTGTTGAGACAGATGCTTGTAGGGGTGCAATAGGAGTTGTTCTAATGCAAGATGGGCATCCTATAGCATTTCTTAGTAAATCATTGAGCAAGAAAAATCTGGGGTTATCTGCTTATGAAAAAGAATGTCTTGCACTAGTCAATGCTATTAGGAACTGGAGTAGCAAGCACAGCGGAAATATAAAATTTTTACCCCAGTCTCCCACCAGGATTCACTCTAGTTCTACGTATGACTTCTCAAGGGGGTTGAAGGATTACCTTAATCCGTAGATGAAGCCTCTGAATCGTCTGAGAGTGATGAGAGTCCCAAGCAGTCAGGATGTCCCGCCTCACCGTAATCCACGAGAGTGCTCCTCGAATTACTTCGTCTCTACGATGTGTGTGTGAGAATGGAGAAGAGGTGCTAGCCTTTCTCTCTAACTCATGGACTTTTCTCTCACGTGAGTTTTGGGAGAACTCTTCTCTCTCTATTTTTCCTGACTCTCAGAAAAATGATCTGAACTCTAACAAACTATCGTAGATACTACTAATAGAGAGATAGAGAGAGATGAGAGAAAGTAAGGGGAGGGATAGGTCGGTGGTTTGATTTAAAATCAAACCACCGTAACATCGATGGATTCCTATCCTCTTTGTTATTTTACAGATAAGAGACAACTCATTTATCTTATCTGTCAGATGACTCCAGGATTTATTTATCTTTATAATTAAACCCCAGAAGTATTTATTTCCAAGTCCCTACTTGGACACATAATTTCATCCAGAACCCAATCTCTATGCGTGTGATCCAATAGGTCCCAAATACACTGGTAATAATTATGAATTATAATTCTTAAAAGAATTAGATAAAATAAACACTTTTATTTTATCATTAATTACAATAATTAATCATTCATAATTATAAATTGTGAGCGTGTCTAGCAACACATCACAACCACCGTGTATTCGGAATTGATCAAGGGAAATTCGACCTAACCTTTTCCATGGAAAATTACCGTAATTATTATCCTTTCACCATTGATATCCAATTAGTCGGGAATGAGCAAGTGCCAATTCCCTTAATGACTAATTAATTTTCTAGTTCCCGGAATTAATCTTAGATTAGATTAGCACTTGAAGACACTCTTCAATTAATCTAATGTAGTCGACTACTAAGGTTACATTCCAACTAGTGGCTCTTGGATATCGACTCCCCATCTGGTGGTGAATCCTCTCTTGATCACTCACTATCTTTCCATGCTTCACACTACCCCAATTTCTATTCTTTAAGTCACTCCGGTGAGTAACAAAGCAGAAAGGTAGTGATTCACACTTAAGATACTATGGTGATATCAAGTCTAGGATCACTTACACAATTTCCCATAAGAGATTCAACCATTGGCACTAAATATCCTAATGGGATCTCTGTGTGGATCACTCCAATGAATTATTACTCTATAATCCATCTACACATTAGCCTAGGTATCGCTATACCATGGTTGATGAGAACAACCACTACTTACATTAAGGGCTAACTGTACTAAGTATTAATGATGTCTGTCTCATTAATACTATGACTAGGACATTTAAGAATATTTATTATAAATGTGATTGATATCTCATAGTCAACAACTCTTGTGACTACCATCACATTAATAAATATTCTAAGGACTTTATCAGTTATATCAAATATTAAAACAGATAAAATTAGAAGTTCATAAAATACAAAACTTTAATTAGGAATGTATTTAAACAAAATAATTGTTCTTAGGGCATACATTCCAACAACCTCCCACTTGCACTAAAACAATTCATTCATAATTCTTAATCCAAATGAAAGTACATGACTATCATGTTTCTTTTGAGATAGTGCCTTAGTAAGAGGATCAGCTATGTTATCCTCAGTGGGGACTCTCTCTATCTTTACATCATTCCTGGCAATGATTTCCCTAATAAGGTGAAATCTTCTAAATACATGTTTGGACCGTTGATGAGACCTAGGTTCCTTTGCCTGGGCAATAGCCCCATTGTTATCACAGTACAAAGTTACTGGATTAACAATGCTCGGAACCACACCAAGTTCAGACACGAACTTCTTGATCCAAACGGCTTCCTTAGTCAGCCTCCGCAATGTAGCCTCATTTGTAGAATCTGCTGGTGTCTGTTTGGAACTCTTCAACAGGACGGCACCTCCGTTGAGAGTAAAGATGAAGCCAGTGACTTACAGTCATCCTTGTCAGATTAAAAGCTTGCATCTGTGTAGCCCTTGACCTCCAATTCACCATTTCCATATACTAAGAACAAATCTTTAGTCTTTCTTAAGTACTTAAAATGTTCTTAACGGCTGTCCAGTGACCTTCACTTGGATTAGCCTGAAATCTGCTCGTGACACTCAGAGCATGGGGGACATCTGGTCTTGTACATAGCATAGCATACATAATTGATCCAATTGCCGAAGCATATGGAATATTATGCATCTTATCAATCTCAACTTGTGTCTTAGGACACATGCTCTTAGAAAGGCTTATCCCATGAGACATAGGTAAAAGTTCTTCTTAGTGATCCATGCTAAACCTCTTTAGCATTTTATCTATGTATGTAGATTGTGAAAGACCAAGCAGCCTTTTAGATCTATCTCTATAGATCTTAATACCCAGTATATAGGCCGCCTCTCCCAAATCTTTCATGGAAAAATTATTGGATAACCAACCATTTACTGATTGTAACATTGGGATATCGTTTCCCATTATTAATATGTCATCCACATATAATATAAGGAAAACGATTGAACTCCCACTAACCTTCTTATAAACACAAGGCTCATCCGGATTTTTGAGAAAACCAAACTCTTTGATTGTCTCATCAAAACGGATATTCCAGCTCCTTGATGCTTGCTTAAGTCCATAAATGGACCTCTGCAGCTTGCACACCTGACTGGAATTTGGAGATGTAAAGCCTTCAGGTTGTGTCATGTACACATCCTCTTGCAGATTCCCATTAAGGAATGCAGTCTTTACATCCATCTGCCAAATTTCATAGTCATGATGTGCTGCTATTGCAAGCAATATCCGAATGGATTTAAGCATAGCTACTGGTGAGAAAGTTTCATCGTAATCGATTCCCTCTTTCTACTTGTAGCCTTTGGCCACCAGTCTAACCTTATAGGTAATCACATTATCATCCATGTCGGTCTTTTTCTTGAAGACCCATTTGCACCCTACGGGTTTTATCCCTTCAGGTGGATCAACCAAGGTCCATACCTTGTTGTCATACATGGAATCCATTTCAGAGTTCATGGCCTCTAACCATTTGGAGGAGTCTGATTCACCTCTTGGTAGGTAGTAGGTTCGTCATCTTGAATGACTAGTACATCATTCCCCGGACTCACAAGAAAATCATATCTCTTGGGAGCGGAGCGTACTCTTCCTGACCTACGGGCCTCTTGAACGCCCACGCCTTTCGCTTCATCATCACTATGGGTGAACCCTTTCTTCAACAGTTCGTGTTTGTTTGGACATCTTGAACTTCTTCAAGCTCCATGTCAATTTGAGTGTCTTGAACTTCTTCAAGTTCTATTCTACTCCCACTGCCCCTTTCTAGAATAAACTCTTTTTCTAGAAAGATGGCATGTTTTGAGACAAACACTTTGTTCTCAGTTGGGTTGTAGAAATAGTATCCAATAGACTCTCTTGGATACCCCACAAACAAACACTTGTCAGATCTAGTTTCAAGCTTATCGACTGCCTTCTTCACATAGGGGCAACCCCAAACCTTCATGTAAGCAGTTTTGGTTTCTTTCCTTTCCATATCTCATATGGTGTGGAAGCAACAGCCTTCTGGGTACCCTATTAAGAGTATAGGAGGTCGTGTCTAGAGCATATCCCCATAACGATTTTGGGGCACTCGAATGGCTCATCATGGACCGTACCATATCTAATAGGTGCGGTTTCTCCTTCAGATACACCATTTAGTTGTGGTGTCCCCTGGAGAGTCCATTATGGAACTATTCCATTGTCCTTAGATAAAACCAAATTCATGCTAAGTATTCACCACCACGATCAGATCGTAGTGTTTTAATACTTTTACCAATTTGTTTCTCTACTCCATTTCTGAATTCTTTGAACTTTTCAAAGATTCGACTTGTATTTCATTAAATACACATAACCATATCTAGAATGGTCATCTGAAGGTAATGAAGTAGAATCCACCTCTAGTGTGATTGTCATTGGGCCACATACATCGGTATGTACCAAGTAAATCCTTGGCCCTTTACCTAAAGGCGTTTTGGTCATTTTTCCAAGTAAACAAGCCTCGCATACATCATATGATTCATAATCAAATGAGTCCAAATACCCACCTTTGTGTAATTTGGAAATGCGTTTCTCATTTACATGACCAAACCTACAGTGCCAGAGGTAAGTTTTATTCAGTTTATCTAACTTCATTCTCTTTTCATGTATATTGAGAATTTGGTTGTCAAGATCTAGAATATATAAACCGTTATTCCAATTTTCAGAACCATAAAACACACCATTCTTTGAAAAAGAACAACATTTATTCTCCTGAGTTATTTTAAACCCATTTAAATCCAAACAAGAAATAGAAATGATGTTTGTTGTAAGTGTTGGAACATAATAACAGTTTGATAATTCTAAAATTAACCCACTGGGTAAACTAATGTAATAAGTCCCTACACTAAAGCGACAACCTTTGCTCCATTGCCCACACGTAGGGTTACTTCTCCTTTACCCAACTTTCTCTTGTCCCTTAGACCTCGCATAGATGTGCAAATGTGAGAACCACATCCGTATCTAATACCCAAGAGTCGATTTGGAAGTAGAAACATTAATCTCAATCATGTATGTACACATGAAGCTTCCCAAACTTCTTACGCGGACTCTCAGGATAGGCCTTACGGTTTCTCTTCCAATGTCCATTACGTCCACAATGGAAGCGGGGTTGCCTAGGAGTCCTTAACCTTTTGGACTTCTTGCTTGTTATGGGCTTCTTGGGCTCTTTTCCTTGCTCTTCCTTTTACTGGATGAAGCAACAATAAGCACTCCAGAGAGCCCTTCACCTTCTTGATTTCTTTCTCGGTAGTTTTCACATTCAGCGGTTGAGGTAGTGTGTGTTGCAGATTGTTCATCGATAGTTCATAATGGCCGAGAGAAAGAATTTTGGCGAGATTGAAGAACTAAATCAACATTTAGCTCGGGTCCATCTTGAAGCCAATTGCCTAATTTCTCAATTAGCCCAATCATCTTCAAGGCGTCAGGAACAGCGGGTGCTCCTCCGCCATCTTGCACCGAAGAGTTCTTTGGAGGTGTCATATCTCACCGTCTAGATTGTTGTTCAAACAACTCTCTGGTGTTGAACTATTTCATATGCCCCATGTTCATGTCTTCTTTGTTGAAGTTGGGAGTCGTAGAGCTATCATGATACATGAAGCCGTTCTATTATCATCCATATGCTTATTGTAAGCATTCTTAACGATAGCGGTGCATTAGGTTGGGTTAGTTAGGCATGGGCCCATCAAGTACATACCGATTTTCGTGGGTGAGAACGAGTAGGACATTTCGATGCCAGTCGAGAAAGTTTGTGTCGTTTAGTTTACAATCAGAAAGGATGGTGCGTAGGCTCAAATTGTTACTCATTCTACAACAAAAAGAAGATAGAATTTATCAGAAAAAGTTTTGTTTGATAAAATCATAAAACTTCCAAAATTATGATTTTATTTCCACTATTTTTCCAAATCAATTACCCTCTAAAATTGATCCAAGATTTTCTAAAAATTCATAGTGGCTAGAATCCCATTTTAATTATTTTTGAACTTGAGTGAATCCCAACAAATCAAAAATAATTTTAATAGATAGGTACTTTACCAATTACAACCCTTTGTAATTTCTAGATCTGTTAGGTATCAACTCTTGATTTTACATCTTATGTATTAACCTAACCCTTGCCTCTAAAATTCATGGTCTTGAGTGAATCCCAACAAACCATAATTTTAGTTAAATCAAACCCATCATTCTCAAGAACTTTTCTTATAGTAAAAAACATGTAGTAAGTAAGGCAGTCTTGGGTGAATCCCAACAAACTAGCACTTAATAACCACATTTTGTTTAATACTATAATGATGGAAGGCAGTCTTGATTTAATTTTTAAATATGAGGGATTTATTTCCTTTTCCAAAACATTTCTATTTAGTTTGAGATTTTGGAAAAAACATTTGGCGGTCTCATCAACATTCATGCATATAAATATTTCAGAAATAAATATAGCATAAATAAACCGTGGATGGTTGTGGATATTCCTAAGTTAATTTCCCCGGCCATTAGGAAAATTAACGGTTGACTAGGGTAAAATCGAATTTCCTCCTTCTGGTTGCATTGCTCCTTTCTTCATCTTCCAATTTACAATTTCTACACTAGAAACATAATTTCCTATCATCTATTCCTATCTATTGTACATTACAAGTAGAATATCAGAAACCCTGAGTTACATTCAGGGGGAATTAGATGAGGAAAGAAATTACAATTGGAGAAATGAGAAAGGCAGGACACGCAGGTCCTATTTATTAAAATTACAACCATTCAACCAATCCACAATCACATTGGGGTTTTTATATCCACAACCATCCACCATGCATTCATACAAATTTAAACAACTTTAAATAAAATGAAAGCATGAAAAACAATCATTCATGAATTATTTGGATTTTATATATATCAAGATCCCAAACACATTTTGAGACCATACATGTGCAGAGAACTTTGGTAAAAATAATTTTATTAGGTCAATTTAATTCCTAACAAAATTAGGAGATAATTGGAATATTATTTGAATTAATCAAATTAAATTTAAATTAATTCCTGACCTAATAAAACATGAAATATAAAATATCACAGCAAATTTTAACCATTAAAATTCGGATCAGTATCGGAAAAATATTCAGTAAGTGAAAACTCAATTTTTCAAAAAAATTTTATTTCACAGAATTTCGCCTCCAGAAGGATCCGCGAGTTGATCCGCGAAGCCAGTTCGCGGATCCATACTTCGCGTATCAGTTTCTGAAACTTCTGTAAAGGATCCGCGACCCTGATCCGCGAGACACATCGCGGATCCCTGTCACGGATCAGAAACTGAGCTGCTAACAGGATCCGCGAATCGGATCCGCGGACCGATCCGCGAATCTAGTTCGCGGATCTCACCATGTTTACGGCGAAGCATCCGAGCGAACATCGCGAATCATTCCAGCGGATCCAGTCGAATCGATCCGTGAGGCAAACCTCAGCGGATCCGTGTCGTGAGTCGCTGTTCCAGTAGCCAACGATTGGCCGTCTCAGATGCTTTTCACCGAACAACACAGACAACAATTCCAGCAATTCAGAAAAACATTGAATCAGCAATTTTGCAACATAAAAACAAAATTGTCCAAATTACAAACTACTACTTTAATCAAATTAAAACTGCAACTTTTGCCAGAAAACTGCACATGTATATACATATATCATCCAAAAACATACAATCCATGAACAATAATATACAAAATCATATGTAAATGCTAGAGATGGCTCTGATACCACTGTTAGGAATTGGGGTAGCAAACACAGCGAAAATATAAAATTTTTACCCCAATCTCCTACCAGGATTCACTCTAGTTCTACGTATGACTTCTCAAGGGGGTTGAAGGATTACCTTAATCCGTAGATGAAAGCCTCGAATGATCGAGTGATGAGAGTCCCGAACAGCGGTCAGATGTCACGCCTCTCTTGTAATCCACCCGAGTGCTCACCCGATGCGTCTCTGATGCATTGTGTGTGAGAATGGAGAAGAGGTGCTAGCCTTTCTCTCTTCTAACTCACAGACTTTTTTCTCTCTACGTGAGTTTTGGGAGAACTCTTCTCTCTCTATTTTTCCTGACTCTCAGAAAAATGATCTGAACTCTAACAAACTATCGTAGTATCTGATACTACTAATAGGAGAGAGATAGAGAGAGAGATGAGAGAAACAGAAGGGGAGGGATAGGGTCAGGTGGTTTGATTTAAAATCAAACCACCGTAACATCTGATGGATTCCCTATCCTCTTTTGTTATTTTACAGATAAGAGACAACTCATTTATCTTATCTGTCAGATGACTCCAGGATTTATTTATCTTTATAATTAAACCCCAGAAGTATTTATTTCCAAGTCCCTACTTGGACACATAATTTCATCCAGAACCCAATCTCTATGCGTGTGATCCAATAGGTCCCAAATACACTGGTAATAATTATGAATTATAATTCTTAAAAGAATTAGATAAAATAAACACTTTTATTTTATCATTAATTACAATAATTAATCATTCATAATTATAAATTGTGAGCGGTGTCTAGCAACACATCACAACCACCAGTATTCGAATTGATCAAGGGAAATTCCGACCTAACCTTTTCCATGGAAAATTACCGTGTAATTATTATCCTTTCACCATTGATATCCAATTAGTCAGGGAATAAGGAGCAAGTGCCAATTCCCTTAATGACTAATTAATTTTCTAGTTCCCGGAATTAATCTTAGATTAGATTAACTTGAAGACACTCTTCAATTAATCTAATGTAGTCGACTACTAAGGTTACATTCCAACTAGTGGCTTCGGATATCACTCCCTATCGGGTGGTGAATCCTCTCTTGATCACTCACTATCTTTCCATGCTTCACACTACCCCAATTTCTATTCTTTAAGTCACTCACGGTGAGTAACAAGCAGAATCAAAAGGTAGTGATTCACACTTAAGATACTATGGTGATATCAAGTCTAGGATCACTTACACAATTTCCCATAAGAGATTCAACCATTGGCACTAAATATCCTAATGGGATCTCTGTGTGGATCACTCCAATGAATTATTACTCTATAATCCATCTACACATTAGCCTAGGTATCGCTATACCATGGTTGATGAGAACAACCACTACTTACATTAAGTAGGGGCTAGCTGTACTAGTCGTCTATTAATGATGTCTGTCTCATTAATACTATGACTAGGACATTTAAGAATATTTATTATAAATGTGATTGATATCTCATAGTCAACAACTCTTGTGACTACCATCACATTAATAAATATTCTAAGGACTTTATCAGTTATATCAAATATTAAAACAGATAAAATTGGAAGTTCATAAAATACAAAACTTTAATTAGGAATGTATTTAAACAAAATAATTGTTCTTAGGGCATACATTCCAACAGTCAATGCATTCACAAAGTAGAGGCACCATTTGCTTGGATATCATTTCATCATAAGAACAGATCATTAATCACTGAAGTATCTTTTCGATCAGAAATTGACCACGGCATTACAACATAAATGGTTAATCAAGTTGCTTTTGTTGGATTATGAGATACGACACAAAAAGAGGGGCTGAAAACTTGGTAACTGATGCACTTTCTAAAGAGCTGAGGGTGAAGAAACAAAGTCTCATGACGAAGGGTCTTGCTTGGCACTCTCTACTATAAAACTTGTTTGGATGGAAGAAATAATAAAAAGCTATGAACAAGATGCACAATGTCAAGAATTAATTGCACAATTACTACTGGATTTCAATTCACAAGGTTTATATCAACTAGCTGATGGTATTCTTAAACACCAAGGGAAAATATATGTGGGATAAAGCAATGGGATCAGAATACAAGTAATGCAAGCATTGCATTCATCCTCAATTGGAGGACATTCAGGACAAAGAGTAAACTTGCATAGGATCAGCCTATCTTTTATTGGCTAGGACTCGAGAATGATGTTAAGGAGCTTGTGTAGACTTGTGATACTTGCTAGAGAAATAAATCGAACATGTTCATTACCGAGGTCTTGTGCAGACACTCCCTATTTCTAAATAGGCAAGACTCACCTCGCAATGGACTTTATAGAAAAGCTTCCTAAGTCACAAGGATTTGATGCTATTCTGGTAATAGTTGATAGATTAACCAAATATAGTCACTTCATTTTGCTAACACGCACTTTCTTAGGTAAGCAAATAGCTCAAGTGTTCTTGGACCAAGTGTATAAACTTCATGCTATGCTAGAAACCATTATCACTGACAGGGATAAAATTTTCACTTGTAATTTCTAGAGAATTGTTTAAATTGGTGGGATTTGGACTATGTTATAGCTCTGCTTATCATCCTGAGACTGATGGCCAAAGTGAAAGAGTGAAACAATGTATTGAGGCATATTTGAGATATACGACTGGGGAATTTCACAACCAGTAGAGTAAATGGATTTCACTTTCTGAAAGTGGTAGAAATCAGCTTACCATACCAATTTAAATGTCATTCCATTTGAAGCCCTTTATGGTTATAAGGCACTAACATTACCAATGGGTCCTCATTTGGATTCCATGATTCCAGCAGCAACTCAAGTACTACAGGAGAGAATCAGAGTTTCTGCCAGTATTAAGGAGCATTTGGCAAGGCCTCAGCAAAGAATTAAGTATTTTATAGATAAGAACAAATTAGAGAGAACATTGGAAGCAGAAGACTAGGTATTCATTAAGCTACAACCCTACAAACAGCAAACTATAGCAGTTAGAAAAAGTCTTAAACTGACAAGCAAATTTTTATGGTCCTTTTGAAATTGAGGAGAAGGTAGGAGTTGTAGCTTACAAACTCTAACTGCCACCAAATGCAAATACATCCAGTTTTTCACGTGTCATGACTCAAAAAGAGGATAGGATCATCTCAGCAAGTGGCTTCCACTCTTCCTAAACCTGATTTACAAGACCAATGTCCTTTGCTACTAGAAATGATTTTAAAAAGAAGAGCCATTCCGTGAAATGGAGTACCAATAGTACAATAATTAATCAGATGGCAATAGCTGGATTATCATGAGGCTTAGTAGGAAGACAGAGATTTTATTGAGAGTTAGTTTCCTGAATTTCGGACTTGAGGACAAGTCTCAATTCAAGGAAGGAGGAAATGTCAAGAAGGAAGAAACAACATAGTTTTGAGATGTAGCTTATATGCAATTTAATTGAATGGAGTCATTTCAATAAATAACTTATATTCAGTTAGTTGTTATAAGTAGGGATTAAGATTGGTTAATGGCATCATATGTGTACTAACAGAATCATTTCCTCTCAATAATAGATTCTCAATTTTTGTTCATTCTTTCTCTCTCTTTATCTCTCTCTCTCTCTCTCTATCTCGCTCATTCATGTCTTCTTCTTCTTCTAATATTCTAGTATTTTCAACCCTTAGTCTCATCAAGATTCCTGATAGGTGCTATCGAGTGAAGAAGCACCATGTTCGAGCAGCACCATACTCGAGTTTGAACTCAATGACAATTAGTGCTACTGGAACTTGAGATCAAACTCGAACGAATATATGATACAGAGTTCGAGCTCGTCTCGACATAATGAAAATTAAGTTCGTGTTCGACTCATTTGGACTTGAGTAGTGCCGCAAACCTTGTCAAGTTCGAACTATTTGAGTTCGAGCTCAACTTATTTTCATATGAATTGATTAAAACATGAATCCATTATAGTTATTTGATAATTAAAACATATAATATATAGTTAATACAAATACTTGATAAAACTTGACGAAGACTTGAGTAGCAGATATTTTGACACTCAAACTCGACTCGCTACACAGAGCGAATAGTTCGAACTCAGTCAAACTGAATTCGATTCGAGTGTTTGATTGAACCACTTGTATACCCTAAAGAAATACAGCCCAAATAATTGGAATGCTTTTACTTTATTTTTCATGATGTACCTCATATGGTGAATAAACTTATCAAAATATTTTAAAATATTTCAGCAATTTATTTGTGAGTAGCATAATGTTGTTTGGAAAGCCATTTTTCCTTAAAAAATTTTTAAGTTTTCTGTGAACACGTTTTCCAGTCACTTGTTCACCTTACATATATCAAATTACTATAGAAAATAGTAATCCAAACAGGCAAAAGCAAACAATAAATAGCATAGAAATGCAAAAGAATGAAACAAAAAAGTATCACAAATTCTATTTTCAAAATTCACAATACTATAACTAGCATTTTAGTGCTAAAACGAGTATAAAATAACATAATTTAAATAAAGGCAAAAAACCTAAATAGCCTTTGAACTATGTAGTTGATCAACTTTTAACCCTTCAACTATTAAGTGTATTTTTAGTCCATCAAACTTGTAGAAGGGTGTCTCTTCACACTTTTGACTAAAAATAATTTTAGAAACCTCCCCTGAGATTTATGTAACATCACTTGACACCTTTAAATTTCTAGAAATATCACTTAACTTCCATATTAGTCAGATAGACCATTAACCACTATCATAACACACGAATTAATAAAATTATCTTCACTTCTTTGACAATTTTTGGGCAAAACAATTGGAAAGAAAATTTTAGGCAAAACATGTAAGTATTATATTATAATCAACATGGTAGAAAATTCAATATAATACAACACAAAAGGATAGATTGGGAGAAAAATATATCATGCTCACTAAATGATTATTATAAGAATAATTTAAGGATAAAAGGGTGAAATTGCTACAAAAGTATGGTCTTAGGAGATGTTAGTGACTATTTTCGAAACTTTAGGAGTGCCAAGTACTATTAACATAAATTTCGGAGAGGTTTTTAAAATTATCTCTAGCCAAAAGATGAGAAATATAACTTCTTACAAGTTTAAGGGATAAGTATGTGCACTTAATAGTTGGAAGGTTAACATTTAACAGTCAACTAATAGTTTGAGAGTCATCTAGATTTTTTACCCTTTAAATAAAACCAAGTTAGACCCAGTGTTTTTAAACTCGGACTGGACCGGCTGGTCCGACCGGTTGAACCGAAAACCGGCCAGGCATCCGGTCCGAGTCATCCTTCAAAATTGAAAAATTCAAAAATCGGTCAAAGACGGTCAAAACACGGGTCTGACTGGGTGAACCCGTTGACCCGGTTGGCCGGGTTTGACTATTTGACCCTTTTTTTTTTTAACCTTTAACCCATTATATCCTTTCAAACTCACTTTTTAAGTTTTAGTAAATATGTTTTAACCTCTCATTATTTTAATAAAGTGTAAAATTAATCCAATACATTTTTTAAGTTACATTTCTACCTATATATATATATTATATTCTTTAAGTCAATTTATTTATTAAATATAAAATTCTGAAATTTATATATAAAGTCATAAATCACCAATTTAAGAAATTTTTTTATATATATAAAGTTGAAAACTACCAATTTGAGGAAAATTTTATATACCATTTTTTAAGGGAATTTTTTTATATACTATTTTGATTATATATTATTAATATATATATTTATAACATATTTATGGCGTCGTCAGATTATTCGGCCGGACCACGACCGCAGTACCCCGGTTCGATGCCCGGTCCGACTCAGAAAACATTGGTTAGACCGTGAATCGGAACAAACGGTGTGTCCCTTTATTTATTTTTATTTTTTTCCAGTTGCTGATGACTTTCTGTTGGAAATTGGAACTCTTTGACAGTTGACGTGCCTCTCTTTTGTTTGACTGACCAGCCGTAATTCCTAATCGCCACCACAATTCACGCACCCACTTCCTCTTCTCCTCACCCAATTTGCCTTCCGCCACTCATAATACCGACGCCGGCGACGCCACTCATGACAGCAGCAGCCTCGTCTCCCTTAATACCGACGCCGGCGACTTCATCTTGCTAAGGTAAGAAGTTTCTATCTCTTCATTTGTCCCATTTTTCGGTTTTTTCCATTTTTATTTCATGGCGCAAGTGTAAAAATGTAGTTGGCATCTGCTCTGTTCTTGGGGGAATTGTAAAGAGTGATCTGATGACAAATTGATGCTTATGCAGAGTTCTTTAGAAACTTTTGTTTGACAAAATTACTTTGTAGGTTGGAATGATTCCACAGTAACATAGGCCTAATGTTTGAAACCCAGTACCAGTAGTAGTTAAAAAAGTACATTATATGAAGTAGAATAGTAATAATTAATACTACTAGTTGAGAATCAAGTTTTGAATTAGCGATTTTATCTTTGGCATTCGTATTTTAGATTAAGCTTCGCGTGTAAGAATATGCTGAGAATATATTCTGCAATGATTTGTGACAAATAGATTCTAAGAAAAAGAAGTAAAATGTATATATTGGGCCTAGAAAATTTTTTGAATAACTCCATGTATGCATACTTAATATGTCAATTCCTAGATAAATACTATGCTTGATTTTCAACTAAACAAAACTTATTATAATTGAATTTTTTTGTCTTTGCTATTTCAAATTATGTTGCTACGTCAAAATTTAAGCTTGAAACAAGTTATTACAGTGTTTCAACTTAAGGGAGTTGATGAATATACATAATGACAGCAATTTTGCCTATGGAACATTGGAACTGAAGTAAAGAGATGTAATTTTTAATTATTTTTTTCATTTTCTTAAGATTTTAATGTGTATTAGATTTCTATTCAGTTTAGTTTGCTAGATTAATGGATTTGGAGGTTGTTGTTCCTCATTTGTAAAGTTTTTGGTCGGGTTGTATGTGCTTGAGTTTTCAAAGTTATTTTTATTTTGGGGTTATGATGCATAGGAAATCTATAGGGAAAAGGAAAACATCAAAGTGTACATACTATTTATGATATCTATATATATGATGACATCATGATGATGCACCCTGTTCTTTACCGGTCCAACTACTGCCGAACCCATTGACCCTTGAACCCTGAGGTCGACCGAGTGATCACCTGGTCCGACTTTCAAAACATAGTTTGTGACAAGAAAATTTTCCTTGGTTATTTGGTGTTTCAATTTATAGGGATTACTAATCAAGAAACTTCTGATTATGAAACAACTTTTCCTTAATTTATAATGTGAAGAAGGATGTTGATATCTGTATTTGATGGTGTATTAGTTTCTTCTAGTCAATTTTTTCTTACATGCAACTTAGAATTTGGCTTTGGACTTCGGAAGCTGATCATTAGTATGTCTGCCCAATCTTACTGGAATCTGCTGGAACAAGAAAATGATCTCACTTAACTTAAAGTTGGTTTTATCTTAATTATTTGGTTATATTTCTTTTTTCCCCTTTTAGATCTATTTGTGGTTTTTTCCCCTCTTTGAAACTTAGCTGAGCTTATTTTCCTTTTCTGGAGTTGGTTTAAATGATGAATATCTTGGTGAACTTGCTTCTGGAGTTGGTGCTTGATTTGCTAGTATAAGATGAGGATGAAGACTTGGAAAGAGTTTTTTTAAGTTATCTAGTTACCTAATGATGGAGATGATGATAGGCCTTCTTTGATGCTGCTTGGATATTTTGAACTAGATTCTGGGCATTATGTGAATGTTTGTTTATTGTGTTTGTTTATTGGTTCTAGTATCTGGATTTCTAATTGGGTTGACTTTAATGTTGGTTGTGATTCTAGAATTTGGAATTTTAATTTAAATTCTGATGATTCTAGTGTAGTTGTGATTGAGTTTTTATGCTACGTATAATTTTTTTTGGAACTTTTGAAATTCTTTTTAAGGAATAAGGACGCATTTATTTATCTCAAGTGTCTTCCTTTGCTATTCCTAAATATTGTGGAAATCTCCTTATTTTGGGAGATATTGAATTATGGCATGTGATGTGTTATCCTGTTGGCAGGTACATACTATTTTTAAAATGAAAAAAGAAAACTGTTGAATTGTGGCTGAACTGGTTGGACTGCAACTGGGCCACTTGTCCGGTTCATTTGCTGGTCTGAGTCTCAAAACACTCTACAGCCGTTAACTGGAGAGTGCAGAAATTGTCCCTTCTACTACTAACTAGCAAGTAGTAACTGGAGAGTTCTGGTGGTTGTGAAAGATGGTCCCTCCCAAGAAATCCAAGAAAAAGAAGAACGATTCAAAACAGTTAAAAAAAACCAATAACAAGAAGAAGGGCAAGCCCAAGAGTACAAGACCACCAGTAACTTTGGAAAATGGAGCTGCCGTTGATTCTGATTGGTGGAATTCTTTCTGGACTAAGAACTCTTCGACCCCTGGTATCCATTATTCTTTAATTTCTTCATTTTGCACTTCTTTTATTGTTTCTTTTAACATTCAATCTTCTACTGAATATTCTGAGCTTCTGCAGATTTTGACATCATGTTCCCCCCCTCCCACCTATAATTTCGTTTGAGAAATTCTTGTTTCTTAGGTTCCAACTAAAAAGTGTCCTCCTTGATTTCAGTCATCCAGAATCCACAGTTGTTCTGAATTTGGATTTTGGAGTGTTATGTAGGCCATTCTTCTGCGATGCCCAAGTGTTGAATATATCTTGAAGGGAAATTCTTTTATGCCTTCTGTTTCTTGATTCAGCTTGTTTTTCTTTGTTAGGCAAAATGTGATAGAAGTTAGATTGAACTGAACCAGTTATAGAAAACGAACGGGTAAGAACAGCCTTTAGATGTTAAACCATTAAAGCGAGCTAGAATTAGCTGGTGCACATTATGTCTTCGTATAGGGATATCTCTTTAGTGATCAGCTCCTTCAGTTCTGACTGAAATTTGGTTCAAATTTGCAGATTCCAATGTACCTTCTGATGAAGAAGAAGGATTCAAATATTTTTTTCGCGTATCAAAAAAGACTTTTGAATACATATGCTCACTTGTTAGAGAAGATCTTATCTCGAGGCCTCCTTCTGGTCTCATCAATATTGAGGGAAGGCTTCTCAGTGTGGAGAAGCAAGTCGCTATTGCTCTAAGAAGATTGGCTTCTGGTGAATCCCAGGTTTCTGTTGGAGCTTCTTTCGGAGTTGGCCAGTCCACTGTTTCCCAGGTGACATGGAGGTTCATCGAAGCACTAGAAGAACGTGGCAAGCACCACCTTAGTTGGCCTGGCTCTACTAGAATGGAGAAAATTAAGTCTGAATTTGAATTGTCTTTTGGCTTACCTAACTGCTGTGGCGCAATTGATGCGACTCACATTGTGATGACACTTCCAGCCGTTCAAACTTCGGATGATTGGTGTGACCAAGAAAATAATTTCAGTATGTTCTTGCAGGGAATAGTTGATCATGAGAAAAGATTTTTGGATATTGTAACAGGTTGGCCAGGGGGGATGACTGTGTCCAGGCTATTCAAGTTTTCTGGATTTTACAAACTTTGTGAGTCTGGTGATCGGATGAATGGAGATGTCAGAAGGTTATCTGAAGGAGCTGATATCAGAGAGTATATAGTAGGTGGTGTTGATTATCCTCTTCTTCCATGGCTTATAACTCCCTATGAAGATGATGATGACCTTTCAGCTGCCATGCTGAATTTCAATAAGATGCATGAGGCTACAAGATCGGTTGTTGTAAAGGCATTCTCAGTGCTCAAGGGCAGTTGGAGAATTCTCAACAAGGTTATGTGGAGACCTGATAAGAGGAAATTGCCGAGTATTGTCTTAGTCTGTTGTTTACTTCATAATATAGTTATCGACTGCAGAGACAGTTTGCATCCAGATGTTGCATTGTCCAGTCATCACGACTCAGGTTATACTGGCCAGAGATGTAAACAGGTTGACCCTTTAGGGAAGATATTGAGGGACAACTTAGCTAAATACTCACTCAGTTGAAAAGAAGGCTTCATGCACATGATTTCTCCAATTGTTCTTCCTTTCCAAGTTCCATGTGCTGATCTAACCTATTCTTATGTTGGAACCCGCGAATGAATGTTCATTACTGTGTAAAATGTAGTGGTCATTATACTTTTTTGATATTGACTGAATTCTGTGGATAATCATTCTTGATTGGAACTATTTAATTCATTTATGTCGGGAAATTTTGAAGCCCTTTCAGTTTATGACCAAGGAAATTGAATAAAAATCAAGGAGATCTTTCTTCTGTGTTTCAAAAGGTTGTTTTTTAAACTGCTTACCGAGTGACTCGGTATGGCTTAGCTATAATGGCTATGTCCTTTCGTTACAGCTGCCTTCGTTCTACCAATTGATCCGTTGAGGTCGGTGGATTTCATAATTCGAAAGAATCCTGCTTTGGATTGTTCTGTTTGACTATTGCACTAGAATTGATAAATGATGAGATACGTGACCATAATAATGGATCGGGTCCGTTTGGATTAGTTGTTTTTTAGGTTGTTTTTCAAAAACAGTACTATAGCATTTGGGATGTGAAAAACTACTGTAGCTGTCTTTCAAAAACTTTTTAAGGGTGTTTTTGGGATAATTTTTTGTGGTACTTTTAAAAGTAAAATATTATTTGGGTCAATTTTTTGGGGCATTTTTAAAATTAAAAATTCATTTGAGATAATTTTTTTGGGATATTTTTAAAATTAAAATTTATTTGATGGGTGGTGGTGCGAGTGGGTTAATTTTAAAAAAAATACCCTAAATAAATTATTTCAAAAATACTCCAAATAAAATTTTAATTTTAAAGATGCCCCAAAAATTACTCCAAATAAATTTTTAATTCTAAAAATGCCCAAAACATACCTCTTTTTTATTTTAAAATGCCCCAAAAATTGCCCCAAATAAAATTTTTAATTTTAAAAATGTCCCAAAAATACCTCCTTTTCATTTTAAAAATGCCCCAAAAATTTCTCCAAATAAATTTTTAATTCTAAAAATATCCCAAAAAATTACCCCAAATAAATTTTATATTCTAAAAATGCCCCAAAAAATTACCCAAATAAATTTTTAATTTTAAAAATACCCAAAAAAATTACCCCAAATTAATTTTTAATTTTGAAAATACCCCAAAAAATTGCCACAAATAATTTTTTAATTTTAAAAATGAACCCAAAAATTTACCGCAAATAAATTTTTAATTTTAAAAATGCCCCAAAAATACCCCAAATAAATTTTTAATTTTAACATAAATACCCCAAATAAGTTTTTAAATTGGAAATGCCCCACAAAATTACCCAAAATAAAATTTTAATTTTAAAATTGCCCCAAAAATTACAGTAAATAAATTTTTAATTTTAAAAATGTCCTAAAAATATCTCAAATAAATTTTTAATTTTGAAAATAAAATACTCAAATAAATTTTAATTTTAAAATGCCCCAAAATTACGAAAATAAAATTTTGTTTTAAAATGTCCAAAATACCAAATAAATTTTAATTTTAAAATGTCTCAAAAATACCAAAAATTTACGTTAAATAAATTTTAATTTAAAATCCCAAAATAATACCAAATAAATTTTAATTTGGATGGGAGGGATGAGAAGGGTCTTGAGGAGGGGAGGAAGGAGGAGGGGAGAAAGAGAGGGAGGTGAGAGAGGAAGGTGGAGGGAGGAGAGAGAGGGAGGAGATGGTGGTGGGGGTGGGGGGTGGTGGTGGTGGTGGT
This sequence comes from Gardenia jasminoides, assembly GCA_013103745.1. Lineage (NCBI taxonomy): Eukaryota > Viridiplantae > Streptophyta > Magnoliopsida > Gentianales > Rubiaceae > Gardenia > Gardenia jasminoides. Next base: position 8,894,023 of record CM023100.1, read on the forward strand.
GGGTGGTGATGGGTGATGGTTCAGTTGGGGTGGAAGAAAAATGGATAATTTTTTTATTTTTGTAGGTATAAGTTGTTTTTGAAATATTTGTTTGGATTGGTGTTTTTGGGATTGTTTTTTGTTGGTGTATTACTGTAACATTTGGGATGTGAAAAACAGTTTTTCAAAAATAGCTCAAAAAACAAAGAATCCAAACGGAACCGGTATTTTTTAGCAATACCTCACAGGAGGCATTGTCATTGGTTAAATGCACTGAGCAACTAAAAGATTTGGTTTGTTTTCACTTAATTTGTTGAAAATATAATGAACTTTTGGAGGTGAAGAATTCTCCTGTGGTTTCCTCTATTCGCTCTTGGCCTGCATTGGAAAGAACACCTTGCATCATTTGGTCTTGTTTTAGTTGTCTTTTCTTTTTGGGAAACGATAAGATTTATTAATTGTATAAAGGTTATACACAAATGAACAAAGGCCCACAAAGAGCAAGAAAGTTCCCTCATTACATTGAGAAGATTAACTCTCGTCAAAAGGAAAGCATGAAACTTCGTTGCTGAAGTATTCAATAATTATCCTATTACTATTATTAACCCAAATAAATGAGCATTCCCTAAGCATTGAGGTTAAATCCTTGATATTTTCCACTAGTGAAACCAATCTGATATCTCTAGCAAGTCCAGTTCTTAGCATCCTGAGCAATTTTTCTTGCTATATGCTAACTTCAATTTTGACCCACTGGTGTTGTTTTGCTATGGCTAATGCCAGCTTGATAGCCCCTGCTTCATCAAAATCTTATCCCTTGAAGAAAATTCCTTCGATCTCCACATTGCAAGCATTTGCTTGTTCTCGTTTAGGGCCAAGATATCCACTGCCATTCGGCTCTCTTGTGCATGATTCCTCACTTGGATGATAAAAAAAGTTTTGCTTCCTTCCATTCTGCTGTCTTGTTGGAGAATCACTAGTTTTGTTCTATCAGCTCTATCTATTTCCGGATTGCTTATTCTACTGTACTTATCAGTTGCCTCTGCATATTCCAACCATTCCTCTTGAGCTTTGTGGATGATCTGAAAGGGTGGTTTCTAGTTATCTTCAAATTCCTTTTCATTCCTGGCTTTCCAAATTTGCCATAGAATATTAATTGTCAGAGCTATATGTTGTAGCTCTTTAGGTCTGTTTCTAGCTTCCATGAGTGAAAACCACCATCTTCTAAGGTTTTCTCTTTGGTCATCTAGGCCATCCCATCTGATTGGTGAAATACTCCACACTTCCTTAACTTTATTGCACAGGAAGAACATATGCTCAACAGTTTCAATTCCTTCCCCACATCGTTTACACCAGAGATCCTTTCCCTATTCTATAGAAAACTACCTCCTTCACTGGTAATGCTCCTTTAAGTGCCTTCCACATGAATAATTTCAGCTTTTGCTTGAGTTTAAGCTTCCATAATTGCTGCCAAGGCTGTTTAACACCCGGGCTTGTCTCTTCAGTAACCGGTTGCTTCCTTGCATTGTCCTTCCTCTCTCTATTGAGCTCCAAGTAGGCCGATGAGACTGTATATTGGCCATTTCCACTGTGAAACCAAAAAAGTCCATCTTCTCTGTTAGCTAAACTGATTGGAATCTTCAGTATCCTTTTTGCCTCAGCTTCATTGAACACTCTAAACACTAGTGGTCTATTCCATCTGAAATTGTGGATTAAATCTTCAACCTTGTTGACGGTGCAGTTTTGAGGTTTAAGGGAAATAGGCTTGCCATTCTGGTTCTCAGGAGTCCATTTATCTTCCCATATGTTAGTACTTTTTCCATTGCCAACCTTCCTCTTAATCCTTTTTCAACGATCTCCCTAACTGCCATCAGACTTTGCCAAACCCAAGAAGCATTGTTGTGGATCTTGCAATTGAAAACTGAGTCCTTGGGGAAATACTTGGCTTTCAAAACTTTACATACGAGAGAGTTAGGCCTTGTGATTAGTCTCCACAGTTGTTTCTCTAGTAATGCTTTGTTGAAATTCTGTAAGTCTTGAAAACCCAGCCCCCCATGCTTTTTATCTTGAGTCATTTTATTCCAGGAACACCAGTGCATTTTCTGCTTCCCTTCTTCCTCACCCCACCAAAAGTTAGACATCATGGAGGTAAGATCTTTAAATAACCTGACTGGCAATTTAAAGCAGGACATAGAGTAAGTAGGGAGAGCCATTGTTACAGCTTTGATAATCACTTCCTTGCCTGCTGTACTAAGAAATTTGTTCTTCCAATTCTTCATCCTTTTTTCCAATCTTTCTTTGACAAATCCAAAGATTTGTTTTTTTGATCTTGTGATTACCATTGTCAAACCAAGATACTTCCCTTGAGTTACCACCTGAATATTGTCAAAGCCTCTACATATTTCTCTTTGCTTATCCTCTGTAACATTTTTGCTGAAGAAGACAGAGGATTTCTCTAAGTTAATCTCTTGACCAGATCCCTTCCCATACTTCCTCAATATCTACATCAACTCTTCTGCTTCCTTAGGGTCTGCCTTGCAAAAAATAAGGAAATCGTTTGCAAAAAATAAGCGAGTCACTGCTAGCCCTTTTCTGCTAATCTTCACCCTATCTTTTTATTTCTTTCTGCATTCCTGAGCAAGTTAGTAAATCCTTCAGAGCAAAGTAAGAATAGATAAGGAGAAAGAGGATCTCCTTGTTTGATTCCACTTTGGGGAATTACATACCCTCTATGTTCACCATTAATATTAAAAGAATAAGTAACTGAAGAGATGCAACTCATTATCCATCTATTCCATTTCTCACAGAATTCCATCCTTTTCATCACCTCTTCCAGAAACTTCCACTCCACCCTATCATATGCTTTAGACATGTCCAACTTCATAGCCAAATATTCTTCTTTCCCTTGTCTCTTGTTTTTTAGAAAGTGAAGATATTCATGGGAAATTATGACATTGTCTAAGATTTGTCTACTTGGAACAAAGGCAGCCTAATTCCTACTAATACAAACATCTAGACTTGAGTCTATTAGCCAGAATTTTAGATATGATCTTGTAGACAACTTTACAAAGGCTAATTGGTCGATAAGTTTTAAACAAGTAGGATTATCAACCTTAGGAATCAAAGAAATGATAATGTGGTTGATAGATTTGAGCATGAAGCTAGAATGGAAAAAACTTTTAATAGCTGTAGTGATGTCATTTTTGATTATACTCCAAAACATCTGGAAGAAAAGAGGGTTCATACCATCACTACCTGGTGCTTTGTTGGGGTTCATAGAGAACAGGGCTTGTTTAACTTCCTTTTCATCCACTTCTCTGTTAGATTGTCAATCATTTGCTGAGTGATCTTGTGTGGGATGCCTTCTAAAATCTCACCAAGACAATCTTTTGTTGAACTATTAAACAGGTGATCATAATATTGTGCAATCTCCTCTCCCACCTCTTGATCATTCCTTGTCCAAGTTCCATTATTTCTTTGCAATTTCTGAATGGTGTTTTCTCTCCTTCTCCCTTTGCCAGTAGCATGAAAGAATTTTTTGTTCTTATCCCCCTCTCTCAACCAATTGCTTCGGCTTTCTGACTCTAGTATAGCTCTTTCTCCTGATATGCTTCCTTCAATTGCTTTTTCAAGTCTTTCATTCTGCCTCTTTGGATAGTCTCATGAGAATCCTTAGTTATTTCCAATTGATTTTTTAATTGGATTATCTTCTTTTTAGCATTTCCTTGAAAGGTGTTTTTCCATTTCAGAAGAGCTATCCTACAATTGGTGAACTTTTTTGTAACTTTATACATCCTGGATCCTTCACATTCTTGATTCCATGCTTCATTAATGACTTGGTGTATATCTTCCCTTTGTACCCATCTCTTATCAAAGAGGATCTGTGCTTTCTCCTAATGCATTGTGGGTAAATATCCAGTAATAGCATGCTGTGATCTGAGCCAAAAGTTTCCACGTGTGAGCATTTAGCTTTATCAAACAACTGATTCCATCTATGATTGCACAAGACTCTGTCTAATCTTTGCCTGATTTCACCTTCATTCTCCCAATTATTACACCAAGTCCATGGATGTCCTTCAAAACCTAAATCTATGAGCTCATTGTTTGAAATGAAATCCCTAAAATCCTTAAATGTTCTTTCACTTCTAGCTTTACCTCCCCATTTTTCCTCATTGGACACAATATCATTAAAATCACCTGCTAACACCTATTTATCACCCCAGATTCTCTTTCTTTGCCCAATCACATTCCACTATTGTTTCCTGATATCAACACAAATTGCATAAATACCAATAAACCACCAGTCATTCTATGTATCAGATTCTTGTATGTGCATTTCAATAGTCATAGTTGATTCCAGAATCTCCAAAATTTTTATTTTATTATTCCACAATAGAGCCATTCGTCCTGATCTTCCTACTCCTTCTACTACAAAACTCTCTTCAAAATTTAATCTTTTCTTGACCTTTTCCATGTATTTATATTTATTCTTTGTTTCTTAAAAAGATCATGCTGAGGGAGAGGAGGTTGGTGACCTCCTTCAACTGGGGAATTGTCAAGGGGTTCCCAACTTCTTGACAATTCCACACCAGTAGTCTCATTTGGCTTGGTGAGACCAGGACGGGCTGGCCTCTACCCCCAGATCCTGTTCAGCTTCAATTACCATTATCTCAGTTTTGTTTCTCTTCAAGTGTTGGTCTATATTCTATACATCCACCATCTCCTCCTCATCTATAGCACTTAATTTTCTTTTGCCCTGCAGCTCAAAACTCCTCTCCTAACCATTCAGACACTTTAAAGGAACCCTACCCTTTGCTGGGGACCTTAACAATTTACTCATTCGTTTACCTTTCTTAGTTGCAGCCACTTTAATCATTGCAGAGATTTGTTCATCTAGTTGCATGTCTTCTCCTTCTTTGGTGCTGCTATTTCCTTCTTTTGTGCTTTGATCCTTGTCGCGCCCCATGTTTTTTTCAACGGAATTCGTACTATAGTGGGAATAGGTAAGAATGAGTTGTTAGTGTGTGTACTTGTGTGTGTTAGGTGATATTGGATAAGACCAAGGAAAATTCCTGGAAACCCTCAAAACTTGGTGCCTAAAAAAAAATAAAAGTAAAATCCTTGAAATGAAATTACCTATTTACCCATCATTTTAAGAAAATAAAAACTAGTTAAAAATCCATGTCTACAGCTTGTCGCGCCCCATTTTTTTTTCAACGGAATTCGTACTATAGTGGGAATAGGTAAGAATGAGTTGTCAGTGTGTATACCATGTGTGTACTTATGTGTGTTAGGTGATATTGGATAAGACCAAGGAAAATTCCTGAAAACCCTCAAAACTTGGTGCCTAAAAAAAATAAAAGTAAAATCCTTGAAATGAAATTACCTATTTACCCATCCTTTTAAGAAAATAAAAACTAGTTAAAAATCGGTGTCTACAACTTGCCCCTCTTTGTCAGAAGCGCGAAGCGGTTCTAGACAAAGATGTAGACGCCGATAAAATTTGGTTTAGAGAAAATGATGTTTTGAAAACGCATTGGCTGAGTTCTTTTAAGAACTACCTACGTAGCCCACCTAGAGGAATCGGGTCAACCGTAGTTCAGGAATTTTTCCTTTTTTTTTTTTTCAAGAGTAGGGAGTGCCGGCATGCCTTTGGAGAACTAGACCACCACCTTACATATTCCTATCTATTACATCAAAAAGAAAAGAAAATTATAAGAAGTCGCCAAAATAACCTATACTACACTTCCAACTACAGGCTTGTGTTCACGAAGACTGATTGTTGGATGTTATTGGCATGCCTTGTACTCACAAAGGCAGATAGTAAATGTTGGATTTGTGCTCACGAAATCCATGGTAGAAATTTGATAGACTTGTACTCACAAAATATGAATGATTGAATTGGTGGACTTGTACTCACGAAGTCCAAAACATGAATTGTTGTATTTGTAGCTCACGAAATCCATAACGAAAATTGTCAAACATGTGCTCACAAAACCTAAATAATTGAATTGGTGGACTTGTGCTCACGAAGCACAAAAGGTGAAATATTGGATTTGTACTCATGAAATCCATAACTGAATTGGTGGACTTGTACTCAAGAAGTCCAAGAGGTGAAATGCTGGATTTGTACTCACGAAATCCATAACTAAATTGGTGGACTTGTACTCACAAAGTCCAAGAGGTGAAATGTTGGATTTGTACTCATGAAATCCATAACTGAATTGGTGGACTTGTACTCACAAAATCCATAACTGAGATTGCCAGACTTGTACTCACGAAGCCTGAATGACTGAATTGCTGGACTTGTACTCGCGGAGCCCAAAAAGTAAAATAATGGATTTGTACTCACGAAATCTATAACTGAGATTACCAGACTTGTACTCACGAAACTTGAATGACTGAATTGCTGGACTTGTACTCACGAAGCCCAAAAAAGTAAAATGTTGGATTTGTACTCATGAAATCCATGACTGAGATTACTAGACTTGTACTCACGAAGCCTGAATGACTGAATTGCTGAACTTGTACTCACAAAGCCTAAAAAGTAAAATACTGGATTTGTACTCACGAAATCCATAACTGAGATTGCCAGACTTGTGCTCACGAAGCCTGAATGACTAAATTACTAGACTTGTACTCACGAAACCCAAAAAGTAAAATGTTGGATTTGCACTCACGAAATCCATAACTGAGATTACCAGACTTGTACTCACGAAGCCTGAATGACTGAATTGCTAAACTTATACTCACGAAATCCAAAAAGTAAAATGTTGGATTTGTACTCACGAAATCCATAAGAAATTCATGAACTTGCATATAACTTGAATTTTCAGACTTGCTTAATGCAATTTGTGCCTCCTACCAGATTCTTTGAGGACTTGAAGCAACAGAGTAGGTGTGGAAGAACTTCTTCATTAGCTTCTTTTATCTACAAAACAAACATTGTGCACTATGTTTTTCATGCAAAATGCATTTTCATGATTTGAGATTCTTTTGTTTTTTTTTTTAACTTTGTCTAGTCATTCATGCCTTCATGCATTGATGCCAAACGCAATGATGTTGGATGAAATGCAATAAAATATTTTAATTCTTGTAAAATAAACATGATAAAGAAATGCATGGATTTGGAAATTTTTCTTTTTTCTTTTTTTAAGAAAAATGAATCTTGCTGTGATCCATTCCTTCTCAAGCAAGAGCATATAGACTAGGAAAGGACTGGTGAATAAAGGGTGAAATGGTATTTGAGAGGATAACTCCCCTAACCTTGATGAACATGGATTTGCCCCGGTTTGCATTTTATTTTTGGCTTTAGCATTGATCTCCCACAAGATTTGAGTTTAGTAGACCTGGTCACTTTTCATGCATTATCACCATTTGAAGTGGTCCATCATCGCATCTCCATTTGGCAATATGTTTGGAATGAAATGAAATTGCATTTATATAGAAAAAATCAAGTTTTTCCTTAAGGAAATGTAAAATCACATAGGAGGTTGATTTTGATCCTAAGCATGCATCCTTGAGAAAATGAGAGGGCTTGCCCAGTTTGGAATTTGAGATGCTATTGCCCAATTGCTTCTTTTGTCAGGTCAGAGAGGACTTAGGGCTAGTAACTCGGTCAAGGTTTGAGGGTGATGAAAGAAAAGATATAAAAGGCTGAAAATTTTATTGAGTGGATTTGACAGTCATTTGATCACTTGCATTAAGAAGCTCCATAATACAGACAATAGATTTTTCTGAAACAATTTTGAAAATTAAATAATGTAAGAAAATGCAAAAGCATGAAATTTTTCTTGACTTTTTCTTCTCTTTTCTTTCTTTTCACTTTTTTTTTCTTTTCATTTTTTCTCTTTTTTTTTCTATTTTTTCTTCTCTTTCTTCTTTTTTTTTCATTTTTTCCATTTTTCTTTTCCATTTATTTCAACTTTTTCTTTCTTTCTTTCTTTTTCTTTTTAATTTTTTTTGACACTTGGTGCACCAAATTTGCCTTAGTTTAACATTAAAAGGGCTCAAATGTGAAATCTAAGAAAATGAAAATAAACTAGATAGATGACCCTCATCAAGTTTAAAGAGTAAATTCTTGAACATCATTTAGAAATAATTCTAAATTAATGTTATTAAAATCTTGGGGTACTTGCCCCAGTATAGATTGCAACAAATAATCTCAAATTCAAAATTTGCCCGAGTGTGGGGGTGTGATCAACAGGATGGGTTTAAGAAACGAATTTCTTCTCTCTCTCTCTCTCTCTCTCTCTCTCTCTCTCTCTTTTTTTTTTTTTAAGGATCAAGGGGTTTGCAATGGATACTTTGTGTTTGGATAGTAGAAACGATGTCCTACTCATCTTCCCATCATTCTTCAAAAACAATTAAATTCTTAGAGCTCTTGTTCTAACATCATTTGATGCATTCATGAGATCAAAACTTGTCCTTTCAAATCTAAACAAGATATTTCAATACAAAAATAACAATTCATTTCAAAACAAGCATGATGTTCATCAAAACAACTATTCATTTCCAAAGCAAGAAATATGAGCTTCTAATAGCCTTTACAATGAAAACAGAAATTGAAAATTCTCCTAGAAGGCTAAGACTAGGAAGAATGCTTTCACTGATCACCATCACTTTTCTCCTCCACCAGCATTTTGGGCATGATTGGGAAGCGGGTTGTTAGTCACATTAGGCTGTGAAGCACCCTTAATCACAATCTGTTTGGCATCTATCATGTTTTGAATTATGTGTTTCAAATGAATACACCTTTCAGTAGAATGCCCAACCGTCCCAGAGTGATAAGCACAGGTTTCAGTTGGTTTGAAATATTTGGGATCCTGGTGCTGAAGGGGCTCCACAGGGCTGATTCTCTTTTGAGCCAGTAAAGCCTCATAGAGTTGTGTACGTGACATAGGAAGAGGTGTGAAATTTCTAGGAGGTTTCTTGGGGACTTGCTGCTGAGCAGGATAGAATTGTTGAGAAGGAAAACTTTGGGGTTCGGAATTAGGAACTTGAAGGTTGTTGACATAGCAAGGCAGTGGTGATGCACCATATGACTGCATGTAGGGTGGATATGGATTTGGTGGGGGTGGAAATGAAGTAGAGTGTGTGAATTGTTGATGTTTAGAAGAGTATGGCACGCGACTCTGAGGAATAGGATTAGCAGTAACCATATTGGTTTCATTTTCTCTCTTCTTGGGAAACATTGGCCTTTTGCCATTAGAAGGAAGGAAATTCATATTCTCAAGAACCTCAATCTGTCCAGAACGTATTCCGATTTCCATGAGTGAACCAGCACTGATCACTTCAGAAAATGGACGACCTTGCATGGTTAACAACTGCTTGTAATAGGGTTCTTGTGAGCACGAATGAAAAGTTTCACCATCTCGGATTCTTCTACGGGAGGCTGCACTTGTGCTGCTATGTCTCGCCATCTTTGAGCATAATTCTTAAAGGACTCACTTGGCTTCTTATATACAGACAACAATTCAAGCCTATCTGGAGCATTATCTATGTTATGCTTGTATTGTTTCATGAAACGAGTAGCAATATCATCCCAAGTACGAAGTTTTGCAGGATTCAAGTTCATATACCATTCTAAAGCACTACCAGATAAACTTTTCTGAAACAGTTGCATGCTTAATTGCTCATTTGCCGCATAACTTCCCAGGTCATTGGCATAGATTTTCAAATGCAATAAAGGATTGCCAACTCCATTGTACTTGGTAAACTCAGGCATTTTGAATTTCTCGGGGTATTTCAGAGTGGGGAACAGAAGCAAATCAGAGAAACGGGTACGTGGATAAGAACTCAACCCTTGTAGAGATCAAAAAGAATCCTCCAATAACTGCACTTACAAACTCAATGCTTTAGCCTCCTCAGACTGGGCTAAAACAGGCTCACTAACCACTATATTCTCAGTGAAAACTGGGGGGACAGAGGCAGTGTTGAGAATAAATGGATTTTGATTATTTGAAACTGGGATTTGACCAATTGAAGGGTTAGGATTAGGATTTGCAATTTGGCCATTGAGATTCAAGTCTTGGAGAGGTGGAATAACAACAGAAGTTACAATGGTAGACATTGGAGGGACATTTGTGCGACTAGTGTTTTGGCCAGCAAGTGCCTCAGATTGTTGGATAGAATGGTTAATTTGTGGATCAACTTGAAGGTAAAGACTCATCATGTCCATAAAAGTTTCCATTTTTGTAGTCATGTTGTCCACCTTCTGTTGCATTAAAGCAAATTCAGCCCTAGAAACAGGCTCATGGGCATTTGAAGATTCAACAGGTTGAATGATAGGAAAGTTTGGGTTATTTTGTTCGGCAGCCATGATTTGTTTTGCTCTCGATCGAGTCAGGATAGGATCACGAGCTGGGAGGATTGGCTTACGACGAGTTATTTTTGAAAACCTTTGGAATTGAAAACAAAATATGTGAGAAAATTGAAAAATATAATAATAATGCCAATGAAGTGCAATGCATGAAAAGGAAAAGGAAAATAAATGAAGTTAGTAATTATTCAACAAAAGGGATGCATGTCCTACGATGGGTGCCCTTCAAAGCCAAGGGTAGGCCTAGCATGATGCTGTCCTTGTGGGTAGGGTACTATACTATACCTATTGACCCTTCTTGACTTTGACTCCATGATTGGCTTGTTTCGAAATTCCATTTGTATGACCAGGTTATGAACCTTCGATATCATATTTTGACCACTTGATTCAATTAACATCTTGAATTCACTTGGTTTGATCTTCTTTGAATCTTAGTGTCCATGTGCTAGGGTGATTACAAATCATTTATGATGGTCAAAATGTGATTAGTAAGGTTCTAACCTAATCTTGTGAATTTGGATCAATTGGCTCTTCGTTAGGTCATTACCTTACCTTGTACCCTACCCCTTTGGATATTTGACATAAATTATATGTGCATTGTCTTGTTTGGGTTATGTACCCAAGATAGAAATGGAAGGCTCATTCCTAATAGGGTATCCGATGTGGTGCCCCCTTCTAAGGTTCATGCATGATGACAATTAGGAAAGCAGTAAATGACAGAATTTAAACATGTACTAAAATGCCTCTTTTTTTATTTTTATTTATTTATTGTTTGATGAGCCTAAGATGTAAAAAATTATTCCGAGTTGGTCCGAAAATAACATTTTGTTTTGCATGCAAATCAAATGAACTATTGGGGTTCCTCCCCCTTTTTTATTTTTTTGAATAAGAGAGGTATGGTTTAAGGGAAATCCTAAAATCTAAAATTCACAAAGTAAAGTCTACGGGATGCATTGTAAAAGTTAATTATTTTAATTTTTATTTTTATTTTTTTTGGGAAATCCTAGGATATTTTCATCAATTTTAAGAAGTAAGTAGGGGAAGAAAGAAAACGAAAAAAAAAATGAAAACTCCAAACTCGGCATTAAATGCAAATGCAAAAAAGTAAACATGCAAAAGAACTTTTTCTTTTTCTTCTTGTTTTTTTTTCACCAAGCTTCGCTCGATTATGGCTAATGAGTGCTATTTGTTTTTTTTTTTTTGAATTTTTTTTGGCTTTTTTTTTTCTTTCATAACAGGAAATTGTAAGTAAAAGGAAAGACAAAAAGAAATTCTATTAGGTGAAACCAAAAGGAAAGAAGGAAAAGAAAGAAAAAGAAAAAAAATTGACAAAAAGTTATCCCCCATCCATTGTGACAAGTGTGTACCTAAAAGGGATGAAAGGTTCTAACCTATAGGTTGAACTATATGCAAATGTGGTTAGGTTTAACTAATGCATCTAAACTCAATGGTTTAAGGTTCCCAAACCTTCAGACTAAAGGACAAAAAGGGCATCACTCCTAATGTCCTATGTCGATGGCTTGAGTGATTCTCCAAATACCGCTATGGGCGCAAAGCACACCATCCGCATATTTGGACAAATCGATACTAAATCCTATAAAGTGGTGGGATAGTGCCCAACGAAAATCAAAAGGGTCAAAAGATGCATGTCATGTCATGAAAGTGCATTCCTAAAAGTAGAGCAGTTAAAATACTACAAAAAGTAAAATATTTACAAAAATTACAATATAGGCATATAAGGAAAAAAAATGGCAGTACAAAGCTTAAATTAGCAAGTATGCAAATAAGGCATCAAAGCACATAAACTAGCAAAAATTAACTCAAAAGGCCTCAAAACTATGAGAATAAAATTAAACAATGCTCGAGCTCACTAGTAGTCCCCAGTGGAGTCGCCAGCTGTCGCGCCCCATTTTTTTTCAACGGAATTCGTACTATAGTGGGAATAGGTAAGAATGAGTTGTCAATGTGTGTATTTGTGTGTGTTAGGTGATATTGGATAAAACCAAGGAAAATTACTGGAAACCCTCAAAACTTGGTGCCTAAAAAAAAAAAAAGTAAAATCCTTGAAATGAAATTACCTATTTACCCATCCTTTTAAGAAAATAAAAACTAGTTAAAAATCGGTGTCTACAATCCTTATTTCCTATGCATCTCTGATTCTCTCCTCCATCATGTACTTGCATTAATTGCTTTTCATTGAGACTTTCACCCTCCTTGCATTCTTTACTATAGAGAACTTCTTTACTCTGCCTTATTTTTTGGTCATCTATGCTTGGTTCCCTCTTTGAATTGGAACGGCCTGAAGTTAGACCTTGAGCAACTCCTTCTTCACTTATCTAGTTTTTCATTTCCTCTCTACTCTGTATCCTTACATCTGCATTTCCCCTTGTATATCCATCCAAGTCTGTTATTTTCCCTTTATGGATTTTGCTTCCCAGTATCTCTGACCTTATGGGAATACTACCTGTGCTTTCTTCTTTGTCAAGATTGTTTTCTTGAATCCATTCCCCCTCTTTAATTCCCCAGTAGGTTTTATCCACATGGACCCGAGTCTGACTTGGTTCCTTCCTTGGGGATTGTTTTCCTCCTCCTCCTCTCAATCATGGCCCAAATTGATTTTCCAATTTTCCCCTTGATATGCTCACCTCTGATTTACAGTTTCTCTCGTTTGTCCTATTATGCCACATTTATAGCAGAAATCTGGGCAACATTCATACTTGAAACTAATCCACTTACTGACACCATTCAATTTCACAGTTGTACCTCTGAGTAGAGATTGGGAGATGTCAGCTAACATCAGAATTTTGATGTGACTTCCTTCTTTTCCCCCCGACCAAGGGATTATAGTCTCTTTTACCTTATGGAATATCAATCCAATTTTTCTCCTAGTCTCCTTTGATACCCAATGCACCGGTAAATTCCAAACTTGAATCCAAAATGGAGCAATGTCAAATGCTGATCTTTCTTTTTCGAATCTTTCAAACCACCTTCTCAGTACTAGAATCTGGTTATCTAATATCCAAGGATCCCCATTGAAGATTATGATTCTGTCTTCTTCCTTTGGAATCACAAACTGAAACAAGTTTGCGCCAGCTCCAAAGTTTTAGGTTCTCAGGGATATCCCCACGTAGTTGTAACAAAGTTCTTAACTCCCACAAAGTTAACTATCTTCTGTCCTACTACTTTCCTGACTAAACTGGTTTTGCACTCCTTGATTCCTTGATCGATGTCCCCCAGCTCTAAGTCAGCACCTCCTATCTCTTTACTAGAAAGGGCAAACTTTTGCATTATTGCAACCAACTCTTCCTCCATCTTGTCTTTGTGAGATTAAAGAAGGCAACCCCACACAATCCTCGCCAAACTAGACCAAGCTACCAAAATAATAGATGAACAGAAACTCGAACAGAGCTCAACAAAATAAGGTAAGGGAAGACACATAAAGAGCACCAGAACCTAGTTTACTAGAATTTTGACAAGGGATGAAGGAATTTAGTTATGAAGTTTACCTGCCTTCTGCTATCAAGTGGATCGAAGCATACATTGTCGTTTGTAGACCTTCCCTCCAGCAAGCTCGCTGTTTGTTGGCCCACATTCTTCTGCAGTTGCCTCCTTCATTTATCACTCACAATCCTTAGACGTTACAGTTGATCATAAATGCTGTGTTGTTTAATTGTTGTTTGATTGAAATTGTAAGCTTGTTATACTAGAAATAGGAATTTAAGTTTGAATATTTGGAAGTTTAAAATTTGAACTTTTGGAGGTGTTTTTGATATCTGAAACTCTCATGAAAGAGAGACTTGCACAATTCCCAGGAGAGAGAAAATCAACTCCTACGGAAAGGAGAACAATTAGAATCGGTCTTGTTTTAGTTGTCGGTTTATCAAATACATATGTTTTGCTTGCGTGCTTTGCGTCATTGGATGCTGTTGTTTTCTGAAAGCCTTGGGCATCAACTTTTGGTTGAAAAAACATATAATGGTAGCTGAGACTCAAATGGTTAACAGGTGAACCATTCTTGCACAATTTTATTCAATTCAACAGAATGCTGTTTTCTGAAAGCCTTGGGTATCAACTTTTGCTTGAAAAAACATATAATGGTAGTTGAGACTCAAATGGTTTGCAGGTGAACCATTCTTGCACAATTTTATTCAATTCAACATAATGCTCAAATGGTTGCTAGGTGAGCCGTCCTAGTTGTAGGAACTAGGAAGGTAACCCACTTATCCCTCGCTTTAGGAATTCATAGAAAGGTGACCCACTTATCCCTCGCTTTAGGAATTCGTAGAATAGTATAATTATCTTAGGCCGGTATAATTATATTTAGTATGGTTCATCCAATTGTGGTACGTGTTTAAATTTTTTACCGTACAGATACATCATAATTATGTTAAAATATGCTAAATATTTTATTCATGTGCACTACTTTTCCCTCAAACATAATAACATAATGTAATTGTATATCAAATAGTGTAAAAAGTATAACAATTGAATCGAATAGTATCAAACCCTAGTCGTACAAGCCCCTCTCCTCAAAAGTTATTACTCTACTACTATATGTTAAGTTAATGGGGACAGAGAGGATCAACAGCTTAGGGATGTGAAAGAATTTTTAGACCACAAGATAGTGACAAGTGATGACTCCTACTAATATGAAAAATAGGTAGTAGATATTTAATTAAGATGAAATAAATGAGAGGAGTTATCACCTCCCATCACTATTTGGAATTTGTAGGCCAATATCCATTTTCAAGTTTGTCTGAATTGAGTTAATTTAAGTGCTTTGATTTTGGCGATTTCCTCATTTTTGCTAGCCTTTCAATCCGGATTGTTTTTCTTTCCAATCCAAATGCTACTCGAAATATATAGCTTCCATTCTCGGTTTATTTTCTTCTCACTTCCTCGTCCTTTAGAAAAGTTGATACTGTTGGGTTTCTTTATCACACCTACATCTCCCTGATTTATATTTTTCAACCTAATAACATTCATCATATGCAAGGGGTTCAAAACCTCGTCTACATTTTCCGTCCACGATTTTTTTGGAACATTTCAAGTAGTTTAGCTTCCTCTAAATTCTCATTAATTTAGTCCAATTCCTTCCCTCCCCAAGTATAGGACCACTTATAAAACTTTGTACTAAAAAAAGCTCATACTTTAAGGGCAAAAGCAAGGTAAACCAATTCCAAAAGTGCTCAAGCTTGATGATTTTACAATTCACAAACATAAAGAGGCCTATCATGTTTGTACTTTGGTCGGATTGTGTTTTAGCTCGAACTCAGGGAACTTTCACATACTCAAGTTCTCTGTACTAACGCAGCCTGCATCTAGCAATGACCTGAAGAAAGGGATGATTTCTTTGATGACGCAAAGTTAGGGCCATACAATTAACTTTCCATGCATGAAATAATTCAAGGGTGTAAATGTATTTGTAAAACAAAAAGGTTGTTAAAAAACAGTCTTTGATTTTCCAAAAACAATAACATTTTGGTAAAACATAATTCAGGAGATAAAATGCTGGTGCTTGTGCTTCCGGGACATGAGTTGGCAAGACTGCCATGGCTTCCAAATTACTCGACCAGCCATAAAGCCATCTCCCGTTCCTCTCCAGTATCCTTTCCCTTCAATCACTCTCCCCAGCCACAACTGTAAACCTCCATAACCCCAAAAAGAGTTCCTAAACCCCACTGAATTACCCACTTTGCTATACCTCCTTCCCTCCTTGGATTTCAGGCTCCTCTAGCTCCAAATGTTGAGCATAGGAAAAAAGATACAAAATCCTGCCAAAAATGGGGAAGGGGATGGGCAACAGAGATACATAACAGAGGATCGAAAATTATATTCATGTCGCTCAAAATTCAGTTGCTTAATTTTTTTAACCTAATCAATACAAGTTACTTCCTTTCGTGCAGTTACACAGCATTTAAGCACAAGGAATGTAAGAATATCTCTCACTATTCATGTACATCACAAAACTCAAGACTTCACTGTGTAGCATGTCGAGTTCTTAGTGGATGACGGACAACTTTGTGACTCGATATCAGGAGTCTCTGATATCTGCATATGAAATCAACAATGACACCAAGCATCCATTCTAGCCTTACTAATCCTATGAGTAACTTGTCCTACAAAATCCAAGTTCAGCATTTGTCAGTTACGTCTGGATATCAACAGTAAATATAATATTTGCAATTTACATTTACAATGCAATATAATTCTCCTGCATATAAAAGAAGCAACGTGCTAATTCAATACAATTGCTCAGCTCAACAATCTGCAATGACAACAATCTAGAAGCTTTGATCTTTTTGGTACTCTTTTTGCTTTCCACTAAATGTCAGACAACATACACAGACATCTAGTAGTCTATGTTACCATTGGCGATCCCCCCCCCCCCCCCCTCCCCCAAAACAAAAACACACACACACAAAAGAAGAGAGAAATATTCCGTTTCTTAATTATATTTGTATAGATAATGAAGAAATGCAATTTGAAAAGTTATTATTTATTTCAAATATCAATAACTAACTGGCAGATACCATATATTTCACTTACAGATTATACGTAAAATGAAAGACACCCACAGCAACAAATTGTTAGTAATTGCAGACTTCATTTTGGTAATTTTCACCTCAAATTGGACATTTTAATAATCACAAATGGTTCACCATTACATCACTACCTACTTTGCACATGATGAAGATTTTGCCATGGTTCTGTGAGCTCTAGTCTGACCCTTAATGCATGACCGTTTATTTATCTATTTATTTATTGTACAAGTATGATTTTCTACCATAATGACTAGACAATTGTAACTAAAGTCCAAACAAACCAAACTTGATCATAATTTTATGCTATAAATAGCTGCATTTAAAAGAAATAAAGCTAGCAAAGATGATCATCAAATGTAGCCAAGTGATTATGACTATTTCATTTAATTCTCACTTTAAAAAAGTTTTGTTTTCCATCAGCTTCCTGCTTCTTCCTTCCACTCCACCCTGAAAATGAACTGAAAAGATAATCTAGCTAACAGATACAATCAAGTACACAATCCAAGAACATAATAATTGAGAAAATTACAAATATAACAAGGTTGGGATGTTTATTAACAGGAAAGGAAATTTTAATTAATCACAAGTAGAAGAAAATATGAATGACCCAAGTTTAGTAAGGGATTATGTAGAATCCGAATCAGGAGTCAGCTAAAGTGGGAGTGAAATAGGGGGCTACCATGTCCAGATATGTGGAGTTAGATTTGTACACGCTTTTATAGAGAAGAAGAAAAGCATTCTGCATAACACAAATAGCAAAATTTACAGTTAAAATAACAAATCAGTCAGAACAAAAAATACTGAAAGCCATGAATTAACTCAATCTATCAGATTAGCAAAAGTCTTTATGAAGAGCACAGCATATCAGAATTGAGTTTGCAATTTTTACTTGGCCATGTTTTAGAAACTTTATCAGCAATTAAAAAAAAAAAAAAATCAAACAGCACTTTTGCACGTCACCCACGCATTTACTGCACCAGGACCAAAACTATTGGTTGAAAGGAAATACTCACTTATCTGAGATTCATTTATTCATCATCGCTGTCATAAACAATCGCCATTCGACGATGTGTCGCAGCTTTTCTGGGAGGAGAGTCCTCATCAGATTCAATATCCTTTCTCTTCAGACTGGTTCCAGGCTCCTTAGCTTTCCTCTTTGGCTCCTGAAAATTTTGATCTAATCATTAAGTCACCTTGACAATATAGAGCATATGAATTTATTACGACACAATATAAACCAACCACAAGCATGCTAGTTGTCAAAGAAGTTTATTATGGTACACAGTTTGGTTTTTTGATTGTGCAATTTTATTTACTTGAGTCCTTAATTAACATAAAACGGGAAAATGGAGAACACTTTAATAGTTGCAGAGAGAGCTCAGTTATCAGTGTGGCCAGCTTATTTAATAAAGCATGAACATTATACATTCAGTCTCCTGCTTGAGGACTGAAGTATGGAATCTTTTTGGCTCTGATGCACGTCTTCAACCATAAATCAGGTTCCTTATCAACTTGCAATGATTTAACAACACAAACGCATGCCAACTCATCAACATTTAGGTAATCACCAAATGAACCGAGATGGGTTCAGACATTTCCTATTTATCTTATTTAACTTTTTACACAAAAACTTGTGCACATCCCATGCAGAGCTAAACATGCCTAATTGAATTGGAAACTACAATGTTCAAGCTTGCTTGAACACTTAATCAGCTTAAAATGTGTTTGAGCTCAGCTTGACTACTATTCAAGCTGAGCTAAAACTAGAACATGAGTGGATTCAAATTTTATGCTCATCCAACCTAGTCTGACCCAAGCTTAAGAAGTTAACGAATGCTATGTCTTGAAGTCTAAGCTTTGATTTGTGGCCAAGCCAACTTCAAAAGGGCTCTTCTAAGCAAGATAAGTTCCATTCAAGTTCTTAGTATGGTTGGTCTTCCAACCTGTCCTACTACAAGTAGGCTCCTGCATTAATGAGCTTAGTTTGGAAAGCCAAAGGAAAATCCATCCTAAAGGCCAAAGAAAAAGAAGTGGAAGGCAACCATGAAGATTTCCAGCTTAAATAAAAGCGTCTTTCCTTTTCATTTTTCAAGGAAAACATTCGCAATCAGTTCCATCATCAAGAAGTAAAGTTGATAATGTATTTCCCAAACTGCTTCCTTTCCCACTCTAGAACACATGACAATTTTATTATAATGACAGGAAATCTAACATATATTTAATCCATAAGCAAGCGACAGCAATATTATGTGGCAGAAATATATCAATATAGCAGGTCACCACAAATTATCATGTTTACACATTTTTTCTGTATGTTTCTCCATGTATAAAGACTAACAGAAAAGTTTGAATTTCTCCATGTAAAAAGACTAACAGAAAAGTTTGATTTCATATTATTTTAATTTGAGCAATAGCAGGATCTTAGAGTCACTCAGCATCAGATTTAGCTTAAACACCAGTAGAACAAGAATCTGAGAGAATGATGATTTTAGGCTTAGGCGATACTAATATGGTACTGTGATCCAATAATTGTTTAATGATGAATGCTTCTTGCATTAAACTCTTCTTCCTACAGCCCTTCATTTCGACATGAAGTAAACTAATGTCTCTTTTTTGTGACTACATCAACCCCGCACATGAAAAGGTTTCTTGAATTCTACAAATAGAACTCATGATTGCTTGGCATCAATTACCAGTTTGCTTATAACAAAGAAACAACCAGGACAACCAAACGTCTAAATGTCTGTTAATTACTCATTAAATTCATAGATTTCACCACAACAGATATGGAATCCTCTTCCTAACAATTCTTGATGAAACATTTTGAAGAAATAAGATCGACCAAAAAAAAAAAAGGAAAGAAAAAACACTTAGTAAGGCAACAACAAAATAACTAATCGTCTTGATCCAATATGGCTGACAGCTCAAGAGTCTTAAACACGTAACCAGTCTCATCTATAAGCCTTCAGATTTCTTTCCAAAAATATTGGTAGCACAAAAATTGCACGTTTTGAATATATTGTAGAAAAGCAGGTTTGCTCTCAAATATCTTGTTCCAGTAAATGTCGCATGATATCCACCTCCAAAACTTCTGAAACTAATATTGATTACATTCCTAATACACAAGTATATGCAAATATCAAACTATTGTTTTTTAAAATTCATATTGTTAAAACTCTGAATAAATCTCTGGCGTGAAAGGGGAACAAATGATGCAGGAGCGAGGATAAATATAATATTACTATGGTGAAATTTAGAACTATTTGACAAGCACCAAATACAAGGAGGCAGGTCATGTTAGGACCTTTTCTGTCACAGAGAAAAATTGACTAGCGCTCTCCTCAAGCTTGATTGATGGACAAAAGAATCACATACCAAGATTCTTAATCGACTATTACATGCTTAATTCCTAATTGAACATGATAAACACATGGAAATGTGACATGCAATAAGCAATGGGATTGCATATAGGAGAATTGCCTAGACGTATAAAATAACTCAGAAGGTATTATATCATGATACTTAAATCTCAGAAAGGAAACAGATAATATTAATAGTCTAATATTTTACGTTACTGCTAAATGGTCAATGAAGGAAAAATTGCCTAGACGTATAAAATAACTTCTTGTTTCTTAGGGCCTCCAGCCATTCTTTCTTTCTAACCTAACCACTTGCCCCTATTATATTGAAATATGTGTATCACAGCACTGTGTCCTGTTTACCCTCGATCTTGAAAGGGTATTATCACCATATTAACTCGATTGGTGTGATATGGTGACAGCTGTAAAATAACAAATAGCTTTATCTGTTCCAAAATACATTTTTGTAGATTTATTTGAGTCTCCATTTGATACCAAGTTTTCAAGACTCTGAATTTAAGTGCCAATTGAGCACCCCAAGAGACTATTTCTCCCATAACGGATGGAATACAGAAGAACGTTAGCTCATGGATGAACACAAGAGGCTCCTGTTCAGTGGATCAAAAGCAGGCCCAGAACAATAGATAGTCTTGCAAGCAATTGAAAGTGGTAAATGCAAAAGGCCAAGCCTTGGCTATGCCTCCAGTGCTATCTAAAAACCTTTGGTAACAAGTTGGGCTAAGATGTGTCGTGATCCAATAAGCTTCACTCAAGCTCCTTTATCTAGCTAACTCACAGCTTGAAGGCTTAAAAAATTATAATCTTATATCACCTTCGGCTCACAAAGACCGCATACATAAAGCAGGCTAATTTCCACAATAACGAGTGAGATTGATTAGTAAGTTCATAATTAGCTATCAGTTTCTAAGGAGGTTACAGATTTGGAGTTATTATGTATTGAGCTAATTACATTGCAATGTTTTGACTTGATATATCTGTACCAAAAATCAATGATTATTATATTCAAAGCATCAACTAAATTGAGCTTAAGGTGGCCAAAGCTTGGTCTTTGAGATTTTGAACAACAGCTTTCTTTCAGAAGTTCTGCATGGAGGTAAACAAAAGTAATCTACATCATGCTAAATTAGAGTTCGACCAGAATGGTCATGCCAATATTGAGAGTTGAAAGCTCCGAATGACCTCAGAAAATAGAACTCTACTTAGAAAGGTAAATTCTGTCACCAACCCTCTCAAACTTCAGAACTACGCCATGTGTTGCCTTCATTGTGTCGTAGATGTACTTGGTTTCCAAGGACAGATATTGTTTGACTTCCATGTCGATCATCAAAGGAAAGTCACTTATAGTTCTTATAAAGCCCTCACTTAGAGGAAAAGCAATGTTATCATAGAATTTTATACTCACAATATATGTGAGAAATTTTATGTCGGTCTGGAGCAACTACTTGGCATGCCTAGCAGTTGGTCCAGGACCAACAGAAAAGTTCCACTTGTATATTTAAAGATCCCACTTGTTAATCCACTTGCAGTAATTGCTCCGAACTGACAAAGTTTTCCAAAAAGATCTTATGGTGCCACAACGCATTAACACTGATGATTAAGTATCTCTGTATTTAAAGCATCATTCTCCTTGGGTACAGGAAAGGATTTTCCATTGACGGACTTCGATAAGTCTCTGACATTATCCAAATCTAACATATTTATCTCAATTGCCATATATGCATATGTCTTCAAGATAAACTTCTTTCAGTTCCAATTAACAACTGACTGGCCCACCAAAATAGCATTTTAATTAAACTTCCTTTTACTCAGTTATGATCGATTAAAACTGTAGGAAAGATTAACTGGATAATTTCAAAGCTTACAGCTCCAATTAGGTCCCTCATAATGTCTTCCAACAGTACGCTTGATGACTTGTGAGTACACATACTTTTTAAATTGAACAGTTACTGTTCCTTTTGATTCCCTTAGAGGTCTGAGCGAAGAAATATTCCTTGCTTGGATTTCAACGTTTACTGATCAACAAACGCCCTTTGTTAGAACTGATAAGATTTTTTCCCCCCTACCACGCCCCAAAGATTTCCTGAAGAATAAACAACTGAAATCCTAAATGAACGAACGAGTCATATTGTGATAGAGCATCGGCTAGTGAAAGTCTAATGGCCAACTTATGGCACTTTCCTTTCAATGAAGACATTGAAGTAAGTTGCTTTCACAAATTTCTTGGTAAAAGACTTGGATTACTCAAAGTGATGGATCTCAAGATTGGCGACACATCTGATTCACCAGGCAAAGCTCTTGAAAGATTGGTACTGGTGTAAGTGGTCCTTCAACCTCAGATGGTGTTCATGGGTCATACTCAACACTGATACGAAACAGATGCATTTTCAGGTGCTAAGAGTGTAATAGTGAGAAGAAATTTGAAACCGAAAAATTACTTATAGACCCTTAATAGGTAGTATGGTCAATCTTGCCATATCAGGCAGTTGATTACAGGGAGAAATTATCACCCAAGAAGACATGACAGTTTTTGTGATACATCAACACCCAAAACTCCATTAACTGTGCAGATGAGTATAACTGATTATAATTTGAAGCTAGACCAACATTAACTCCCAAAAGGATATATAATGCTTGGTTCCAAGATAAACATTAAAAGTGCGAACCCAAAACTCACCCATGTACATTCTTGTCAAAAGTACATAAAACCCAAATGAGAATAAGAAGCTAAATAGCTACAGAAGCCAAGACTAAAGAGCTAAAAAACACATGCCACAATATCCCAGAATTATATATATAGCAATACATACAGCAGCATTATCTTTGCTTCCAGCATCATAGGATGATGTTTCAAAATCCTCGAGAAGAATAATGAATTCCAAAAATAATTTTCATGTAATGCAATTGTTTATTGAGAAAACACTATCATCAGGTTAATGACATTTATCCCAATGTCACTCAATATACTTTAATGTTCTTTGACAGACAGAAAGAAAAACACTGAAAACAGAACCAGCTAGAAAATACTTGTGAACATGTAAGCATGGTCATAGCTGTCTCATTCAGCGAAATATAGCTTTATGCCACACTAATAAGGGTCTATGGACAATAAGTAGATTGCAAATTTGTTCCCAACACATTTCAAAAATCAGTTTTACTAAAATGCAGAAGAGAAAAGAAGTTACTGGTTACAATTCCACATTCCCTTCAGTACCCAGAATACAGCCCATCTTTTAGAAATTTAACCTGAAACTAAAGTTCAGAACTTCCACTTACCTCTGGCTCCTCTTCTGACTCCTCATTTGCATTTTCCTCCTCTTCATCATGCTCTTCCTCATCTTCATAATCCTGCTCCACGTCTTCTGCCCTCTCATGTGCTGGTGACCTCTCATCTTCTTCCTCTTCTGTTTCATATTCAGACTCTTCCTTTTCACTCTCTGAAAAGTCCACTGGATGTCGAGATGATTTTGTTGCAGACGTTGATGGCTTTCGTGCAACATCTTTGTGCCCCTGATAACATTAATGCAAAAGGACTCTTTGATAAGTATACTTCATAATGCAAGAAAAGCAAAAACACAGGAAGGGGAGCAAGTATCTTATAGGGGCATTTGTTTCATGCAATCCAAGTGACATGCCTTCTTTGCATTGATAATGCGCTTCTCAGCTTGAGCTTCCATTTCTAGGTCTTCTTCAAAGCGACGTCGAGCAGCAGAATGCCGAGATTCATAATAATCTGGGTCTTCTTCCTGATCAATCAAAGGAGGAAAAATGGTCAGAACTGGATGAACTGACCTCAGTCTGTGAAGGTATAAGTGCTAACAGCCCAAAAATAAACCAAATAGCAGAAAACAGAATGTCACCTCCTCCAGTGCATCCTCTAAGAAACCAGGTGAAAGTTGGCGCTCCCTGCGTACAGTTTGTGTATACTTGCGATTGACTTTCTCCTTCTTCCGATTGAGAAGTTCATTAGCTCTGATTGTTTGACTCTCAGCCTACACATTTGGAAGAAATTAAACCCAAAGAGTATAGGGAGGGAGAAAAAGAAAGAAAATCTAAAAAACAGCTAGTAACAAGGATATTCTAATATAAATACCTTCTCCTTTTGTTCTTTCTCCCTCTCAGGGTCGATGTCGGTGATGCAATTCTTGACCCTATAGACCTTTTTATGCCGTGAGTCGACTAAAGCAGTCAACAATCTATGAGAGTTAGATGACAATGATGAAGGCATAAATCTCATCTTTTTTAAGATTCTCCCTTGCGATTGGAGAATTCCCTACATTGACAACAAATATATAGAATTACTGGTTAACAATGTAACTCCACTGTTTTACTAAATTGATCCCACAACAAATATCATTAAGCAAAAAAAAGATTAACCAATTCTTTCCCAAGTACAGCAGGCAAGCAAAAGTTAGATATATCTCCCTGTGAAATAAGATTTTGACAATTTGCAGAAGTTGCAAATTTTAAGACATTTGATATGAAGCTGGTAGTTCAATGAAGAAAGAACAGCCCAGGTCGCTCTAATCAAATAATCGTTCATCTAGCAATTGATTAACTACATCATCTGATCGAGCCAATAAAGCCTATACACATCCAAGAAGAAAGTTTAGCCACAAATAGCACTCTTTATCTGATGCCAGTATCTGGAAAAGACATGCTTTGAATAAATTTTAGCCACCTATAATGAAAATAATGCCAGCATAAGAATAAAAGATACTTAAAACACAAATTACTACCTGATGAACTTTACAATAACGCATACAAGGAACAGCCTTTTTTTTTTGGGCATAAGTATATAAGACACAGCTTAATGAAGCTGAACTCAGTGAAGAAAGAATGAAATTGCACATAGTTGATAAAGAATTGCTGCAAGTAATCAAAGGAAAATTCTTATTTTGCAGCTATACAAATTGAATAAGAAATTGAGTTTTCCAAGGTCGTAAAAATTTCTTTTAGGTTTTTTTAGAAGACAGTTTTTGCCCTCATTAGCAGCTATCAAAGACATGCATTGTCACCTTTCCATGTCTAAGAAAAAGATGTGCTTGATCATGCTGTGCATCCTGCTCTGATATGTCAAGAACTTCATTTCCAATTAACAATTGTAAGCTGCCATCTGACCATCTCACAAAGCGAGCATTGCTTTCAATCTACAGTAAAAGCACATTTTATAAAATGAATCCCATAATATTTGCAAAGCAACTATACTTTCAAGTCAAACAACAAAGGACAGTAAAGAACTAACAACCAAATACAAGAGAAACAATCTAAAAAGAGACGTAAATGACTAGCAAAAGTGGTCCAACAAAGAGCTCAAACTATAATTCTGCACAAGCACAAAGTAATTGGAATATCTGAATAAGAAATTTAAGATAGTTAATCTAACATTGTTATAAATTGTCTGTTCACATTGGCAAGGTAACTCTAAATTCTTTTAAACATCCCATTCAACAGTAAAAAATGACAACATTATGTGAATAAACTGCTTTTGACTCCATAGCAAGTTTAGGAATAACAGAAGCTTCAAGATCATAATTAACTCCAGAACAGGAATTGGAGGTACTATCTTTGAAATTTCGTACCACTTTAAAGCATGACATATTATAGGTCAAAGAACTGGTGATGTGCATTGAGCATGATGTATTTTTACATCTTGTACTAGCACAATATAGTTAGCATCATACAGCCAGTCTCATGAGAACCAGATAAGCCAAGTTCTGAGAAGGACCCGAAATTGAAATGGAAGTCAAGATGCTACTAAATATATGTGGCTTAAATTAAATGAGGGTTTATGTCATACTTGATGTGGGTGCAAATAATCAAAATTAGAGTTATTTGTGGAAACTATTTACATGGAAATTAGTTTTACAATTGGTACAAAATTTGTAGAGAAGCTTATGAAAATAAAAAATATGAAAAGTAATAGTTATTCAGTAAATTCCTACAATCATGTGTAGTTACTAACATAATACATAAAAAAAGAGAAATTTTTTGCATAAGTCAGAACGCATTTCTAACATTTATTCAAGGGTAAAAGGACAGTCCAAAAAATGACTGACAAAAGTTAACACTAGATTCCCTTCCTCTGGCCTTATGCATAGTATAGGTATAGATTATTAGAGCAAAGCACAGGAAATAAACTTCCAGCAGCTAACAAATAGAACGAGGTGAGAAAAGAGAAAATTTGAATCATTGATGATTACACTTTTTTGTGATTCAAAGTGGAGAGATGCTAGAACATAATAGTTTTTGTGTGGATAATAGCAAAAGTAGAGCATTGGAACCTAAAACACGCAGATAGAAAAGGTTCAATCAGACAATCAAATAAAATTCGGCTGAGATTGCTCAGGCTGCATTTAGTTACTAGCACCATTAATCATCAAAAGGACTATTCTCAAGGATGTAAAGATCTAATCTTTTACAGATCTTATATTCAGTTGAATGCATGAAGGCTTAATGCTTGATATGCAAAGCTTTAACACTGTCGGCTCCCCCTGATTACATACCTTCGAGATCCGAATAAGAATTTCAGCAAATTTAAGATTTATTATCAGCTAATTGATTTGCTTTGGATTGTTCTCCAGGTGATCAGCACGAACTATAGATGGGCCTACCATCATTTGTTATTCTACAATGCTCTTTTTGCAACGGGAGATAAATTCTTAACTACTGAACCACATAAATTCAATTATTCCACCACTGCATGTTATGTGTAAATGTCCAATTAATCATCAACACAACAATCTGATCCATATCTAAATGGAATATGCTTTCATGTGGATGTCCAAATATTTGCAACATAAATTAATGTTTCAAAGTCTAAAATATGGTCATGTCAAGATATACATGGGCAATGAACTGGAGTTCATACACGTAGGAATAACTGAAAATGTTCTGGTCTCAACAAAGTATCATAAGCCTGTTCTATAAGCAATGCAAACCAATAAGTACACTTACAGAAGTCGTGCCATCAGGATTTGTCACTCTCCTCCACCGAACAATATTATTTTCCAAGCGGATGCGCCTCTTAGACCCAGATTCATCTGTCACAAAATGATCCTCTTCAACATATGTTTTGGGATCAAAAGGCTTGGGGTCGATGCCCATTATATTAGAAACTTTGATCATGTTCATCTGCAACAAATTGGAAAAAGGGAAAAATTAAGAAAAAGAAGTCATTAAATTTTGTAAATTATTCTACCAGTAAATGAATTTGGTATTGCATAAGGATCCTAAAGCACATAGAACCAACCTTCTTTCATTAATTCCCAAATCTAAAGTAAATCAAATTGACAGAAACCAAAAGCATAGAAGAGTTATCATTTCAAAGGAATTCTTATTGGATTTAAATCCCAATTGTGCAAGACATCTACGCAAATAAACCTCAGGAGAGAGAGAGAGAGAGAGAGAGAGAGAGAGAATGAAACATGAGACATCTGCAATAAATTGGGAACAGGAAAAAAGGTGAATCTGGGAAAAAGATAAAAAATTAAGAAAAAGAAGGCATTGAATTTTCAAACTTATTCTACCAGTAAATGAATTGAGTATTGCCTAATGATCGTAGAGTACATACAGGCTATTAGTGTATATTGTAACTAACCTTCCATTAATTCCCCAATCTACAGTGAATCAAATCAAAAGATACCAAAAACATAGAAGGGTTATAATTTTAAAGGAAATCTTATCGGATTTAAATCCAAATTATGCAAGAGATCTAGAAAAATAAACCTCAGGAAAGAGAGAAAGAAACATGGGACATCTTACGAGCAACATAGTTATAATGGTAAGGTAAACTTTCATTGCTTCATCACATAAGGCTGTATAACTGGCAAGCCAGATCCAAAATAACGAGAGCCTGGCCCACGGTGATACAATATCATAACATACCATGAGTAAATATTCCAGTAAATCAATATCTCATCATTGATCTCGAACATGCATTATCCTCAGGATGAACACTTGATTGGTAAGTCAACAATTTAATCCAGAATAATAACACAAGTACACATGCCAAGTCAGACAAAGGTTAAAAATAAACCGTAACACCATCTTTCTTTTTTAACCAAAGAAACATCAATGAATAATAGATAGAGGTGGGTGCATAACATGCTAATAATTTATCAAATGTGAAATTGAAATCTTGTACAGTATGAATCTTCTGACATTAACAAAAAATAGGTAACAAATTCGATTGCCCGCAAAACACAAGAGATAAAGTATTAAATCAAAAAATTAAACTGATTAATCTTGTTGGAAGAAACAAGGCAAATAAACACATTAATCTCATCAAAGTCGAGTAAATTCAACTAGATTCAAAAGGCAGAGCACTCAAAACTATACGAGCTACAGCATTGTCAGAACTTTGATCATCAATTCTATCACCAGGCTGGTCAATAAGCCGTCCAGAGTCACAACTTAACTCTTGTATTCTTAAAACAAGAAGATAGTAATACAAGTTTCAACTTATTTATTAATCTGGAGTGAGAATGAATGGTAGCACGCATCTATAAATGGGGAGTTCAGTAGGATAAGTTCAACTAGCAACATGAAAGGTACTATGCATCCAATTATGCCTCTAAAAGTCAAAAAGCATGGGAAAAAAGAAACCTTTTCAGGGAGCGCAGGAGGTGGACGCAGGGGAATCTCCAGCTCCAATGGAGGACCGACTGGTTTTTCCCTTGTTTTAGCCTCAGGATGCTCTTCCTCCGATTCATAGTGGCCCTCTTCATCAGCCAGCATATCCTCCGGTTTGAGTTCCTTGTCATAGTAGTCCTCATCCTCTTCCATAGGGAATCTCTGTAAAGTAAGAAAAGCTGTTAATTGCCATTCATATAGTGTATATATGCATTCTCAGCTGCAGACTATGAGAAAAAAAGCAACAATCACATTTTAGCATCTAATACAAACATTTGCCTCATCTTCAATTTGATTTTGAACCCCATACTCCACTGGTTCTTCATCATCAGAGTCCCCAAATACATCACGGATCTCAGGAGCTGAGAGTGAAAAATGACCCTCATCTCTCTCTTGACTAGGAGATCTGATGTGAAAGAAAAGAAGTAATGTATTCAGCATCATCCAAAATAAAAGTCTCAGCTAAAAGCAATAAACCTACAGTTGTTTGTTAATGAACCATAGTTGTACATACACAGTAGTCATATACACTCATTTTGAGCCATTTTAACTGAGAATACAGTCATCAAAAAAATGTAAAAAATAAATAAATAAATAAACGTATTTTTTTCCTGATGTCAAGGAGTCTTTGCTGTGTAATATCCTAAGCCCCAAGGAAAATGTCACTAGCAGTGTCACTTCTTCCTTTGATAAGAAATAAGGCCTTCACTAAAGCACAAAAGTGAATATCGGAGCAAGTATTGTTGGTTGAACCACTAAAAAGTTCTCATTTGGAAAGGAAAAAAAAAATACATTGTCTCCCATTGTTAATCAAGCAGGAGAAAGGAAATAGCACATGGGACTTTTAAGAAAGCATAATTAAAATAATTACGGAGGATACCTAAGATTTCTATCCTGATTCACTTCTTCATCTTCATTGTCAGCATATGTGTTCTCCTCAGATCTTTCTGATCCACTGTTAACATCACCACGTCTCCTGCTGGTTACAACTCTTTGATCATATTGTACTTTTTCATCACTCTCCGAGTCTTTTTCTCCACTTTCTTCCCCATGATCACCAGCATCAACTTCTTGAGAACTCTGTTCTCTTTCACCCTCGCTTTCACCACGATCATGATCAATGTCTTGTAGTTCAGCTTCACTTTCTATTTCTACTTCACCATGACCTTCTACTTCACCTTCACCCTCTGGCTCCAGCCCTCCATCTCCTTCTTCCTGAATGCAAAATTAACTATGAGCACAATAAATTATCAAAACCAGTGTAGAACATGGATCAATTCAAAAGCCATTCCATGAATAAGAGAATGTGTAAAACATACTATCCATGAGTCGTACACTAATATGAAGACATAAATTCCAGGGGAATGAGAAAAATATCATAAGATCTTTCAGACCACATAATTATCCCCTGTTTCAGAACATACACTAACTAATATTCGCTTTCTGACCAACTCAGAATTAAAATGACATAACCTGAATAGTCCAAGTTTTAAATTTTAATAAATACATACTGAAGATAAACTTCAGAACAAATGTAAAGCATTCTCTTTATAAACACATGAACACAAAACCTGAGTAGTTCAAGTTTTAAAATTTAATAAATGCATACTAAAGATAAACTTCAGAACAAATGCAAAGCATTCTCTTTATAAACACATGAACACAATCCTATATATGGATAAGGAAACAGTACATGGGCAGATATACTATAAAAAAAAATTTTGCGAAAACTTTAATTCTGTTGATATAGATGGATATAATTTCTGGGCAAATTCATTATTCCTAATACAGAGTTGCAGAAAAAAGCTGCAAAAAAAAAAAAATGCTCTTCCCATTAATCTAGGAAAAAAAAGTCCGAATAGAATGATACTAAAAGAATTCTTCAGGCAACATATGAATTTATGAATAAGCTATTTGATTACACAAGTAAAACAAACCATGTAACTAATTTTGGGGTAAAACTGATATTACAACCTAATTCTTATAAACGAAAAAAACGAAAGACGAAAGGAAATTCTTTCAGCAAAGAAAGATCATCATTTGCATCTACATATACATGCATGCATATGTAATCACACATCTGCCCATAACCGAAAACCTAAAATTTGGGGCTTGAGGCAAATTCACCAATTCTAGCTAAAGAAAAACACAAAATCAAAGGAACATTATAATTCCGTATTGAAATTGAGACTGTATAATCAGTAAAATTTCGATTAAGAACAAGTTCAGAAATTTATACCGAAGCATAGCCGGGCTGGCGATTGGACTCGTGCTCGGACTCGACCTCCTCTTCTTCCTCTTCTTCCGATTGCTCACCGAATAAATTCTGCATCATCTGATGCCTCTTCTCTTCTCCGACCATTTTTTCCCCTTGTTTCTGCAACTCTGAGGCTCTTCTTTCAGAGAACTCTCTCTGTGTAGTGTTGTAACTGTGGCTGGAGAGAGAGAAAGAAGGCTTATAAAGTAGAGTTTTGTAACGGTCGCCGAAAGGAAAAGAAAATTGGGCAAAAATGTAATATGTGGACGGAATTTTATCTTCAGGGATAGGGTGACAAGCAACGAGAGGAGAGAATGTGACGGACCAACGAAAATTTTGATTTTCTTTTTCTGGGGAAAATTTAAGAGTGAACGGCAAGAATGGTCACTGAACTATATGTAATAGCATTATTTGATCACTGAACTTTTCTCGGCCAAAAATGAGTGGTGAATGGCAAGAATGATCACTAAACTATACATAATAGCGGGTCCGTTTGGATTAGCTATTTTTGGAATTGTTTTTTAAAAATAGTATTGTAGCATTACTGTAGCGAAAAATAATTATTGTAAATGTATTTGGTTTTTTTTATTTTCTTTTTTCTTTTCCAAGATTTTTTCCTTTACTTTTTCCTTTTCCTTTTCTATTTCTTTTTTCTTTTTCCACATTCCCTCTTTTCCCTCTTCCTTCTTCCAGGTCCCGGATCCCAGGCCATGAATTCTTTTTTTTTTCCATCTTCTTCTTTCTCTTCTCTTCCTCCCTCCCCTCCCCCTCCTGCCCTTTCCCCTCCCCCTTTTCCGCACAGATCACTGGATCTGGTGGGAGGAGGGAGGGAGGGAGGAGAGAGGAGAGAGAGAAGAAGAAGATGGAAAGGGGAAGAGGGAAGAAGAAAAGGAAATAGAAAAAGGAATAGAATGGGTTGTTTTGGGGTTTTTGGGGATTGTTTTTTTGTAACATTTGGGTGTGAAAAGCAGTTTTCAAAAGCAGGGAAAAAATTAAATCAAAAGCGATTATTTGATCGAACTTTCTCGACCAAAATGAGTGGTGAATGGTAAGAATGGTCACTAAACTATTTAAAATAGCATCATTTGATCACTGAACTTTTTTTGGCCAAAAATATCACTTAGCTTCTTAAAACGGCTTTTTTTGGTATAAAGAAGAGATATTCGTATTCATTTTATGATTTATGACTAATCCTGTTTGAGGCGCGTCGGGCCCCTTTGTAAGGAGAATCTCTCCCAATAGTATTTTTTTCCATTCCCATAAATTTTGAACTCGAGACTTCATGATTAAGAGATGCAAGTCCCTTTCACTTGCAATAATATCTGTTGGCTTTGGGTCATTCTCTGCTCAATCAATTGGACATGATCGGCATTTTAGGATTTTTTGCCCTAAAAACCTATGTAGGCCAAATGTGCTTTTTCCCAATTGGTTCATCAATTAAATTGGATGATATAGCCAAAAGACCTATTTTAAGGAGTTAAATGATATTTTTTTCAAAAAAATAAGTTTGGTAACTAAACTGTGTCATTTTAAATAGCTTGTGGGGTTAATTCCATTTTGTCCCCTCAAGCTACTTGCGTAATCCCACTTCAATCCTTAAACTTCAAACATGGGATACTTAAATTCCTAAACTACAAAACCCATTCCACTTTACTCTGGTTTTTGACGGAATGCACAAAACCTAGCAAGAATAGTTGCCAATTCCATTAGTTTATTCTTGTAATTAAAGTAAACCAAATCTAATAGGGATATAAATGTAATTTAATTACACTAAAAAAACTTAGAAATTTGCAATTAAGCAAAATTTTTCTTTTCTTCTCATTTTTCCATTTATTTTTCTTGACTTCTTCTCAAGGTCACATCATTAGAAGTTGAAAACCTATGTTCTTTTTCCCTCAGATCAAAACATCATATTCTTGGGATTTTTCTCTAGGGCCAAAGCATAGATAATCATAGTCACCTTCTTGCAACCTTCTTAACCCATGAAAGCCATCAGATTCTTCGGATTTTTTTATGTAGGACCAACACTAAACTATCTTCAAGAAAAAATCCGTGCAACAGCAAATCTAGTAGAATTTGTTTACTTGACATTGGATAATACTTGTTAGCACAAGTCAATCTTCCTTGTTGCTCTATCTCTCTGTTATGGTTTTCGGAATTTGTGTTTCTAGAAAATGGTGGTGACGCCTTTAAGAGGTGAGGTGGTTTGTTGAGATTCATTGAAGTGGGATTCGCTGTCAGTACTAAATGAAATTTTTTTCCATTTCATGTGTTATTCTTTTTTCTTCTTTCCCATCCCTTTCTCTTCTTCCCTAGAAGGTACAAAAAGCATCTTGATTTGGTGCTCCACTATGTAATATTAGGCCCCGTTTGATAACATAATTCATAAAACTTAATGGATTTAGATTTTAACACTTTCAGACTGTTTGATAACTGAAAATAAAACATCTGATGAATTAAGTGGCACTGAATTTTCTAGGCAAAACTTGCTACTAAAAATCAGTGGTAACCTATTCACTTATCACTAAATGTGATATACATTCGAATGTATTAGATTTAGTACGTAACAATTCAATCACTTAATGAATTCAAAATTCAGATTTCAGATTTCAATTTTCAGATTTTAGTTTCATCAAATGCACCCTTAGACCCTCAACCCACTCTGATTCCAAACACCCACGTATAATGTTAATTGTTTGATCCTAACTTGGCCAATAACATGAAGTTTGACCCATATCCACTTTCATTGCATTCTAGTAAAAGCTATATCCAATCGTTGATCCTTCAACCCAAAATCCGTAAAATCTGCTGGGAGTCATAACTCCATCCATTATAATATATTTACTTTATGTCCCACTTTCTCTTGCATCAACTGCCCTACAACAAATAGAGGAAAAAGGAAAGAATTTAGTTTCTAGATAAATCACATAAAAAAATTTTGATTACCCCTAATCTGATCTTCATTAGTAACCCATCTTCCTCATCTTGATTGGTACCCCAAATTTACAAACCAAGAATCACCATTTTACTATTCTCCATCATTGCCTCCATAGGTACAACCATTTGCAAAATTCACCTCATCCAAGATTTTCCTCCAAGAAGAAGAAAAGGGAACAACAAAAACTGAAATTTTTTGTGGAGTGCCTCTTTTATGATATGACATTTATGTCCCTCGATTTATTGGCTTATTTGAGTTACAGTGATGAGTTAACAGAGAAGAGTGATTATTCTGTTGACTTTGCACATTCCGTTACCAATTGGATTAAAGTTGTATAAAATTAAGAGTTTAAGGAGTAATATGTACCAAACTGAAATTTAGGGACCAGAGCGGGAAGAGTGGCATAGTTCAAGGGTGCAAATGGAATTTACCATAGTTTGTATTGTGTAATCATTTTTGCCGTTTACTTATAGAAATATATGTGGAAAATCAAGTTTGGTAACTTTTGAATGTATTTGGCTAATATGCTCTAATTTGTTTGTGAAGGTAAGTTATATTGAAAAGGGTTAGTGTGGCCAAGGGTTGTGATAGAAAATATGACAAATCAATGAAAATTATTGTCTAGGAAATCAAAAAAATGTGATAGACCAAAATATTTATTTTCTAGGAAAAAAATTTGATAAATGCAAGACTCATAAATATGGTAAAGTTTTGAAGTAAAGATGCCAATTGAACTTTGTGAGTTAGGTTTTGACAACTCTAAACTTGATATGTTTTTATATGTTTTGACCCAATCTTAGTTCACTGAACATGTGTAAGTTTTGTCATCATCTAACTTAATTAAATATTTTACATTTACTATAATCATAAATAATTGACTTCTACACAATTATCTTTCTTTTAATAAACAAAACTAAATTGGCAATTCATAGTGAATATTGCTTTGTTATAACTACATAAACTTTTTTTTAACTTTGTTGAGATTACTTGAGCTCAACCATAGGTGGTTGACATATTAAGTTACTATTTTTTCTATTTGCCATGATTTGTCATTAATTCTTGTCAAGCTATGCTTCAATTACAACCATATCATTTGTTGTTGAAAAATAGATTTCACAAGCTTTCTTTAATTGAATATCAAGTTTTTGTTTTTTCATTTGTTCATGATTTATGATTTTAAATGAATGATAAATTTATAACAATTTACATCCATGAGTTCACTATTTATTATAAACAAGTTCGTAATATTAGGCACATGTTCAATCAATTTTCTAAGCGTTTCTGAGGCTTTTCATAAGATAATAGAGTTTGTAAAGTGTCACGCCCCAGTTTTTTTAACAAGATGTGAAAATGAGAATTTAAGGAAATTTTTTGTTTTGAAATGATTTGTGGGTTTTTTCAAAAGTGAAATAAAAAGAAGAATGGCCTAGAATAGGACTTGGCAAATGCGACGGATTTGGACCCACTAAAGCTAGAAAACTGGTTCTTAAAAATTTGGAGTCGCCACTCAGTATAGAATTTAGATGTACCAAGTCACCTAAAGAGAGATTTTAGTTTTTAAGAAAAATATAATCAAACCCTTTAATTAGACAACTCCAAAACTTTCGAAATCAGAGAAATGAATTTGGGAGCTATATTTGTGAGGAAGGGATGTCAATATTTTACCCTCAAGCACCCCCAACACCCAGCAAAAATCGGTTGCAAGTTTGACTTTACTCTCTTAATTTTAAGGCCAAAAATGAGTTAATTTAAGCTAAGCACATAACATGTAATTAACATCTAAACACATAAAACATGCATAGCACATAAAAGTGAAATAAACAAAAATAATTGATTTCAAGACTTTCGTTGGAAAAGTCAAGAAGTAATGCGCTCTCGACCCACTCGATCACGTTACACAAGTAATAATAGAAAATATAAAAGAAAAGAAAGAAATTACAAGGATTGAATGTTCCTATGCCCCTTATGGGTTACATCACTTCTAACGAAAGAAAAGAAAATTAATTACAACTTAAATTGACAAATGAAATGATTAATTGTAAGGCCCAAAACAACCTAAGAGGGAGGTGAATTAGGTTGATTAAAATTAATCAATTTATGATGCCCTTTTTCCCAAACAAGAAATGTACCCTCTTATACAATAAATTTATTAAGAAAGGAACAATAGAATTCAAGAATGATAGAAGATATAAGCACTATAAGAATTGTAAAGTAAATTGTAAAAGAGATGAGAATTCGCAAACCAATTGTGTTCCAAGCTCCTCTCAAGCTTGAAAACCAATTCTTGTCAAAAGCTGTTTCAAGTTGATGAATTACAATCAATCTCGTGTACAATGGAAGGCTCACTTCCTCCTTGCCTCAAGCAGCACTTGGTCAACTTAGGAAGTTTTACAATCACTCGGATAACCCTCGTAAAACTACGCTAATTGAAGAATTCAATCACAAGTGAAAAACTTACAAACCAACTCACACTTCAAGACCTACAAATCTTACTATGAGAGTATTTTCTAGCCAAAATCACTCCTAAGAACTTGTATTCCAAGTGTGCAAAAGTTATTTTGATTTTCAGACAAGACTCTATTTAAAGGAGACCAAAAAATGCCTTGATAAAGACTATCAATGGATAGAAGGCAATTGAAGAGTCAACTAGCTATTGGAACTATCAGACGTCCGGTACAATGTTATGTGTCAAGTGCCACCGTCTGAAAGGTTGTTTCAATCTTTATCGAACGGTTGATACAATTTCTGCGTCCGATGTAGCATGCATCCGACATTGGTCAGAGAGTTTGAAATTTTTCTTGAATTCAATCAAACGTCTGATGATGCTGATACGCGTTCGATATGGGTGTCCGATACTCCCCCTATCTATCGAACGTCTAGTGTTTCAATTTGAGTGTCCGATGGAGGTCCTACTAAGAGTTCTGAACCTTTATCGGACGTCCGATACATGATATCGAGCGTCCAACAGAATTGAATATCTTTTGCTCCTTTTTGATTGAATTCTTCAATTTGCACCATTTTCACCAATGAACTGAGCTGCGATGTTTCTCAATGGAAGACATTAGATTGACTTATCCAATTGTTTTGTAATTATCAAAATCCGGGATCAAGATTTACATTCTCTCCCTTTTTGATGATGACAAAACAATTGAATACGTTTGATAAAAAGAAAACTTTTGACAAAGAAAAAACGTATATAATTCCCCCTCACTAGGTGAATGTACTCAACTTATAATATGAACATAATTTGTATAAATCGAGCATTTACACTCTTTAGCCATATCCAAACCAAATCACTATAGCTCCCCCTTACTTAGTTATTCATATTTATCCAACCCATTAAGCCAATATAATATCAAAAGCAAGATCTCAAAAGCAAGATCCAAGATCAGTATCATAACCTCTCTCCCCCTTTTTGTCATCTCAAAAGAACCAACGGAGCAGCAATATCAGAAACCAACATACCAATCAGAAATCTTCAATACCAAATGTTTCATAATTCTAATATCAGAAATTTTCAATACCAAATGTGTCACAATTTCAATACTAATATCAATATAATATCAGCACCATACAAGCATAAGCATCAGTTTCACAATAACTAGCAACTTACCACCATATCATACACACACAACAATTAACAGAATACTGAAACTTGCAAAGTACTTGATATTCAACATAGAACAAAATATCCAACAAGAAAAGGAATAACAATGACAGTAGCAAAGTACTTAATAGATTACACACTTCATTTACTGTCGAATGTGAACAAAAAGAAATGTAGCCTTAATGATGAAGTGCAAATGAGTCTAATGTGCCTAAAAAGTGAATTTGGTAGATCCAAGTCTTCGTCTGCGAATACGAAATGCAGAATGATCCTCTTCTTCAGTATCTTCATCATCATCTTCTTCAGGTTCAGCAGCAACTGGTTCTTTTCCCTTCTCAGAAGTAGAAGGATCATGATGAGAAGTTTGAGCATCCGTAGCAGCTTGTGTACCAGAAGTAGGATCAGGACGCATTTCCTTTGCATATGAAATATCCTCAACCATAGCTGTGAGGACCCAGAATTTTTTGAATTATACACCCAAAATTTCTTGAATTATTTGCTTATATTTCTTGCGAGAAACCCTAAATTTTCATGAATTATCTTTCATTGTATTCATTTAAGTGCAAATCATTTTCTTTAACATTGGTAACATAAAATTTTCATTTAAGTGCATTATTTTCCTTAAGTACTCTATTTTGTATGTATTGCACGAAATTAATTTTGAATTGTATTTTACATATTTCATGTATCCAAATACATAAACTTATATGGTATTAAGTGGATCACATTTTACATTAAGGGATTTGATGGCAATTTGCAAAGATATTATCCTATTTTTGGCCAAGAAGATGACACTTGTCAACAATCCAACAAAGCCTTGACTTAAGACTTTCTATTTAATCTCTCATCTTCAAAAAATTGAACTAATTTTCCCTCCACTCTTCTCTCTCTTGGCCGGCCACATGAAGGAGAAAATCACTAAAACCCTAAGCTTGATTTAGCCATTTTAAGTGAGGAAAAACATCTTCAAGTGAAACCCTAGCTTAGATTGTTGCTTGATCAACAAACTTGGTTGGAAGAATTGGAGCTTTTCGGGTGGTTTTCTCTCTCAACTCTCAAGGTAATTAGTCACTTAACTTTGCTTTAGTTATGTTTAAATTCAAAAAAGGATGCATGATAGTTAAGTTTAAGGTATTTGGGGATGATTAGATGGATTGGATTTGGTGTTTTGCTTCTCAAAATTTCAGCCAAGAATTTCTGTCCGTTTTTTGTCCGAACTTGCTTGGTATATTCGAAGATGTTGGGAGCTGAATTAGCCTTAGCCTAAAGCATGAAAGTTGTAGAGAATTGAGTGAGAATTCTTCCTGTAAATTTTCAGATGAATCGGAGTACTGTATCATGTGAAATGACTAAATTACCCCTGGTACCCTATTTCTGTCCAAACTGATAATTAGCCTCTGTAATTGGTTAGTTTGACTGGGAAAATGACTGAATTGGTTGTCAATGCCTTCTTAAGAATTGTAGCCTTGTATTGTAGCTTTCAAATGCCGTTGGAATTACCTGAATTGGACTTGTGTGCGTTGAGTTATGATTAATTGAATCAGGCAAGTCAGTAAGATTCGTAGTGAGATGTAAACTTGAGAATCTGGGGGCTGTTTTGGTAAATTTGACCTAGTTAGAATGGGAACTGGGTTGAGATGTCTTTATGAGAATTGTAGAGCTATGTCTTAGCTTCAAAACGGTATAAGATTCATCTCAATCCAATAAGTATAGCTCTAGTTATGATCAAAACACCAAGAGATGATTGAAACTTGATAGTTTGCCTACCAAGTGTTTGATAAAATGTTTGTGTGAAACTAGTGGTTATGCACATCAAGTGTTTGATGAAATGTTTGGTATGAAACTTGTGATTCTAGGACTTGGCTTGAAATGGAGATATCTATTGCAGACAAGTGAAGCACGCTGTGGTTGGTGAGTGTTCCAACTCGTTTCAACTAAAATGTTTTACTAGAATTCAATTGTGAAATGACTTACTACCTTACTTTGATCTTGCCATCTCAAACTTGCTACTCATTTTATTACTTGTGAAATGGTTTACTAACCTACTACTCCACTTGTTTTCAAATTTGCTCTCATCTTGTTTCTAAACTTGTTTTAACTAGTTTTTCAAACATGTCCAAATTTGTTTTCCCCACTTATTTACACATGAAACATTTTACTACTATTCTTTTAAATGACACATTTTCCAATTATTTGTAAGTATTTCAAAATGTGTTTAAACTCTTTACAAACTTCTTTTGATACTTAATGTAGTTTGTCGTGTGAAATAACTTGATCCGTTAAGTTGTTAATATCTAGATGATTGTTCGATCTTATTTCCGAAATTGTTTTCACACTTGATTTCCAACTTGTTTTTGAACTTATTCCACTTGCTTGTCAAACTTGTTCTACTTGATTTTTAGACTAAGCTTTTCACTAGTTTTCACATGAAATATTCCGTTACTACCTTTTCTAAATGAAATATTTTTCTAGTATTTCGAGTGTTCAAACTATATGTTAACTTATTTGTAAGTATTTTGCTACTACTCTTTATAAATGTAAATGTTTTCAATTAATTGTGAGTATTTTAAACCGTATTTCAAAATACTTATAAACCGATTCACTTGTTTATAAACCTATTTGCGATGTGCTTGTTTTACATATTGATTTATCGATGTGCACAAGTGAAATAATTATTGTGAAATTAACTTCCATTTAACTTGCTATTACATGTGAGTATTCCTTATATGATATGTGAATTACATGTTTATGTGATTAATACTTGATGTTACTTGATTTCATAAGTGTTAAATACTTGTTTTTAGGTGAGTGTGTATTTTATCACACTCGACCTAACTGTCTATAACTGTTCAACTGTTTACTTTTCCACTGTTTGTATATTACTTGCGCATGACTGTAGGCCATGTGTACTTTACCACATTGGCTGAACAAGGCCTTTCCCCCTTTGTTATCGGCCTATTCGATTCAGAAGCAGATTCGGTCGGGTAGGTTGGTACTTAGGGCACTGTACGGTATACTCGAGCATTACCACTGGAGGGATAAGGTGATGGCCAGATGAATTGAGGGGATTGTTCAGGAGTTATAAGGTGAAGTGGACTAGTGAAATAGCTCCAAGTGAGCATTGTATCCTTTTATAACTGATTTAATGTTTATTAAGCACTGTTCTTCTAGTAGAGCCGATCCGAGCAAGTCTCCTCGTGAGCACTGATCTCCAAGTCGAAGCAGCTCGAGTATTGTTCTCTCCTAGTTGAAAAGTGTCCTGTGAGTGTGCTTGATTATTTGTCAAAGTGCTCGTGTAATGGATTAGATTATTTCGTGAATTGTTTTCGTCTTGCAAATTTATAGTGAAAAGTACTTTCTCACGTGATTTTAAAGATTTGAATATTCCAATGTTTTCGTACTCTGATAAAACAGTTAAATTCTAAAATACTTGTTTTCTCGGAACCTCATTGAGTTTTAGCTCACCCCAAAATATTTTATTTTCCTCCCCCCACAGGGCTCGAGATGAAGGAAAGCAGGAAGTGATCTTTCTTAGTGTGACTTGCCGGATTATCTCTTGTACTATTGTAATATTGGACACTTGGACTTTTGGTGTATTTGGATTAGTTGGAAATGTAATTATTATTTGAAGATCTTGCATTGTCATTGTTTGAGATCTGTAATATGATTGAGGATCTGTAGTGAGTCCCGGTGAGAGTTAGGCAGGGAGTCCGCCGAACCCTTTGGTTCGCCTTAGGGGGAGGTGGGGCTGTCATAATAGCAGTGGGTATTAGAAAATTTTTCTTATTCAAGGACTCAGATTTTTGCTTAGGGGTCATGGTGAGCATGAGACCATGTTCAAGAAATAGATCATGATCCTTAAGCTCTTTTGACAATTCAACTATTTTAGAATGAGAGGAAGTAGTTTTGGAAGAGGATTTTCTAGTATGAATAGAGGGACAAAGAGAGAAACGCAGTGATTGTGTGGTGTGAGGAGTGATAGGTGTGTCATGACCACGTTTGGAACGAGACTCAGAATCTGCTTCTTTAGTGCACCAATGACCATAAAAAAATCGTAAATTTTTTCTTTCAAAATAGAATTTAGTGAAAATAGAGGTGGAAGTGTCTTTAGGACATACTCCAGTAATAGGAACTTTAAAATGCTCGAAGATTGGAATTAAAAACTTTCCATAAGAAAGTTTCCTTCGAGTATCAGTGCTCAGTTTCAACAAGAATTTGCACATGATAAAACCAAAATTGATGCAAATTTTTTTAACAAAATAGTAGAACAAATACAATTCCATTTTGTTGGTATCAGTATGATGGCCATCAATAGGAACTAGAAGGTTTGAAATAATGGAGAAAATGATCAGATTTTTTGGTGAAAGATCTTCCAATTTGGCATTAGTTGGGGCTTGAAATGGAGATTGAAAATAAGACATTAGTTTTTCAGCATTAGAATGATGAATGGTTCTCGAATTTTCTTCATAAGAGAAAAAGTTAGCAATTTTACTGTGACAATTTGGTTCAATAGTAGTTTTCAAAATTCCATTGACAATTTCAGGATCAAAAACAAGATCTATCCCATTAACATGTGATTTTATTTCATTACGTTCAGTGCCTTTCCTAAGCTTTGCAAAGAACTGATAAAGCATTTTAGGATAGAAAACATTAGGCATTGTGATGATGTAAGACCATTTCTAAAATTCAAAAAGGCGAAGGACAGACTCAAGATCAATCTTATGAAATTCAGAAGGGTTGATTGACCTTTGAATGATGAAACCCTTTTGTGAAAATAATGCAAACTTTTCTTTGGCTTCATCATCAACAAACCGAGGTAGTGGAGGAGGTTGAGAGATGTTCTGAGAATCGGTTTGAGTTGTCTGAGTTGTTTGAGGTTCTTGAGTATTGGCAAACCTCTTTTTTGTCCTCTTGGAAGATCGTCTAGCAGTAGGAAATTCCACTTCTTCATCCCTGAGCTTGTTCTTGCTTCCGGTAGCAGAAGATCCAATTCTAATTCTTACCATTGTGAATTGTGGGTGTTTTAAGTGGTGAGAAAGGTGAGAAATGAAATGCTAAGAACTAATGCTACTACTTAGATGAAAATGCCATGATCAATTTGCTCAGAAAGGGAGATGAGATCAGTTTTAGGGTTTTTATAGAAATTTGGGATCGGAAAGGATTGTTATTGTTAATGTAGAATGTTGACACAGCACGGTTTGCAAAGGGCTTATAAAACTGTTTGTACTGTCAATTTTGAAAATTGTTTCTTGAGAAGGTGCGAATTTAAATTTTTGTAGAGCAGAGGAGTGGGGAATGTGCGTCCGAAATAAAGAGGTTTGACTGATAGAAATGAGAGGAAATAACCTTTATAAGCTGCAACTGTTGGTGTGTTGGATGTCCAAACGAAATGAAGCATCCGACACATCCGTCTGATAAGTTTTTCTGGAAAACAGTTTAGAACACTGTCGGACGTCCATTCATCTGTTATCAAACGTTCGATAAAGTTTGACAGAAAATTTTTAAGAGTTCTTTTCTAAAATACCCAATTTCAATCTCAGATATATAAATTGATCTAGAGACAAAACTTTTGTGAAAATATCAGCAATTTGATCTTTTGAACAAACATAATTTACACAAAACTCACCTTTTTGAACAAGATCACGGATGAAATGATACTTTATGTCTATGTGCTTTATTCTAGAATGTTGAATAGGATTTTTTATCAAATTGATGGCACTTGTATTATCACAGTAAATAGGCATATTATCATACAACAAACCAAAATCATTCAAGGTATGCTTCATCCATAATAATTGAGCACAACATACACTAGCGGTAATGTATTCCGCTTCGGTTGTAAACAAAGAAATAGCATTTTGTTTCTTACTAAACCAAGATACTAAGAAATTATCAAGAAAATGATA
The DNA here is from genome assembly GCA_013103745.1 of Gardenia jasminoides. Classification (NCBI taxonomy): domain Eukaryota; kingdom Viridiplantae; phylum Streptophyta; class Magnoliopsida; order Gentianales; family Rubiaceae; genus Gardenia; species Gardenia jasminoides. The sequence goes on from CM023100.1 coordinate 8,937,584, forward strand.
TGAACCACTAGTACTTTTCCTATCTATTCTACATCCACCAAAATCAACATCCGTATATCCACATAAAGCAAATTCATGACATTTAAGATACCAAAGACCAAAATTCAAAGTTCCTTTCAAGTATTGAAAAATTCTCTTAACGGCATTCAAATGAGATTCCTTAGGACAATATTGAAAACATGCACATAAGCAAATGGCAAACATAATGTCGGGTCAACTTGCTGTTAAATAAAGTAGGCTTCCGATCATACATCTATATTTCTTTTCATCAACATACCTTTTTCATCTTTGTCAAGTTTGGTAGACGTGCACATGGGTGTGCCAACTTGGTTTGAATCCTCCATTTCAAATCTTTTGAGGAGTTCCTTTGTATTTTTATTTGATTGATAAAAGTCCCTTCTTGAGTTTGAAGAACTTGAGATCGAGGAAAGAAATTTAATTCTCCCATCAACCTCATCTCAAATTCATTTTGCACAATAGTGGAAAAATCCTTGCACAAATGTTCATTAGTAGCACCAAAAATAATATCATCTACATATATTTGCACAATAAGGAGATCATTCAATTTTTATTTTGTGAAAAGGGTGGTGTCTACAATACCCCTTTTAAAGCCATTTTCAATCAAGAAACCACTTCAATGCTTATACCAAACTCTTGGAGCTTGTTTTAAACCATACAAATCTTTTGAAAGTTTGAACATATAATTTGAAAATTTTTCACTTTCAAAATCGGGAGGTTGTTCTACATAAACTTCTTGATCAATAAAACCATTCAAGAAGGCACTTTTAACATCCATTTGATATAATTTAAAACCTTTGAAACAAGCAAATGCAATAAACATTCTAATAAATTCTAATCTAGTTACGGGAGCAAATGTTTCATCAAAATTTATGTTTTCTTCCTGAGCATATCCTTAACTACTAATCTAGCATTATTTCTCTCAATTTCACCTTTATCATTTAATTTGTTTCTAAATACCCATTTTGTATCTATAATAGGGTGATTTTGAGGCCTTTTAACTAAAATCCAAATATTATTCCTTTCAAATTGATTTAATTTATCTTGCATTACTAGAATCCAATTGTCATCTTTCAAGGCATCATTAACGTTTTTAGGTTCAAAATCTGACACTAAAGCAAAGTTGTCAAGTAGTAATTTTAATGAGGAACGAATTCTTACCTTTTCGGATGGATCACCAATAATTAGTTCCTTGGGATGATTTTGAATAAACTTCCAAACTTTAGGAAAATCATTGGGTAGATCATCATTCTTGTTTTCTTCTTCTTGCACTTGATTTTCTTGAGAGCCATTTTCCTTTGCGTTTTCCTCCATTTTAGCATTATTTTCTTCTTGGAGTGTAAGTTTCTCAAGACCTTCTTGAACACTTACATCATCATCTTTACAAGTACTTTTGGAAGAATTATCGTTAGATTCATCAAATGTAATATGTATAGCCTCTTCTATAACAAAAGTTCTTCTATTATAGATTCTACATCGTTTTTTGTTTTCACAATAGTTCAAAAAAATACCTTCATCAGTTTTCTTATCAAATTTTTTAAGGTGTTCCTTGATATTTAAAATAAAGCATTTGTAACCAAAAATTTGAAATAACCAACAATTGGCTTTTTACCAAACATTAATTCATAAGAGATTTTATTCAAAATTGGTATTAAAAGAACTCTATTCATTACATAGCATGCTGTATTGACAGCCTCGTCTCAAAAATATTTGGGCAAATCATTTTCACTTATCATAGTTCTTGCGGTTTCAACAAGAGTCCTATTTTTTCTTTCAACAACACCATTTTGTTGGGGGGTTTTTACAATTGAAAATTTATGAGTTATTCCATTGTGATCACAAAATTTCGGAAAGCCATAATACTTAAATTTTGAACCATTATCATTTCTCATTTTAACAATGTTTAAGCCAAGCAAATTTTGAACTTTTGCAAACAAGGAAACAAAATTTTTGAAAACATCATCTTTATGAGTAAGAAAAACTATCCAAGTGTATCTAGAGTAATCATCAACAATCACAAGACAATATCTCCTACCACCCAAGTTAACAATTTGTGTAGGACCAAACAAGTCAAAATGTAAAAGCTCCAATGGTCTAGATATAGAAACACACTTTTTAAGTTTAAAAGAAACTTTGGTTTGTTTACCAAATTGACAAGCTTCACAAACTTTATCTTTTTCAAATTTAATTTTTGGCAAACCTCTAACAAGTTCCTTTTTGGAAAATTCATTTAACATATCCATATTGAAATGACAAAACCTTCTATGCCACAAACAAGGATCTTCATTTGAAATTTTAAGACATTGAAAGCTAGAAGAGTTGATTTTTTCAAGAATAACAACATAAATGTCATTGAATTTTTTCCCTTGAAAATGATATTAAATTTTAAATCAAGAACTAAGCATTCATGTTTCTTGAACAAGACAAACAAATCTCTATCACAAAGTTGGCTAACACTTAGCAAGTTATAGTCTAAGTTATCTACCAAAAGAACATTATGAACAAATGTTTTACCATTCTTACCAATATCTCCTACTCCAATTGTTTTGACTTTCATATCATTTCCAAATGTCACTTTACCACTTGATTTTGACTTGAGCTTAACAAATTGTGATGGATCACCGGTCATGTGTCTTGAACATCCACTATCTATGAAACACTTTATTTCCTTTATGATGTTCTCCACATTCACCTACAGAAGTATCAAAAGATTTGGTACCCTTTAATTTTTGGGTCCTTGATAGTTAGTGTCATGTTTCACTACCCACATGCTTTTCATGCCTCTTTTCTTTTTTTCTTACATAACAATCATACTTCATGTGACCTTTTTTACAACAAAAACTACACAAAATAGAGGGGTCATTTACATGAATCGGTTTAATGAACCTTACTCCTCTTTTTTTATGAATTGTGAATTCATTTACACTAAAAGTTAACTTTCTTTCATAGGCATCAAAATGAGGTTTCAATTAATTTCTTGAAGAACAGTTTTGTTTCTTGTGTTGAAGAAGTTCATTTAAACTATCCATTCTCCTTTTCAAATCACTTATTTTTCTTTAAATATTGTCACAAAGACTTACTTTTCTATCAAACTCATTTTAAATCCATTTCAACTCTTATCAAACAGTCATTATTGACTTTCAGCTTTTTATTTTCTTGAAACAGATTTGCATTATCTTGTAAGAGAAAAGTAATTTTCTGTTTTAACTCTTTGTTCCTAGCATAAGATTCTTTTAAGCTATCATGCAATTTTTCAACAAATGATTCAAGATCATCATCTTCATCATCAATTCCAGATTGAAGAATATAAGATGTTACCTCATTGTCTCCAATTGCCATGAAAGCAATTTGTGCTGATTCTTCTTCCTCCTCAACTTCTCCTTCAGAATTGCACTTATTCCACATGATTTGGAAGTTGTTGAATCTTGGTTTTCATTCATTCTTTGCTTCTTTCTTCTTCTTAGTTGGACACTCAATTGCATAGTGTCCAATCTGGCCACATTCAAAGCATTTATCTCCTTACTTTTTATTTACATCTTTTCTTCCCTTGTATCTTGTGTTGAATTGCTTGGGCTTTGATTGCTAGGTCCTCCTTTTCTAAATCTTCTTTTGTTAAGGATTCTCTTGAAACTTTTTTTAATGAGAGCAAGATCACTATCATCACCATCCATAACTTCATCATCTAATGAGGCCGAATCATCCTCATCTTGAAATGCCTTTAGAGCAATGCTCCTTTTTGCCGTTGCATCTTCTTCATCCTACACTTTACTTTTGAGTTTCAACTCATAAGATGTTAGAGAGTTTATAAGAGATTCAATGGACATTGAATTTAAGTCATTTGCCTCTTCAATGGCAGTCATTTTACTTTCCCATTCTTTAGATAAAGCATTCAAAATTTTTCTATTTTTCTCACCTAATGTGTATTCCTTGTCCAATACTTCTAAATCCTTGATGAGATCATTAAATCTATAATACATTTTATCAACATTTTCATGAGGCTCCATTTTAAATGATTCATATTTGGTGACCAAGATAGATTTCTTTTGTTCTCTTACATCTTCACTACCTTCATGAATTTCCCTCAACTCATCCAAATTTTCTTAATTGATTTACATCTTTTAACTCTAATAGATTCATTTATGTCTAAAGCATTGTATAAGACATTCATGGCTTTAGCATTTGATGTGAGATTAGCTCTATCTTCACGAGTTAATTCATTTCTGGTTTTTAGTATAGGAACATGAGTAATAGGATCTTCAATAATGGCAATGTATGGACCTTCATTAACAATGAACCATAAATCAATATCAATTGATTGCAAGAATATAATCATACGTTCCTTTGAACTAACATAGTTTGATCCATTAAATATAGGTGGTCTAGTTACCGATTGCCCTTCTACAAACATGGCATTGTTGGTTGTCATCTTCTCTGTAAGCGGTTAAATTTAATCCTAGAGACCAAGGTCTGATACCAATTGTAAGGCCCAAAGACAATCTAAGAGAGGGGTGAATTAGGTTGATTAAAATTAATCAATTTATGATGCCCTTTTTCCCAAAAAAGAAATATATCCTCTTACACAATAAATTTATTAAGGAAGGAACAATAGAATTCAAGAATGATAGAAGATATAAACACTATAAGAATTGTAAAGTAAACTGTAAAAGAGATAAGAATTCACAAACCAATTGTCTTCCAAGCTCCTCTCAAGCTTGAAGACCAATTCTTGTCAAAAGCTATTTCAAGTTGATGAATTACAATCAATCTCATGTACAATGCAAGGTTCACTTCCTCCTTACCCCAAGCAGCACTCGGTCAAGTTAGGAAGTTTTACAATCACTTGGATAACCCTTACCAAACTACACTAATTGAAGAATTCAATCACAAGTGAAAAGTTTACAAACCAACTCACACTTCAAGACCTACAAATCTCACTATGAGGGTATTTTTTAGCCAAAATCACTCTTAAGAACTTATATTCCAAGTGTGCAAAAGTTATTTTGACTTTTAGACAAGACTCTGTTTAAAGGAGACCAAAAAGTGCCTTGATAAAGGCTGTCAATGGATAGAAGGCAGTTGAAGAGTCAACTAGCCGTTGGAGCTATCGGACGTCCGGTATAATATTATGCATCCGGTGCCACCGTTCAAAAGGTCGTTTCAATTTTTATCGGACGACCGATACAATTTCTACGTCCGATGTAGCATGCGTCCGACACTAGTCAGAGAGTTTGGAAAATTTCTTGAATTCGATTAGACATCCGATGATGCTGATACGCATCTGATACGAGTGTCCGATACTCCCCTTGTCTATCAGACGTCCAGTGCTTCAAGTTGAGTGTTTGATGGAGGTTCTGCTGAGAGTTTTCAACCTTTATTGAAAGTTTGATACATGCTATCAAGTGTCCAACAGAGTTGAATGTCTTTTGGTCCTTTTGATTGAGTTCTTCAATTTGCACCATTTCCACGAATGAACTGAGCTGCCATGTTTCTCAATAAAAGACATTAGATTGACCTATCCAATTATTTTGTAATTATCAGAATCTAGGATCAAGATTTACACTAATTAACTAACAATCGCCTAATCTAAACCTTTGAACCTAATTGAAAATATTAAAATAAAATTTTGTGGTCAAATTCTAAAGTCTTGAAAATTTGGGGGACAAATCGTAAAGAAAGCTAGAACTGAAGGACTAAAGTTGCAAATTTCTAGGAATCGGTCATATTTTCCAAATGAACTAGTGCCTCTGCTATTTCTACTTCTTCGTTTCCAAGAAATCAATGGAAATTTCAGGTTCGGCAAGCTCTAAAGTAAAATAAAGCTCACACAAGTTCTCTCACACATCTAATAACACACTAAAACTCACATGGAAATTTTCACAACGATGAATACAAAAAAGCAAAGAGGAATGAAAAATAAGTCAAGGAATTTGTGAAACTTTCTTTCTCGACTACTCCTGATTTTTTGACGTCGCTCATGGGTTCTAGCTAGCATTAGACTAACCTAAATCATCCATACCCAAGTACAAATCCATCAATTTCATCTCCTGGCTCCAGATTTCATATAAACATTTTCACAAACAGATTGTTAACATAACATGAAGTTGAATCTTTTGTGAGATATTTAGAACTAATCTGAACCAAATTTTTGCAACAAATGAGATTTAATCGAAACTCCATAAGAAGTTCAGGTTTGAACAAATACCAGACAGAAAAAACTTAAAAGAAAGAAAACACATAATGTAGCATTTTTCACAAAATAACTGAGTAATTGAAGCGAAGAGGGTTGAGGAGTTTTTACAGTACTTTCAAGAAGATTTCAAGGCAGTGGTGGTGGAGTTTTCAGTGGAGATCACTTCAGGTTCCTCCTCCCTCGATTTTTCTCCTTTCTTCTTGCTCTTTTCCTATGTTTTTGTTCTTTTCAATTTGCATTTTTTTAACTTATTCTCTGTTTTTTCAGATTCTCTTCCTATGTTAATGGGTTTTGATTTGCAAGAAAGCTGATATGAAGAGAAGATTTTTGGAGAAAGGGTTAATAATTGAAAATGGCTAATGAATTGAGAGGAAAAAAAATGTCCGACCTTTCTCTCGGGTATATTGGTTCTTGAAAAGAAGACTTTGTATGGAATTTTCTTTTTTTTTTTTTTATGAAATTGGAAAAAATTAAAGAGAGAAGACTAGTTCTTTTTCTCTTCTTTTTCCACGGCCTTAGAGATGATGAAAGAAAAAATCTAGCCCCTTTTCTTGCTTGGGGTGGTAGAATTAGTACTATAGTGGGAATAGTACCCAAGGTGAGTTGTGTGTGTTAGATGATATTAGATAAGACCAAGGAAGATTTCTGGAAGCCATCAAAACTCGGTACCTAAGGAAAAAAATTAAAATAAAATAAAAGTAAAATCCTCGAAATGAAATTAGCTATTTACCCATCCTCTTAAGAAAATAAAAACTAGTCAAAAATCAGTGTCTACATCTTGCCCCTCTTTGTCGAAAGCACAAAGTTGTTCTAGACAAAGACATAAACGCTATTAAATTTTGGTTTAGAGAAAATGATGTTTTAAAAAGCATTGACCAAGTTTTTTTAAGAACTGCCTACATATCCCACCTAGAGGAATTAGGTCAAACATGGTTCAGGAATTTTTTTTTAAAGGAGGGAGTGCCGCCATGCCATTGGAGAACTAGACCACCACCTTACATGTTCCTATCTATTACATCAAAATGGAAAGAAAATTGCATGAAGCCACCAAAAAAGACCTATACTACACCTTCAACTACAAACTTGTGCTCATGAAAACTAACTGTTAGATTTTATTGGCATGCCTCACAAAAAAGTAAAATGCTGGATTTGTACTCACGAAATCCATAACTGAAGTTTCCAGACTTGTACTCATGAAACTTGTATGACTGAATTGTTGGAGCTATGCTTACGAACCCCAAAAATAAAATGCTGGATTTGTATTCATGAAATCCTTGAACTGAAACGGCCAGACTTGCACTCACGAAGTCTGAATGATTGAATTGCTGGACTTGTGTTCACGAAACCCAAAAAAGGTCAACGCTGGATTTTTACTCACGAAATCCATGAACTTGTATATAACTTGAATTTTCAGACTTGCTTAATGCAATTTGTGCCTTCTAACAAATTCCTTGAGGACTTGAAGCAACAGAGTAGGTATGGAAAAACTTCTTCATTAGCTTCTTTTATCTGCGAAACAAATACCATGCAATATGTTTTTCATGCAAAGTGTGATGCATTGTCATGATTTGAGATTTTGTTTTTTAAAACTTTGCCTGGTTATGCATGCCTTCATGCAGTGATGCCAAACACAATGATATTGGATGAAATGCAATAAAAGATTTTAATTCTTGAAAAATAAACATGATAAAGAAATGCATGGATTTGGAAATTTTCTTTAAGAAAAATGAATCTTATTGTGATCCATTCCTTCTAAAACAAGAGCATATAGACTAGGAAAGGACCGGTGAATAAAGGGTGAAATAGTATTTGAGAGGATAACTCCCCAACCTTGATGAACATAGACTTGCCCCAGTTTGCATTTCATTTTTAGATTTAGCGTTGACCTCCCACAAGATTTGAGTTAAGTAGACTTGGCCACTTTTCATGCATTATCACCATTTGAACTGATCCATCATTGTAGCTCCATTTGGTAAAATGTTTGGAATAAAATGAAATTGCATTTATGTAGAAAAATCAAGTTTTTCCTTAAGGAAATGTAAAATCACATAGGAGGTTGATTTTGATCCTAAACATGCATCTTTAAGAAAATGAGGGGGCTTGCCCCAGTTTGGAATTTGAGATGTTATTGCTCAATTGCTTCTTTTGTCAGGTCAGAGAGAACTTAGAACTAGTAACTCGGTCAAGGTGTGAGGGTGATGAAAGAAAAGATATAAATGGCTTAAAATTTATTGAATAGGTTTGACAATCATTTGATCGCTTGCATTAAGAAGCTCCAGAATAGAGACAATAGACTTTTCTAAAACAATTTTGAAAAATAAATAATGTAAGAAAATGCAAAAACATGAAATTTTTCTTGACTTTTTCTTCTCTTTTTCTCTTTTTTTCTCTTTTTTTTCCTTTTCATTTTTTCTTCTCTCCTTTTCTTTTTTGTTTTTCTTCTCTTTCTTTTTTTCTCATTTTTTCTATTTTTCTTTTTCATTTATTTCAACATTTTTGCTTTTTTTTTTTTTTGAATCTTTCTCTCTCTCTCTCTCTCTCTCTCTCCGACACTTGGTGCGCCAAATTTAGTTTAACATTAAAAGGACCCAAATGTGAAATCTAAGAAAATGAAAAGTAATCTTGATAGATGACCCTCATCAAATTTAAAATTAAAGAGTAAATTCTTAAACATCTGATGTAAGAACAACTTGCCAATCCTCAAGAATTCATAAGACCACTCATTAATCCTCAAGTTTAGCTTCACTCATGCAATATTTCTTTTATTTGTTATTACTTTCGTAGGTTATTTTTAACTAGGATTAAGTGACCAGCTTTGATGAAGTTGTGTCAAATTAGTTGAGTTGTTATTTTCATTAATTCTAGTCTAGGCAGGGCAAGTAATTTCGGCCCCAATCCTCAAGATCCGCAAGACCACTCATTAATCCTCAAGCTTAGCTTCGGTCATGCATTATTTCTTTTATCTGTTATTAATTTTGCAGGTTATTTTTAGCTAGGATTAAGCGACCAGCTTTGATGAAGTTGTGTCACATTAGTTGAGATGTTGTTTTGATTAATTCTAGTCTAGGTAGGGCAAGTAATTTTGGCCAGCTTTTAGCCTTGTTTGGACCGAATTTTCCTTATCCTAGTTGCTTTAGGTTTTGAGTCTTGTAAAGCCTATAAAAAGGCTTGGCCAAACATTATTTTGACAGATGTGATGAATTTTCCAAAATTTGAGAGAGTTCTTCTCATGCTTCTTGAAGCAACCCTTGAGCATGTTAGAAGGTTTCTAAGTGTTCACACGACTTTATCAATCAAGTAGTCACCTTGATTGTGGTGTCGATCTACTATCTTATTCATTCTTGTGTAGTCCAAGTGAGATTAAGAACTCCGCTACCAAATTAGATACATGCTTCTAGATCCTATGGACTTGAATGATTCGGGTCTCATCTGAGATAGGGCGAGGATCGTATCAACATCATTTAGAAATCGATTCCGAATTAATGCGTTATTAAAATCTTGGGGTACTTGCACCAGTGTAGATCGCAACAAATAGCCTCAAATTCAAAATTTGCCCTAGTGTGGGGGTATGATCAACAAAATGGGCTTAACAAACAAAGTTCTTTTTTTTTTGTTTAAGGATCAAGGGGTTTTGCAATGGATACTTCATGTTTGGATAGCAGAAACGATATCCTACTCATCTTCCTATCATTCTTCAGAAATGATTGAATTGTTAGAGCTCTTGTTCTGACATCATTTGATGCATTCATGAGATCAAAACTTGTGAATTTTACTTTCCTTTCAAATCAAAACAAGATATTTCAATACAAAAATAACCATTCAATTCAAAACAAGCATGATGTTCATCAAAACAACTATTCATTTCAAAAGTAGGAAATATGAGCTTCTAGTAGCCTTTACAATGAAAAAAAGGAAATTGAAAATTCTCCTAGAAGGCTAAGAATAGGAAGAATGCTTTCACTGATCATCATCACTTTTCTCCTCCAGTAGCATTTTAGGGATGATTGGGAAGCGGGTTGTTAGTCATATTAGGCTATGAAACACCTTTAATCACAATTTGTTTGGCATCTATCATGTTTTGAATCATGGGCCTGTTTGGCAGTTGAGTTTTTTGAGAGTAGGCATAAAACTCTACTGTAACTGACTGTAGAAGTTATAGAAAAATTTTCTGGATGTGTAAAAACTTTTGATAGATTTTATTTTTTTCTTTCTCTTTTTTCTTTTCCTTTTCCTTTTCTTTTTTCTCTTCCTTTTCCCTTTCCTTTTCTTTCTTTCTTCTTCCCCTCCTCAACCCACCACCACCACTATGACTTTTTTTTTTTTTTTCCTTCCTTCCCTCCTCTCTCTCTCTCCCTCCTCCCTCACGGTGACATCTTCTTCTTCTTGTTTTTCTTCTTTCTCCCTCCTCCCTCCCCTCCTTCCTCTTCCCCAGGTGTCAGTAGATCGTGACCGGTTGCAACCAGTGGTCACAGATTGGGGGGGAAGAAAAAAGAAGAAGAAGAGTCACATCGGTAAGTGGTGAGTGCTTTTGGTGTGTATTTTTTGTGTAAGAAAAAGGAAAGGAATGAAGGAGTTTTTTTGTGTAATTTTTTAGGTGTGTATGTTAAAAATTTTGAAAGTTTTCTGAGGTTCCTATAGCTAAAATAGGGAAAAAATGGGTGTTATACAAACACGCAAAAAACTTGGGGTGTCAAACAGGCCACATGTGTTTCAAATGAATACACCTTTCAGTAGAATGCCCAACCATCCCAGAGTGATAAACACAAGTTTCATTTGGTTTGAAATATTTAAGATCCTGGTGCTGAAGGGGCTCCACAAGATTGATTCTCTTTTGAGCCAGTAAAGCCTCATAGAGTTGTGTACATGACGTAGGAAGAGGTGTGAAATTTCTAGGCGGTTTCTTAAGGACCTGCTGCTTAGTAGGATAGAATTGTTAAGAAGGAAAACCTTGGGGTTGGGAATTAGGAACTTGAAGGTTGTTGACATAGCAAGGCAGTGGTGATACACCATATGACTGTATGTAGGGTGGATATGGATTTGATGGAGGTGGAAATGAAGTAAAGTATGTGAAGTGTTGATGCTTAGAAGAGTATGGAATGCGACTTTGAGGAGTAGGGTTAGACGTAACCATATTGGTTTCATTTTCTCTCTTCTTGGGAAACATTGGCCTTTTGCCATTAGAAGGAAGGAAATTCATATTCTCAGGGACCTCAACGATTTGTCCAGAATGCATACCAATTTCCACGAGTGAACCAACACTGATCATTTTAGAAAAATGGATGACCTTGCATGGTTAACAACTGCTTGTAATAGGGTTCTTGTTGAGCATGAATGAAAAGTTTCACCATCTCGAATTCTTCTACAGGAGGCTGCATTTGTGCTGCTATGTCTCTCGATCTTTGAGCATAATCCTTAAAGGACTCACCTGGCTTCTTATACACAGACAACAATTCAAGCCTAGCTAGAGCATTATCTATGTTATGCTTGTACTGTTTCATGAAACGGGTAGCAATATCATCCCAAGTACAAAGCTCCGTAGGATTCAAGTTCATGTACTATTCTAAAGCACTACTAGATAAACTTTTCTGAAACAGTTGCATGCCTAATTGCTCATTCGCTGCATAACTTCCTAGGTCATTGGCATAGATTTTCAAATGCAATAAAGGATTGCCAACTCCATTGTACTTGGTGAACTCAGGCATTTTGAATTTCCCAGGGTTTCAGATTGGGGAACAGAAGCAAATCAAAGAAATGGGTTCATGGATAAGAATTCAACCGTTGTAGAGATCGAAAAGAATCCTCCAATAACTGCACTTTCAAACTCAATGCATTAGCCTCCTTAGACTGGGCTAAAATGGGCTCGCTAACCTCTATATTCTTAGTGAAAATTGGGGGGGACAGAGGCAGTGTTAAGAATAAATGGATTTTGATTATTCGAAACTGGGATTCGACCAACTGAAGAGCTAGGATTAGGATTTGAAATTTGGTCATTGAGATTCAAGTCTTGGAGAGGTGGAATAATAATAGAAGTGACAAGGGTAGACATTGGAGGGGCATTAGTGTGACTAGTATTTTGGTCAGCAAGTGCCTCAGATTATTGGATAGAATGGTTAATTTGTGGATCAACTTGAAGGCAAAAACTCATCATGTTCATAAAAGTTTCCATTTTTGTAGTCATGTTGTCCACCTTTTGTTGCAATAAAGAAAATTCAGCCCTAGAAACAGGTTCATAGGGATTTGAAGATTCAATGGGTTGAATGACAGGAAAGTTTGAGTTGTTTGTTCAGCAGCCATGACTTGTTTTGCTCTTAATCAAGTGAGGATAGGATCATGAGCTGGGAGGATTGGCTTATGACGAGCTATTTTTGAAAAACCTTTGGAATTGAAAAAAAATATGTGAGAAAATTGAAAAATATAATAATAATGCTAATGAAGTGCAATGCATGCAAAGAAAAAGGAAAATAAATGAAGTTAGTAATTATTCAACAAAAGGGATGCATTTCCTATCGTGGGTGCCCTTTAAAGCCAAGGGTAGGTGTAGCATGATGCTATCCTTGTGGGTAGGGTACTATACTATATGACCCTTCTTGACTTGATTCCTCAATTGGCTTGTTTGGAAATTCCATTTATATGACCAAATTATAAACCTTTGACATCATATTTTGACCATTTGATTCAATCATCATCTTGAATTCACTTGGTTTGATCTTCTTTGAATCTTAGTGTCCATGTGCTAGGGTGATTACCAATCATTTATGATGGTCAAAATGTGATTAAGAAAGGATTTAACCTAATCTTGTGAATTGATCCGCTCTTCGTTAGATCATTACCTTACCTTGTACCCTACCCCTTTGAATATTTGACATAAATTATACGTGCATTGTCTTGTTGGTTACGTACCCAAGACAAAAACGGAAGGCTCATTCCTAATAAGGTATCCAATAGGGTGCCTCTTCTAAGGTTCATGCATGATGACAATTTAGGAAAGCAATAAATGACAGAATTTAAACATGTCCTAAAATGCATTTTTTATTTTGGAGATAAGCCTAAAACGTAAAACAAAAATTTTTGCAGCAAATGAGATTTAATCCAAACCTTATAAGAAGTTCAGGTTTCAACAAATACCAAATGGAAAAAACTTAAAAGAAAGAAAACACATAATGTAGCATTTTTCACAAAATAACTGAGTAATTGAAGCGAAGTGATGGCTGGGTGAGTGGTCATGCGTGGAGCATGAAGGTGCCGTTGGGTCCAATGGCGTGCTCAGCAGGATGAGGAGGCTTTTGCAAACCCTCGTGCGATGCCGGTTCAAGTGTCCGTTGGGGAACACAAGGCTATTGAGGGGCTTGAGGAGTCAAGAAGAGTTATTCTACTACAGGGTCCAGGGGCCCAAGCCTCTAAGTCCTCCCACCAAGAATACATGCGAAGGCTCGTGGCGGTAGTCGCTGATCCCTCACTTCGGATCCATGCCTCGCGTTTCATGATCGAGACCAAGTTCTTGGATCCAGCGGACCAATCCGAGCCACGATCGGATCCACCTCGATCGCAAATGGATCGTTAAATTTTATAATTTTCGTTTATTTTATTTTATTTTCAGAGTTAACTAGCCCAGCCAAGGTTCACCCCCGTGAGAGTCGAACACGGGCTCATTATCGATTAGTAGGTTATTATTAGGGAGTATTTATACTATTTTCTCATATGCGATTGATTCATTCATCGATTAAGAAAACCCTTCGAGTTTCTCTCTTGCTTCTTGAAGCTTTCTTGAATATCTTAGAGCTTTCTAGGGTATTCAATTTAGACTTATCAATCTAGAACGCTAGGTTGTGGCGTCTCTAAATCAAGAGATCGTTGACGGCGTGATCAACGGGTTCTTGATTCTTCCCGCGTCGTCGTGTCAAACGCAGATTTAACCTTCTAGATCCGTGGTAGTCTATCACGGTTTTGTTGGCGGCGTTAATTATGCTCGGTATCAAAAAAATTGATTCTGTGTTATGTTCTTGTCTTTGTTCTTGTTCAAGTTACGGTTGTGTTGGATTGATTTAAAAAAAAAAAAAAAGAAGAAGAAAAGATTTGACAATAAAAAAAAAAATCGAGTCTTTTATTGATAAAAAAAATTCTGAAAATCAAACAACAAGAACCACAAGGGTCTTTTATTGAAAACAAGAAAAGCCTACACTATTGGTGGCCTAGAAATTGGTCTACCACTTCTCCAACTTGATCTTCAATTCGTGGGTATTGGGAATTTGTTTTCGTCTTGTGAAAATTTCTTGTATTCTCGAGCAGTCATCCTTGGTTTGGTGTCGTTCTTTGGAACATCTTGGGTAACCCGTTGGGGGAACTGAGTTGGGTTCTAACAACTCCTTTCAATCTTGCTTGATTCGTCCATAGTCGTTATTTGCTGGTCTAAGTTGTAGCGTTTTTTGTGTCTTTTTTTTATTGGTTGCTGTCCGTCTCTTCTTTTGTGAATTGTGTCGAGTTTTTGGGCTTAAAATAAAGGCCAAAATCAGTTCCATTCCAAGCACAATTGTACTAGTGTCCAACCACAATTCCAAGTTCAAGCTAGTTTGGTTGTGCTAGAGTCATTGTGTTGTGTTTCTATTTCTTTTTCTCTTGGGATAGCCGAACTCTTTTCCTTAATTTTAGGGATTGGAGTCCACAAATTGTCCTAATTCCTCTCCTAAAATCTAGTCTTTTCTCTAATCCCAAACTCCTACATTATCTCCTACATCTTAGCTTTTCCTTATCTCCTACATTATCTCCTAAATTCTAGTCTTTCTCCTAATCTCCAACTCCTATATCTTCTCCTACAGTTTAGCCTTTCCCTTATCTTCTATATTATCTCTCAACCTTTAGCTTATCTTAACCCAAACACTCCTAATTCTAATCCACTAGACCTAAGCTCTAAATTTGACCAACCCCAAACCAAACAAACCCTAGCCGCCTATAACAACTAAACCCTAGCCGCCTATAACAACAAACCCTATCCGTCCCTCTCTCTTCCTTTCTCTCTTATCTCTCTCTTTCTTCCTTTCATTTATCATTTACGTTAACCTTCTTTTGGTATTGTAGAGTATTATCAACTCGTGTGTACTACATTGAGTAAGTTGATTGTTTATCTAAGAAAATCTAATTTCTTCAAGATAAACCTTCAAGTGCTTGAGAGAGTAAGGTGAGCTCATTATCGAGTTGAATTGAGAGATACAGTGTTGAGAGTAAACACTTGGGAGTGCAGAGGTCTATACAACGTCTATTTGTTTCTCTTTTGCTAACTCTCTTTGCAGGTACAAATTAATCATGGCAGGTGAAGGTGATAAAACTCCATCTGATCAAAAATTGTGCAACGAGGCATTGATTGGGCAAATGCAGATGTTAGGAATTCTCAATTAATGGAAGACTAGAACGTCTTGAATCAGGCGCGCCACACTCTTCCTCGCAGAAATAGAACTCCCAATGACAACTTTACCCTTGAGTGGCGAGGGAGGATTTCATCCGCCAGCGAGGATGCGGACGCCAAGTAGATAATCTCGAGTCAAGATTAAGATTCCAACCTTCAGGTAAGTCAAATAAGCCTATGAATGGGAACACATGGAGTTAGTATTCGAAAAGTGCGGGGTTATCTGAGGAGGACCGAAAAGTCAAATTGCCGCTCAATTCCTGAGACTATGCCATCGTCACAGGAGGGGAGGCGCGCCTCAGGGGAAAGCATAACCTGAGGCGTCCAGTGAATACAGGCAGAAAGTTACGTAACCTTGATGAGAAGCGGTTTGTGCCCACCACTACCGAAAGCTACACGGAGGCTCAAACTCTAGTCCAAAGGAAACCAGTGTGGAGGACTACTTTAAGGAGATGGAGATCACAATGCTTGATACTGAGGAGGATCGTGAGGCTACAATGGCGAGATTCCTCAATGGGTTGAGGGCAAATTGCTGAGATGGTCGAGCTTTGCATGGACATGCAGGCGGTGGACAAAGCTTCCAAGATCGGCTGGAAGAGGAGGTTACATTACCACCAAGAACTCAGCAGGTTCCCGGAGAAGCAACCCTACTTTTGGCGAGAGCGACCAGGGAAATTTCCAAATTTACCCTAGGTCCAGGCCCAAAACTACCTCAAGGACCAAACCAAGCCTCGTGGCAGGACAAGTGCTTCAAATGCCAAGGTTATGGCCATATGGCATCGGTGTCCCTACTAAGCGTCATGATCGTCCTTCGATGGAAAGCGTGGTATCGAGACGAGGATGAGTTTGCGGATATGCCACCATTGTGGAAGGTGGTGATCTACGAAGAGGAAGTGTCCGCCACTTGATGAGCAAGTGGGAGTGGCACTAGTACGTCGGGCTTTGGCGGCATAAATCAAAAGGGATGATGAGGCTCAACGTGAGAACATCTTCTATACCAGGTGTCATGTTAAGAGCAAAGTCTGCAGCCTCATTATAGACCCGGGAGTTGCACCAGCATTGGCAAACGCGGTTATGGTAGAACACTTATCATTACCCACGCGTTCGACACCTCATCCCTACCTGCGGTGGTTGAATGAAACCGGTGACATCAAAGTCACCGGGCAAGTAGTGATTCCTTTCGCATAGGGAAGTATGAGGACGAGGTGCTGTGGCGTGCCCCTATGGGCATCTCACATCTTGTTGGGAGACCGTGGCAATATGACAAGAAAACCCACATGACGGCTTCAACAAGTACTCCTTCATGCACAACAACAAAAGGTGACTCTAGTCCCTCTTACACCCGACAAGTGCATGAAGATCAAGTCGTTTACAACAAGAGCATGAGCAGGAGATGGCCAAGAAAAGGTCAACTCCAAGGTCCATAACGACTGGAGCGACCTCCAAAGAGTTGGTCAAAGTGGAGAAGAAAACAACCTTGCTAGCGAAGCAGAAGTTCGAAAACTCTACTTGCTAAGCAAGTTGTTTACATCTTTGTAAAAGAAGTAATTTTGTTATCTCGAGTCTTTGAGTCACTTACCTCTTGATATTGCTTCTTTGTGCAGGAATTTGAGGGCGTTTTCGATGAGATTCCCGATGGACTTCCACCAATTGAGGGATCGAGCATCAAATAGATTTTGTACCGGGAGCGTCTTTACCCAACAAAGCGACTTACAAGATGGGTCCAAGAGACCAAGGAGATCCAAGCGTCAAGTGGAGGAGCTGCTTGCTAAAGGATGGGCTCGAGAGCATGAGCCCATGTGCTGTTCCGTCATCCTCGTACCAAAGAAAGAGGCACATGGAGGATGTGCGTGGACGTGCCGTGAACACCATTACGGTTAAGTATCGTTCACCCTATTCCGCTTAGATGATATGCTTGGCGACTGTATGGATGCAGTCATCTTCACCAAGATCGATCTCAGAGTGGATACCACCGATCGAATGAAGGAAGGTGATGAATGGAAGGCGGCATTCAAGACCAAGTATGGCTGTCAGTGGTTAGTCATGCCTTTTGGCTTAACTAACGCTCCCAGTACGTTCATGCGATTAATGAATCATATTCTCAGGTCATTCTTAGGTAAGATTGTGGTTGTTTACTTTGACGACATCCTGATCTACAGCCCGAGAACCGTGCACCACGTGCGAGCTGTCCTTGAAGTGCTACGTAAGGAGAAGTTATTTGCTAATCTTAAGAAATGCACTTTTTGTACTAACGAGTTGATCTTTCTTGGGTATAAAGTTAGTGCACAGGGCATACAGGTGGATGGAAGCAAGGTAAAAGCCATCAATGAGTGGCCCGTGCCCAGGAACATGAGTGAAGTTCGGAGCTTCCATGGATTGGCGAGTTTTTACCGCCGCTTTGTGAAGGATTTCAGCTCCATTGCCGCCCCTTTGACAGCCATCATCAAAAAGGATGTCAAATTTGAGTGAAGGCGGCCATACGGATAAAGCGTTCAACTCCTTAAACACAAACTCACACACGCACCTATACTTTCTTTACCAAGTTTTGATAAGACTTTTGAGGTTGAGTGTGACGCGTCTGGTGTAGGAATTGGAGCGGTCTTGATCCAGGAAGGAAGGCCAATCGCTTACTTCAGTGAGAAGCTGAACGGTGCTGCCCTGAACTATTCCACATATGACAAGGAGCTCTACGCCCTCATCCGTGCGTTGGAGACCTGGCAGCACTACCTACGGCCTAAAGAGTTCGTCATCCACACTGACCACGAGGCATTGAAGCACCTTAAGTCTCAACAAAAGTTGAGCAAGAGACATGTCAGGTGGGTCACGTTTGTGGAGACCTTTCCATATGTCATCAAGTACAAGGCGGGCAAGACCAATGTGGTTGCCGACGCACTCTCTCGCCGCTATTCCCTACTTGTCATACTTGATGCCAAGCTTCTTAGATTCCACATGATCAAAGAACTGTACGACACCGACCATGACTTTTCAGACATCTACAAACAGTGCTCTCGGTCGGGTCAAGGTAAGTTCTTTATCCATGACGGGTTTCTTTATTGCAATAACAGGTTATGTATTCCGTCATGTTCTATTCGTGAGCTACTAACCCGTGAGGCTCACGAAGAAGGTTTGATGGGACACTTTGGTGTCACCAAGACTCTTAACGCTTTACAGGAACATTTCTATTGGCCGCGGATGCGTCGAGACGTTGAACGGATAGTTGGCCGATGCACCACCTGCCACCGTGCCAAGTCTAGACTTCAACCCTTCGGTTTGTATACCCCTCTACCTATTCCTTCTGCACCGTGGGTTGATATCTCAATGGACTTTGTACTTGGTTTGCCTAGGAGTAAAAAAGGTCATGATAGCATTTATGTTGTTGTGGATCATTTTTCCAAAATGGCCCATTTTATTCCATGTCATAAAACAGATGATGCTGTACATGTAGCTGATCTTTTCTTTTGGGAGATTGTCCGTCTGCATGGCATTCCTAGGACAATAGTGTCCGATAGAGATGTCAAATTTCTGTCCTACTTTTGGAAAACATTGTGGGAAAATTGGGAACTAAATTGCTATTTTCTACATCCACCACCACGGTGATGGCCAAACTGGGTTGTTACGGAACACTATCCACATTACTTCGAGCCATCATTAAAAAGAATTTGAAAACTTGGGAGGAGTGTCTACCACATGTAGAATTTGCATATAACCGTACTGTGCATAGTGCTACACATTTCTCTCCTTTTGAGATTGTTTACGGTCTTAATCCATTAACTCCCCTTGATTTAATGCCTTTGCACGTAGAACATGCTAACACGGATGGCGGGAAAAGGCGGAGTTCGTGAAGTCCCTTCATCACAAGTCAGCCAACATTGAGGCTAGGGCTGATTCTCAAACATGCTAATAAGGGACGTAAGATGGTCTTTGAACCAGGTGGCGGGTTTGGCTACACTTACGAAAGGCGTTTTCCCGTAACAAACTACTTCCCGTGGAGCGGTACTTTCAAGTTGTAAGCGTGTGCGACAATGCCTACAAGCTCGACCTACCTGGTGAGTATAATGTGTCCGCTACCTTCAATATTGCTGATTTGAGTCCCTTCCTTTCAGACGACGAAGGCGATTTGCGGACAAATCTTTTTCAAGAGTAGGGGAATGATGGCGACGGTGAGCGGTCATGCATGGAACGCGATGAAGGTGCCGTTGGGTCCAATGGCGTGCTGGGCCAAGCGATGAGGGAGGCTTTGCAAACCCTCGTACGTGCGGTTCAAGTGTCCGTTGGGGAACACAAGGCTATTGAGGGGCTTGAGGAGTCAAGAAGAGTTATTCTACTACAGGTCCAAGAAGGGGGCCCAAGCCTCTAAGTCCTCCAGCCCAAGAATACATGCAGAAGGCTCGAGTCGCGAGGCGAGTCGCGATCCCTCACTTCGCGGATCCATGCCTCGCGTTTCATGATCAGAGACCAAGTTCTTGGATCCGGACCAATCCATGAGCCATGTCAGCGGATCCACCTCACGGATCGCAGTCGTTAAATTTTATAATTTTCATTTATTTTATTTTATTTTCAGAGTTAACTAGCCCAGCCCAAGGTTCACCCCCAGAGAGTCTGTAGTCGAACCTGGGCTCAGTAGTCAGTTAGTAGGTTAATTATTAGGGAGTATTTATACTATTTTCTCATGTACGATTGATTCATTCATCAGATTAAGAAAACCCTTCTGAGAGTTTCTCTCTCTTGCTTCTTGAAGCTTTCTTGAATATCTTAGAGCTTTCTAGGGTATTCAATTTAGACTTATCAATCTAGGAACGCGCTAGGTTGTGGCGTCTCTACCATATCAAGAGATCGTTGACCGCGTGATCAACGGGTTCTTGATTCTTCCGCCGTGTCGTCGTGTCAAATGCAGATTTAACCTTCTAGATCCGTGGTAGTCTATACGGGTTTCGTCATAGGTTGGCGACGTTCGTATCACGAAGAGGGTTGAGGAGTTTTTACCGTGCTTTCAAGAAGATTTCACAGTGGTGATGGTGGAGTTTCCAGTGGAGATCACTGCAGCTTCCTCCTTCCTCGATTTTTCTCCTTTCTTCTTGCTCTTTTCCACTGTTTTTGTTCTTTTCGATTTGCATTTTTTTGACTTATCCTCTGTTTTTTCAGATTCGCTTCCTTTGTTAATGGGTTTTGTTTTACAAGAAAACTAATATGAAGAGAAGATTTTTGGGGAAAGGGCTAATAATTGAAAATGGCTAATGAATTGAGAGCAAAAAAAATGTCCAACCTTTCTCTCGGGTATATTAGTTCTTGAAAATAAGATCTTGGAAGGATTTTTCTTTTTTTCTATTTTTTTGATGAAATTGTTAAAAACTAGAGAGCCAAGACTAGTTCTTTTTCTCTTCTTTTTCCACGGCCTTAGAGATGATGAAAGAAAAAACCCAGCCCCCCTTTCTTGCTTGGGGTGGTGGAATTATTACTATAGTGGGAATAGTACCGTAGGTGAGTTGTGTGTGTTAAGTGATATTAGATAAGACCAAGGAAGGTTCCTGGAAACTCTCAAAACTTAGTGCCTAAGAAAAAAATTAAAATAAAATTCTTGAAATGAAATTACCTATTTACCTATCCTCTTAAGAAGATAAAAACTAGTCAAAAATCGGTATTTACATAAAGATGGCCACTTTGATAGATACTAATTTTGAATAAATAATAGTTGTAGAGATTTTGTAATAAATGAAAAGAACGTATTACTATATGTCTTCTAACCATGCGATTTTCTTGCAAAGTCAACACATCACACCATTTATCTTTATTGGTTTTCTATGTGACAGCCCCACCTCTTCCGAGGCGTACCCTAAGGTATCAGGGGACCGCCTGCCCGACTCTCGTCGGGACTCACTACAATCCTCAAACAAATCTCAGTACCAGCCTTTAATAATTACAATAAAACTCCAACCATTACATCCATGTACTTCCAAATAATAGCATAACCCTAAATCTTATAAGTTAATCTCCAATACTTACAATTCCAAATATTTCCAAAATAATATTACAACCATGAGATGTTATTCCCCAATTACTTCAATACCATAGATACATTGCACAAGACATCAAAATAATATACCCAAATGGAACAAGAGGTAATCCAGTCAGTTACACTAATAAGTCCCTACAAGCTTCCTTTGCCTCGAACCCTGTGGAGGGGAAATAAATATTTTTGGGGTGAGCTAAAAGCTCAATGAGATTTCGAAAAATAAGCAAATTCACATTGTGGGTCAAGTATAAAAACAAGCAATAATAAATATTTTTCCAAAATACTCACCATTCATCTCAAATCATGAGCAAAGCATTTCATGTAGGATGATAATAAATCATGTCTCATTTAGTTTAAAACAAGAGTAAATCTTTTCAGAGAAACTCATTTCACTTATGCATAACACATAGGCATTTATATATATATATATATATATATCAAAAGCAAGATGAGCATGTAACATAATTAACTCAAAAGAAATAGTGCCACAAATATCATTACTGAACGGATCTCTAGAGGTAGCTCCCGTGTCCAAGGACGTAGCACTTAGCTTCGCTCAGATAAATATTTCAAAGAGTGAGTCAGATCTCTAGAGATGGCTCTTGCCCCAAATGGACGTAGCACATAGCTCCGCTCAAGTAAATATTTCAAGTGTTGAGACGGATCTCTAGAGGTAGCTCCGTCCCACATGGATGTAGCACATAGCTCCGCTCTAACACTAACAAACATTTCAAGCGCTGAGACGGATCTCTAGAGGTGGCTCCCGTCCCACATACTCCGCTCAGGCCTACAAAACTCAAGGCAAATACAAATAAATCATTTCATAGATCATTGGCAACAGTAAAAACATTTCATATGGAAAACAAGTTGGAGTGCTCACAAATTAGTCATAAATCATTTCATTCGTGAAAACAATTTTACTTGGAAATAACAGTAAATCGTTCCTTATAAATACTAGCAAATCATTTCAACACTTATTCCTTTGCAAACACTAGCAAGAGTTTTCATTCGAAAAGGAAGTTGGAACACTCACCAAAAGTGCAATCAAACAAGCAAGTCCTTCACCTGTCCATCTCGGGATTCCCCTCGTAATCCTTTGAGCGCCTGAAACAATTACAACTAATGATCACTTATAGCAAACCATCTCTAGCCAATCCCCCCTTTAAACCATCGCTTATGTATACACTAGGTTATTTATCAAATGAGGAGGGAAAACTACTCAATTGATCAACTAAAGCGACACTTAAGAGGGGTTTAAGGTTATTCCACTAGTCCATAACAAATATCCTCCATTTCAAGCCAAGTTCTAGAATTACAAGTTTCATATAAAACGTTTCATCAAACACTTAATGTGCATAACCACTAGTTTCATACAAACATTTTATCAAACACTTGGTAGGCATCAAACTATCAAGTTTCTATCATCTTTTGGTATTTTGATCATAACTAGAGCTACACTCATCATATTGAGACAAATTTTATGCCGTTTCGAAGCTAAGACATAAACCTACAATTCATATGAGGATCCCAAAATTCAGTTCATGCATTTTCAGGGTCAAAAATCACGATTACAGAAGTAAAATAAAACTGTCGGGTTGAAAACAGCATTTCTGGGCAGTTTTGGAAGAAAGACTATAACTCAATGTAGAAAAATCAAAATTGAGTGCCGTCAGTGGTGTTTAAAACTAGACTCATAAAGTTTTCAATGGTATAAAATTCAAGTTTTGGTTCATCTCCTACAAGTGCCAGAAAGTTCATAAATTTGGCTGAAAGTGAAGACTATCAGCGGAAATAGGGTAATGGGTAGTTGGGGTATTTTGGTTATTTCACAAGATACAGTACTCAGATTGCTTTGCAATTTTGCAGGTGAAAACTAACTCAAATGTCTACAACTTTTATGTTTTGCACCAGAATTGGTTTGGCCATTTTCATAGACAAATATGTAGCTCAAGTTGACACAAAAATGGGGCAATTTATCAAACACTTGGTATGCAATAAGAAGTCTTCCAAAAATCAATGAAAAACTCAACTTACAACCATGAAAAATTTCAGATTTTTACTCCAAATCAACATACACTCATAGTACAAAGTTGTTTGAGCAAAATCAAATCAATCATCATAAAATTTCGAAATCAAGAATCAAAACTTTCCAAGTGAAGTTCGGCCAGCCTTCATACTTTTTCTTCAAAATTTTCAACAACATTCCTACATTCTAACCATAAAATGATCTCATCTCACAAACAACAACCACAACCACAATCAGGTCCTCAAGTCTGTTACCTAAAAATCACCTCAAGTCAC
This sequence comes from Gardenia jasminoides, assembly GCA_013103745.1. Taxonomy (NCBI): domain Eukaryota; kingdom Viridiplantae; phylum Streptophyta; class Magnoliopsida; order Gentianales; family Rubiaceae; genus Gardenia; species Gardenia jasminoides. The sequence continues at coordinate 8,961,500 of CM023100.1, forward strand.
CTACCTAAGTTGGGAATTCAAGAGCCCAACTCAAATGTTTCGAACATAATCATTTCTAGCAAAATAAACCATAGATCTACAAGATTTAACACTAATAAAGTTAGAACGAAGAGGTTTAAGTGTTATACCTCAAGATTTAGCTAGATCTAACAAGATCAAGTAAGATCTAGTGAAGATCTACTCAAGGATGACTTTCCCGGCTTAGCAACTTCAAGAATCTCCAATCTTAACCAAAGATCCGCTTGCTTGATGATGATTTCCTCCTCAAATCTCAAGAACAAGAAGATGAAGAACAAGATGAAGCTTTCTTCCGTCTTTCTTTCTCTCTCTCACTCTCGGATATCTCTCCCCTCCTCTCTCTCTCACACGGCTGCAACAAGGAGAAGAAGAAGCAAGATGAATGCTCTCCAATGATGTCTTCAAGATTCAAGAAGTTGAAGTTGAAGATGAAGATGAAGAAGTTTTCTCTCTCTATTTCTCTCTCTCTAATCTCGGTTCTCCCTCCCTCTCAAGCTTCCCTTGGCTGCTGAAAAATGGAGAAGCAAGGAGAAAGAATTGAGACTTTATGGAGACAAGATACTTGGCCATCCTTAATTCAAGGAAAAGTGGTCAACTTTCACTTTTTGTCGTGTCGACGCACGACACTCTAACTTTTACTAGTTTCTCTCCTTTCAGCACTACCCTACCATAAATATATCTTGATTAAGTCTCTATATACGCTCGATTTCATCTTAGAGCTACTATTCACGTCACGGTTCAAAAATCGACGCTTAAACTGGTCGAAACCAAACACCGGCAATTGATTCACAAAAAAATTCTCTAAACTAGAAAATAACAACTTGAAGCATAATTTAACTAATATTTTAGTGAATAAATATATTATAAATATTATTATTTATTTATTTATTTTTTCAATAAAATACATTTTTTTGGGTCCTTACATTCTATATGTCTAAAGGTACCAAATAGGATTAAGAGTATGTTATTAGGCCCAAGTGAAACCTAAAATAGCAAGTTTTTCACCTAATATTAGCTAAGCAAATTACCTAAGTGATCATACATTTAAGCAAGAAATAAATCAAGTAGATGAAACAATAAAAACACATAATTGAGAAAATAAAGATTAGAAAATTAAATAGAAAGAAAATGAAATGAAATGGTACCTCCAATGGCACCTTCACTTGCTCCCAAATTTCGCCAAATTTGGAGTTCCAATCCACTAGATAGCTTATTCAATTGATGGTATAACAAACCACCTTGTACATAAGAAAGCTCACTTTTTGCTCACCTAAATACTTTTTAGTTGAGTCAAAGAGTCTTACAACTATACCCAAATTAACCCTCACTATACTACAATTGATTGACCACCAAACAACTAAGAACTATCATACAAGTGAGGCTTACCTTCACAAGATTTTACTTCTCTTTAACGAAACCTCACAAACCCAACTTTCCTCATATTCATAAAATAATCAAAGTATTTTTCTACCCAAAAATCACTCTTGAAAACTTGTATTTTGTGTAGCCAAAAGTCTTCTATCTTCTCATGCTTGGAGGTATTTATAGGTGAAGAAAATTGGCTCCAAAAAATTCTCCAACGGTCAAAAAACTAGCTGTTAGAAAATTAGCCGTTGGGAGTATCGAACGTTCGATAGGAGTGTACGAGTGTCCAATACTAACAGCTGGGAATACCGGACATCCAATAGGAGTGTCCGATATGAGCATCTGAACGTCTAACTCTTGAAGAATCATCCAATAGAATCATAGAAATAGAGTGTCACGCCCTAAATCCGCCTAAAAAATGGAGCATAACACGCGGTGCATTTAAGAAAATAAAATCTCTTAAACACACAAGGCATCTTGTTTTAACTAAATAAACCATTAAAAATTTGCATTAATTTTGAACTTTGAAGTATCAATAAATTAACCAAAGTGAAATTCAGTGAAAGCATCAAGCTACTTGTCCTAGTGGCATATACTTGCTACTTATTACAATATACAGAAAGCACTATAACTAAGATAAATTCCTAATAGCACAATCATTCTTCATCTCCACTTGAGCCAATAGTCTACTCACTCCTTATTTGAACTAAATTTTATAAGCTCGTATTCATAATCTGCAAAATAGTTAATAAAGTGGGGTGAGCAAATCAAGTCGCTCATTTTCAGCAAGTACCCTCCACTATCCTTGTGGACCAATGTGCATTACACATAATATTTTGTCAATAATTCATTTGTAATAACATACAATATCATACATAAAAATTTACATAAAGCATTTTTATTTTTCATATGAGCCGCATACACATTCACTCCTCAATAAACAATAAGCCAAACATTCAATCCTTTACGATGCATGAAAACTTATTATAGTTCAATCATAGGAACAAGCCATTATCAGTTTTTGAGTACTCAGCCTAGTATATATACCCTACTAGCAAGGCAGCCAAGGAGACGACCAATCTCACAAGACCCTACAAGCTGATATTTCGATACTTTGATAGGTCGATAAGCAATGCGAAATATAGTTATCCAATAAGACATGAACATAATTGAGCCATTTCGATACATGCAACCATGCAATTCATGCTAAGTATTTGAAAATTGACCACTCATTTCAATTTCACATTATAGAAAGCAATAATACAAATAATGATGCAAGAATTACATGAACTCCTCAAATGCAAGTTTTGATTCTTGAATGTGTCATTTGTTAGATAAGTATTAGGGTTTATGTTGGTCAAATAATGTTATTAGTTCTTGTGTTATTTCATTTGAGTAGCCTAGCTTAATAAGCGACTAGACTTGTGTCGCATCTTAGGAGAATTCAAGTTGTTTAGCTTAGTTTAATTTCAGTTGTCCAGCTTTAAGTGTGCCGAATTACACCTTTTCCTTAAGTTAGTAGATTTGTTTTGTAAGCCTATAAATAGGCAGCCTTAAAACGTTTTTGTGGGAGTTAATGAAGTTGAGTAAATTTCCAGCAAATTGAGAGTTTTTCTCACGCTTCTAGAAGCGAGCCTTGAGCACGTTAGACATTCTAAGTGTTTATCCACTTTACCAATTAAGTAGTCACCTTGATTGTGGTGTCATCTACCTGCTTAATTCACTCTTTGAGTGGTCCAAAAATGAATTAAGGTTTGTTGACTAAACCCAATTCAATCTTCTTGATCCTATGGTCCGTGCGTGGTTCGAGTCTCGTCTGAGATAGGGCAAGGATCGTATCAGTTGGTAATCAGTGCTAGTTAAAGGTATCAAGTTATATCCCTTGTGTTTCGTTGAGTTTTATTCTTGTGTGTCGAGTTTCTTGTGGTCATTTCTTGCCTAGGGTTTGTAATTCTGTGCACCCGAAGTCTTTCTTTGCTATTTGTGTCGAATTCCAGCCTGTTTTTGTTCATTATTTGTGTTAAATATATCTGCAATTTCGTGGGAAAAAGAGGGAAGAAAAGCCAGCCATTAGGGTTTCTTCCTTGTTCAATCGCTAGGGTTTCTTTGTGTCGCTATATCCAGTTTTGTTTCGTGCTCTTGTGTGTGTGTGATTTCATCTAGTTTGTGTTGTGTTTCATGTATTGTAGTATGTTTTTGGTTGCTGATTTCGCATATAAAAAAAATTCCAAACCTGTTCATAATGTTTGTCTTCTTGCTTAGTTTTGGTGGAATCTATCCAACCTCTTTGTTCGTGCTTTTGATCATGTTTTCACTCAAATTTTTGTGCTTTGTTGTGTCTTGTGTTCGTGTGATCTTTGCTGCCTTTGCATAATAAAAAAAAGAGAGAGAGAACAAGAAAAAGGAGTTGCCATCACACTTCTTGAAACCTGGAATTGAGTTGTGAATCTGCCAGCTTTATTGTGTCGTTTCCTTGAAAGTTTGGCTGCAAAATTTTTCCAGAAAATTATATAAGACTCTACCTGAAGTCTTGTTAAAGATTGTCATAAAACCTAGACAAATTTCCTTAAGTTCTTGAACAACTAAAACGTTCTTGAAAACCTGGAAAAAGAATTGGCCACCGAAGCTTTCTCGACTTGTTACATTCGGATATCTTCAAAGGGATCTTGTTTGATTCGAAATTCCAACCACAAGTTGCAGCTTTGTATTTAAGTAACATCCAAATCCGTGGTTGAATTGAATTAGAACAAGAGGAAATCTGAAAAGTAGCCTTGTTCTTCCCTAAACAAATTTGGAAACCTTCAAAATTGCCACCGACTTCCTTGCTTCCAAAACAACTCGGAATTCAATTGAAATTTGGTGGAACACTTGGAAACTTCCTAAAAATGACTCTTGGATAATTGCTACATTAAAATCTTATCCAAATCAATCCAAGAAACGTGCCAAGGATCCAAGACAATTTTGGTTTTGAAAAACTAGTCATTATCCAAACCAGTTTCGGATTCAAACCAAACCAAGACCAGTTCCGCCTAGCTTTTTATTTTGATTTTCTGGCAGCATAATCAACCATTTAAGAAGTGAATTTTGGTTGAAAATCCAGCCCAAATAATTCTAGTTTCACACCACTTCTTAGACTAAAATCTGTTGTGCATCTTCAAGTCATTTTTGGAAGTTTCTCCAACATTGAAATTCAGCTTTTTGTCAAGCCATTAGGAGTAAATTTCAGCCAATAATTTCATGAATTTACATTCTAGAAATTGAGTCAAGTTGGTGAAGCTCAAATCCAGCTGCGTTTAGTGTCAAAATTCCATTCGAATCTAGTTAATTTTTTTTCTTAAGTATTTTCATTCCAAAATTCGGGTTAACTAAATCTGATTTTGTGTTACTCCGTAGTATTAAATTTTCTCATTGTTTCACTTCAACTTGTTGGCATCCATTGGTAAGTCAAATGTATACTTGGAAAAGCGCTAACATCCTCAAGGCAAGTGATCAAGAATTGTGAGAATTGTGAGATCCTTGAGCGAAAAAAAACAAAAAAACAAAAACACTTGAATGCATACACGAGTGTTGAGGGTAAACACGTGAGGGAGTGAGGACTATATTTGTTTCTTGCTAACTCTTTTGCAGGTTCAGATGTCTACTAGAAAGAGGTCACCTTGTGAAGAAGCTAAGTTGTTGTTCGATACCATGATGGTCGAAATGCGCAATTAATGGCTGAATATATAGCACAATCCATGATTAAAGTAATCATGTGAAGGTCTCAACAAGCTGTTATCAAGAGGAAGAGGCTATGAAGGAATCTATGGTGTCAATTACTAGAGTAGGAGAATCTGAGCTTGTTTCACCATTGATTGAGGATGAACCTTTCAAGAGGAGGGGTTCCAAGCATGGAGATGTAGTTGAGCAATATGAGGAGCAAAAACAAAATCTACTTGTTTTGCCTCAAATGGGGAATAACGGGGCTGATTTAAGCTCTATCCACCTAATCTTTGTTTTGTTTAATGTTTATTCCTTTGTGCAGATTTCACAAGGTTTAATCACAATGGTTCTACCTTGTGCAATACCTACATCCATTAGTGAACTTTTGGGCATCTACGAAACTAATTTGTGCCTTTTGGAATCTTATAAGGGAGTTATCCCACTTCAATCTCGTTTTCAACTTTCTTCATTTGAAGCTACCCATGAATCACCCATTTTGTCATGTGTCATATGTTTGAAGTTCATCAAAGTTGATGTGTGCCTTCCTCAAAACATTGGAAAACTCTTAACTTGTGACCTTGAAAATTTCATATCAGCTCAAGTTCGTGGAGTTCTACCTTTTGGCATTGATCACCTGTGGTCACCTTCGGCACCTTTGGTGTACAATTGTTTGACTATATCCATTGATTCTAGTGCACCAATTCTACTACCTAGCAACTTAACTCTTTTGGGTTGCCATACCAACCACACCTTGTCGGATTTTTCATACCTGCTAGTTTGTGCTTTCATGGAGGTAAACCAAGGAGAGGTTATTAACTTCTTGCCTCATGCACTTTGTGATGTTACAAGTTATCCATTCAAGAATATTATGGAATTTATGGTTCGTAGAGTATGGCATATACCATGGTTTAAGTGCCCATTCAAGCTAAGCATTCTCAAGTTGTCCAAGTGATATATGACTTGGCTAATGACTATTCAACTCCTTCCAACATTGTTGTCATCCAAGCAATCCATTGATTCGAATGTGAATCTTTTTCAAGAGGAGGGGAATGATGCAAGAATTACATGAACTCCTCAAATGCAAGCTTTGATTCTTTTATGTGTCATTTGTTAGATAAGTATTAGGGTTTATGTTGGTCAAATAATGTCATTAGTTCTTGTGTTATTTCGTTTGAGTAGCCTAGCTTAATAAGCTACTAGACTTGTGTCGCATCTTAGGAGAATTCAAGTTGTATAGCTTAGTCTATCTTAGTTTAATTTCGGTTGTCCAGCTTTAAGTGGGCCGAATTACCCCTTTTCCTTAGCTTAGTAGGATTTGTTTTGTAAGCCCATAAATAGGCAGACTTAAAATGTTTTATGGGAGTTAATGAAGTTGAGTAAATTTTTAGCAAATTGAGAGTTCTTCTCACGCTTCTTGAAGCGAACCTTGGTGTCACGGGTTGCATGTTGGACATGGCCAACCCTGTGACCAGTCGGGCTGCGACTTGCCAGGCGGGAGCCGTTAAGACGGAATGGTCCCGTGACCAAGGCTAATGGTGTGAGCCATTAGTTAAGGAGTTCTATGAGACGTAAGGTTTTCCTGCATATAAGGTGAAGCAGTAGGAGCCTTAGTCTCGTTGTGTGCACATTAGTGCGCCGTGGAGCACTGAATGGGCAAAGCTAGGTCGTGGTGGCTGGCCGAGCCGTGAGCTTTGGGACAAGGTTCTTGTTAAAGATAAGCTTTGTTTGGAACATGTTGGAGTCCCTTATGAAGTTTGGAAGTGGGAATGGAAATCCCAAGTGGAAGTTTGGTTAAGTTGCAAAAGTGGAAAATTGGGTGTATTCTAACTACCAGTCCTAAGTTTTGTGCCTAGAGTACCTTAAGTAAAGGCATGCAAATGGTGTGCTGCCTACCGGCCTTTCCCATGCACTTGGACAACCGGGTGTACAAAGTGAGCAATGTTGGATAAGTAATGAGTTCGGCTTTGGAGTTGACCGAGAGAACTTTAAGGTCCCTATGTGGTATGGGCAACCTCCTGGGCAGCACTAGCAGCGGTTGGGGCTGGTGTTGGGTCGTTGGGAATGACGGGAGGTTACGTATAGGGGAAACCTTATTTAATTTATGAATCTCGTCGGTCCTGACGTAGTGAGCTATCGGGAGACCTTCGTGTCCTCGCGTGCTCGTGAGCAAGTACTTATGGCTAAGGGAGTGGGTTCTACCCTTATGCCATGGGGAACGGAAGGTGTGCGACTGGGGCCAAGGCATGCGACTTGGCAGGTCAGGGCATCCTCTGTATCGATCGGGCAGAGAGACTATGGATGCACGGCCGTAGTGCCAAAGGTGTGCAACTGTGTTAGGTTGCACGAGTCCGTGGGTGCACGAGTGCGAAGCCTCTAATAGATGAAGATATAACGGGGCTGGCACGCGTGCGATCCTTGGGCCAAGACGGAGCTGTGCAACGAGGGGTGACGTTACACTAAACGAGCGGGCATATTTGTGTGTCTCTTGTGTGGGATGTTTGGTATTATTGGGATGCACGGGTATGGCCCTTGACGGAATGACGGACCTAACGAGCACGGGGCCTTATCCAAGACGTGCAAATAGAAAGGACTTCTAATGTGTGGCTATGCCAACTATTCAAGGGTGGGCAGTCGTGCGTTGGCACCTGATATGGGTGCATGTGGCCGGCAACAGATGAGACGGTCATGCGGGGAAGCATATTTGTGGGTTTGGTGCGGGAGAACCAAGTACACGACCCTTGGTGAGAACCTCTCTGGTAGGGCGAGCACTTAACGGCTAAGGTGCGAGTGCTGTGTTGCTTCCGCTGGGTTTGCATTGGTTTTAGGCATACGATGGAGTTCGTTGGTATCAATTAAAGGGGGTGATGAGGCTGGGCCTTTAGCTTGGCACGGCTGAGGGTCACCGCATGGGCAAAGCCCCGGAGAACTATGGCGAGAGTTGGGGTGTAAACTTGCGGTCCGTGACACTGGGGCACGTTGGATGTTCCAAGTATTCATCGACTTTACCAATCAAGTAGTCACCTTGATTGTGGTGTCATCTACCTTCTTAATTCGCTCTTTGAGTGGTCCAAAAATGAATTAAGTCCGTTACTAAATCCAATTCAATCTTCTAAATCCTGTGATCCGTGCGTGGTTTGACTCTCGTTTGAGATGGGGTGAGGATCATATCAAATAATCCACACATGGTCCAATTTTACATATCAAAATACTTGATTCGAGAAATATACTTTTGCAAGACAATTTCTTTTGCATACATTTGCAAGTTTTAAAAAGCATTTCAGAAACTATTACCACAAAGGCTATTCAAAAGAGCACCCTTAAATCATCTTTTATAAATCATTGCATTCAAATATCATTTACAAAACCAAAGATAGCAAAGGCTACTCATCTCACTTCAATAGACAATTCTCAACTTCGATTTCCTTTTTCACCTTACAACAATCCTATATCCATATAAATCATTCAAAAATACTACCATCTATAGCTCATAATCTTTCAGTTACTTACCTTAGAGTAGCCCCTAAGATCTTGCAAGACTATGATGCATCTTATAAGTTCAACAAGTTTTTCCAACTTTGCACTTGACTTGAAAATATTACTTTAAGCCAACTTCCAAATATGCAACACTTATAAAATTCTCGTGCCTAACCCTTTATTGAGTATAAAATATCCCCTAGGCATCCTATGAAATTTATATGAGCCTTTAAAAGTTTTTGACTTCACAAGCATAACTCAAAATGCAAATAGACAATTCATAAATAGATATACATTTAGTAAATTGACCATAACTTGAGTTACAAAAATTATTTTAAAAATATAAAGATTCTAGAAGAAAATAGACTCAGAATGTTAAAAATTTTGTGTGGAAATCATTTCCAAAATCATTGATCCTATCATTGAAATATGAGATTGAAAATCGTACTATCGCTAGAACCAGGTTGACATTTTGACTCCATTTGAAAAATCACCATAATTAGCACACATCTTATTTGATCATAAAAATTTGACAATAGGTAGTATTTCAAGCTAATTTATACATAACAAACGGCATTCAATTTAGATATTCTTATTGTGAGTTATAATTTTTCAAAACTCAAGGGTTCATCAACCTGTTCTAGGATTTTCCAACAAACCATTCTTCAACATAAATTGAAAATCTTTCTATACTTTTCAATAAATTTTCAAAATCTCCAAATTCAAAGTACTTCCTTAAAAGCTTCAAAATCATGTTTCCATTTTTATAAAATTCCTCCAAAAGTTTATTAAATTAGTTCAGGAATTCGCCTTATAAATCTGTCAAGGGTCGACAGAAGAGAAGACCTATTTTTTGTTTTTCTATTAACTACCAGATAATTCTTTAAAATTGAAAAAGACACTTTCAATCCATTGTCCCATTGGTCAATAAAGTATTCAAGAAGTTTCTTGAAAAATTTCATTGATTAATTGCACTTTCTTAATCAAAACATTGAATCAAATTAAATCTGTCAAACCAGGCAGACTTTAAAATTTTGAATAAAAACCTAAGTTTTACTTCATAATTTCATCTGAATTTTTAACCTGATATTCTTTGCAGAAAGCCCAGTAAATTTACAAAATTTCATGAAAAAAAATCCCTCTAGGTTATCCAAAAAATTTAACAAAATCACATACAGATCTGATAGGGTTTTGATAGATTATGAAACTCACTTTCTTAATTAAAAAAAAATTAGTTTACAACATCTATAAAATCTAGAAATCTTCATATTCTGATTCACAAACATCTTTACAATTTTTTCATTAAAGTTTCTTGGAAAAACAAATAATCAAAATTCATGTTCTTGACAAAAATTTGTTTAACACAGTATTCTGTCAAACCAGACCAGATCTATAATAAAATATAAAAATTGGGATTAGACTTTGAATTTTTGCATGAAATTTTATAGCCATAGACATATAATGCTATAATCCTGTAAAATTTGACATAAACAGATGACTCTTGTGCACCAGTAAATCCCCGAAAACTAGTATCATACACAATGAGACCTTAGTTTATGTGTTCTTTTCAAAATATGCATGTTGATCCTATATTCTATGATGTGTTCATGCAAAATACATTAGAACAATTCTAAGAAAGATCATAGGGATATTTAGACTCATACTTGAATAAGCAATACAATAATACATGGATTAAAAATTCTTAAACTATAAGAAACCCCATACCTCTAGACTAAGGTTTCCTTTATCTTGTTCCACCATTTGGGTAGTTGAATTCTCCCTTCTTTTCTTTTCTTCTTTGATTGATTCTCTCTCAAAATCTCTCTCTTGTTTCTCAATTTCTAGAAAGGAAGATATAATAGTAAGGCTTTTCTCTATCTTAAGGTACCTATAGAGATAAGTTGGAGTGAAGTCACTTGGTTCTTCCGATGTGGAACAAAAGAGTGTACTTGTAGTGATAATCTTCTAGAATATTCAAACATTATCCAAAATCTCCATATTTTCCTTTTTCGTTTGCCAGAAAGTTTATGCCATAAAGCCCTTTTTGATTGCCTTGGGCCTAAAAGTGGTTTTTGGATCCTTTTTCCATTTAAATTTTTCCTTAAATTTTCTTTTGATCCATAATCTAAATCTATACTAAATAAGAAAATTCAATATTAAACTAATAAAGAGACCAATAGAAATGCAGGTTATCATACAGAGAGTTTCCACTTGAGTTTGAAATTTATGGGATGTCTGATAGGAAGGTTAAGCGTCCAACCCTTGTGTGAGGGTCTCAAAATTTATTATTTTAAATATTGTTAATGTTATCATTAAATCGTTTGATTATTTTAATGTCGTAACCAAACATATTTTCTTTCAGGAAATTTAAATGGAAATTTAATTTCATTTTTGGGTGACCCAATTTTATTTCACACTTATTTCCTCATTGATTTTCAACATTCCGTTTATTTTATTCTAAAATTCACCTTTTTTGCGTTAATTAGTGAGAAAATGGGAAAACACGTTTTTTGAGGTAAAAATTCGGGCAGTGAGTGAAGTAGCGATGGAGTGTAAGGATGATCACTCGTAGGTTAAGAATACAATCTAGGTACTAGAAGTGAATTATTAAGTAGGGTTTTGAAACTGTAAAACCTAGTTGGACCAATATCCCAAAAATTGGGATTCTAAACCTGCGATTGTTTATCCATTTAATTTCCTCCAATTCATTTTAATTTTTCCTCTTCATCTCCCCCTCTTAGCTGAGATTACTCCTTAATTTGCAGCTAAGAGAGCTAATTATTTTTCCCTCCAAAATTGCTAACAAAATTACTATTCCAAGTTGGACTTTTGACCCTTAAAATTGGGCTTTAAGTCTTGTCTTCATTTCCTTCCATTTATTCACTAAAATTACCTCAAAAATCATCACTTTTCTCTCTCTAGTTGGCCAACTCTCTCCCTTCTCTCTTCCCTTAGAATTTTCATCATTTTCTTCTTCCAATTCACTTCTAAAATCAACCATAATCTTGCCACTAACTTAGCCCAAGCTTGAAGATTTGGTGAAGGACTTTGAGGAGGAAGCTTTTGGGTGGTTAAAGCTAGGTTCTTGGGTGTTTTCTTGCCAACAACTTGGAAGAGGTAAACCCTAAAAGCTTCATCTTTGCTCATTCTTTAAATTCCAAGCATGAAATTAGGATTGGGATGTTGATGGGTTCCTAGAACCTTGATTTGTGTTGGTTTGGAGTTTCAAGTTGCTAAGATTATTTTAATTTGCATTTGATGATTATGGTTGATATGTGGGCTCTTGGAATTCCCACAAAATGTGTGAAATTGTTTGCTAGTATTGCTAAATGATGAAATGTGGGTGCATATGTTGGTATTTGTGGTTGAAAATCGAAGGAAAAGCTTCAAGGGAAAACCGGGTAGGAGAGAGAGGAAATGGAGGTTGAAATTTGCTGATTTTTCCTTAATTTCGTGGCTACCTTTTTGTAGGTTTAGGGGCTGAACTTTAATGCTTAAATGTTGAGGTTTAAGTTGTTAATGTTCCCCACAAAAAGCCCTTCAAAAGATATAGCAAGAATGGTTATTAAGTTGGAGCAAGAAAAGCTGGAAAATGGGCAAACATGCTGTCCGAAATTTTGGGGCTGTTTAGTGCTAAAGTTTGATAAAAGCTTTCATCATTTTTTATCACCATTAGGTTTAGGAAGGTTAATTCTATCTTGGTTCCAAAGATTAGGGCAATTGATGGTGTTTTAGATAGGTTAGAGGTGTGTAAAAGAAAGAGATCAAAACTTTGCAGATTTGAAGTAATGTTGCTGAGCACACTTTGAGTGTTAAAAACACTATCTTCCCATGAGATTTTTTGGCTAAATTTTTGTGTGGACATAACTTATATATGGTAGAGTTATTGTACCAAATTTGGTGATTTTTGAGTAAGAATTAGTCACTCATTTGAGGCTCCAAATACTGCCCTGTAAATCTAGATTTCAGAAAACGCAGGATTTCGAACCAGCCTTGTTTGGACAGTTATAATTTCTTGCTCGAGAGTCAGAATCGAGTTCTGTTAGTGGTGTTTAAAACTTGATATATAAGGTTTTAAACTGTGTAAATTTTAGAGGCTAATTAATTTCCTACAATTTTTAACAAATTTCCAAAGTGAGCTAGAAAACTAGCCTGAGCTGTTCTGTTTTGTACTATAGCTGATTCTTAACACGAAAATATGGGCAGTTTTTGTCCATAATTTTGTCATGGTGCCTTCTACAAAATTTTAGAACTTAAATGAGATTTCCAACGGTACCAAACTTGTGAAATTTGGACTTATACAACTCAAGTTACGATGTTTCAAAGATTTCTGCTTAAATTGGAAGTTTATCGAACTTGCTTTTTCTTGAACGAGATTTGATCGATGAACTCGAAAGCTTATTTCCGTTGTTCTTTAATTATTTTAGGAAGTGGTGCTGAATTGCAAAGTGATCAAAGCTTGAACTCTGAGACCTACTTTGTTGGTGAGTTTCCAATGCATGTTAATCGCTTTAATTGAGTATCTTTGCGTGAATGTGTTAAATACATGAATTTTGAAAGCGTTAAACCACTCACTTAAGGAGGGTATACCTTATTGCCCTCTTTTAAGTAGAGTAGGTGACCTATTTGTTTTGCATGAATATATACACACTAGTGGAGAAAGTGTGTATAAAATGTTTATAAAACTACTCTTGGCCGCGTCCCTTGAGTAGTAAGTGTTAAGTGTTTGGATTGCGAGCCCGGTAAAGGGGGATGTTCGGTAAAAGGATATGGTAGTAAAGAGTGGTCTACAAAGATTGGAAAGTCGAAGGAGTGTCGACTACGTGAATTGAACGTGCGAATTGGACTTGACCTCCTGAGAGCTCCCGTATCCTACTTGCGTGTTTTGTGTTTACTTTACTTGTTTTAAATATGTCATATATCCCGCTTTACAAAAACTTGATAGGATTTTTCTTTACTCCACAAATTTTAAAAACCTTTTAAACCCTATATCACCGCAAGTATACGGATCGTTTATTGAGTATAGGGAAATATAGGTGTCGATCCCACGAGGAACTATGGTTTTGCAAACACTAGAATTTAATCACTTGCTTTACTATCTAGATAGACAATTATAGGAAGGCGAATAAAGTAAAGAAAGCTAGATAAAAAGGGAGAAGGCGGTAAACCGACCTAAGGAAGAGGGATAAAGCAATTAAATCCAACCGTTAGGTGTCATAGACATCCAATTGGTGGAAGACAATAAATAAGAAAGCAAGTAAAGAAATTAGAGAATTAGGTTAGAGAGAGTTTTTAAGATCAAATTGGAGGAGTCCTAGAGCTTTGGAATCCCTTGTTATGTTTAGATTAGAAGTTAGTCAAGTTTATTAAGTCCTTTCTCCAATGATTCGCTAAGGTATAACTTCCTTTGTATGCCACCACTTTCTAATGGTCATGTGTAGTGCAAGTTCTCGCTTAAGATGAACTAGTCACTGGAATCGCCAATTCCTTAACTCCTTTGAATCTTCCTTGACCTATTTTCATAGAGAAAAGAGAGAAACAAGTTAAATAAGCTCAATGAAGTTATAGTATAAAACCAAAACCAACCAACTATATTCACTACTTTCGTGAGAATATAAGCTAGTGCTCAAGAACTTAGATCTTGTTGAAGGCAAGTTTTTCATTACTCATCAACATCAAATCAATTATAGTTGGTAGCTAATCAACCATAAAGCATAAGCACAAGTCTTAAACTAACAAAATCATGGAGGACATAAATCACTTAATTACTTCATAATCACCACTAAAACAAGTTCATCCTAACTCTAGGATTAAAGAGGCTTAGCTAGACATCATATTAAGAACATTTAAGCATAAACAAACTTGCACAAAGCCATGAAATTAAGCACAAGAGATAAGTAAGGAAGAAGGAATCTTATTCAATTTCTTGAAGTTGAATCTATAAACTTCTTCACAAGTTGATCTCCCAAATGCAAAGTGCAAGATTCCTCACAACTTTCACTTTTACTCTCTTTAGAAACTACAAACTAAGAACTAGAACTAATCTAATGAACTAGAGCTATGTAATGGATTGATGATAGAATGGAATACAAAAGGCCCTATTTATAGAAGATTACAACCATATGCATCAAAAATTATGTCATGTGAATACAAGACAAATTGGCCTTCAAAAGTCAAGGAAAATGGCTTCTTCAATTTCTTTGTCTTCATGCATTTGAATCCTTTGAATTTTCATCCCAAATGAGTTGTAATGTTGAAGCAAATTGTGTTTTGAATTGGTAATGAGTTTTTTCTTCAACTTCACACAATTCTTCACGCAGCCTTCATTGAATTTCTTCTGAAAATTGAGCTGGAAGTGAGCTGAAAAACTGGAATTCGGTTGCAACTTGCAGCAGTCACTTTCTGAGGATCCGCGATGTGGATCCGCGAGGCATAGGCTCGCGGATCACATCGCGGATCAGCTACCCTGCTTCCGGTGAGAGTGATTCGCGAGCTAATCATTTCTTCCACTTGTTGGTTCGCGTTTTGCCTCGCGATTCCACTTTGAAACTTGCAAATTCCGAGCTTTTTGTCGTGAAATTGGCGCTTTAATTGTTCCGACTTTTATCCTTTGATTCCTCATTGATTGAACTGCAATTTTCATTTTCCAATTTTCTTCCAAGCTTCTTGGCAATTATCCACATTTTCATCTCATTTGATCATGAACAAGCAATCCTACAAAAACATGAAGATTTCATTACATTAATCCACAGAAATGCATTTTTCATCATTGAAGCCATCTAATGCAAAATTAACTAGAAACCCTAGTTCATTAGCTACAAAAATACCAAAAACACACAAAAACTACATAATTAATCTTACTAAAAACATGTAAAATATTGACTTATCAAACTCCCCCACACTTGAACCATTGCTTGTCCTCAAGTAAGAAGAAATACACATCAACAATGATTAAAGTGTTTGTGCACCTTGATTTCATTTTCTCAAAACAAAGTAGATAACTATTTTGCAATTATCCAATAAACCACAAGTACTTATAATATCAAGTAAAAGAGAGAAACCATACCATAAATTCAAGTAGCTCAATTTAATTTCTCATTCCTCACCCAATTTTACAAGCAAAGCGAATCATATAGCAAATAAAATGCTTCCTAAACTCATGATCATCTTTAAAAGAGGGATTTATTCGTATTCATATGGAACATATATGTAATTTGTGAAAATGCCTTTTGACGAGAAGATCGACATTTTTAGATGAAGATCCCCTGTTACTCAACATTTCACTTTATTTGCCTATTCTTTATTCAAGTACCGTTTGACGCGAAAGTCGACATTTTTAGATGAAGACTCCCGGTTACTAAGCATATTGAAATAGAGCTTTCATTTTTTTTTCTTTTTCTTCTTCTCTTTTTTTTTTCTTTTTTTTTGTCAAATATAAATAAACATACCCTCAAAAGAATAATCATGAGAAAAGTACCACATTTATCAACCACATTTATCACTCTACTATGTAAAAATCAAATAAAGAGAAGAAATCTCTTTAAACATACTAAATTAGGCATAATTTCCTCCATTTTACAAGATATACTTTCCTTGAATTGCAAAAATTTTAATCACAAAATAGGTATCTCCAAGTTAATTGAGAATTTGAAACATATTGGTACAGGATTTTGAAAAAATTTTGGCAAATTTTCATCATATAACAATCACATAATTCCTCCCCCCACACTTAAAATGCACATTATCTTCAATGTGTAAGAAGGAATAAAAAGATAAGAAAGATAAGAAAGTAATACTCCCCTTGTTAACGTGATTGAATTGGTCCACTTTGCCCTTTGCCATTGAATAACCTTTAATACCTGAAAATTTTGACAAGAAAATGCAGGAAAAGATTAACTCTTGGATCCAGAAGTCCGGCGTCGCTTTACCATGATTTCGGGTAGGTCTCGAAGTTGACTCCGCGACCCATGGATCCGCGATGCTTACATCGCGTATCTGTCCTCGGATGCTCAGTAAACTTCTCTGATTCTGATCCGCGATGCTTGAGATCCGTGATGTATACCCTCGGCAACCGGATCCTTCGAAAGTGGATTCGCAATTTTTGCAAGCTTTCATTGAACAATTAATTTCTACTATTTTAACAAAATCCTACATTTTAATTATGCAATGCACCTTCTAACATGTGTAATATGATCAAAACAACATAATTAACCTCATTTCTTGAATCATAAACAACTAAAACACAAATTGAGGTATGAAGATGTTTGCATTTTCACTATTCATCGTGCACCAAAAAGGTCATTTTTGCATGCTTTGATATTCCTACAAAACAAACACAAAAAACACACTTAAAAACATAAAACACATATGCTTAAACATAAAAACCACACAAACTAACACAATTTAAACAAAATTGGGTTGCCTCCCAAAAAGCGCTTTTGTTTAAAGTCGTTAGCTCGACTCAAAAGTGCTCCTCTTTAAAATCACTTTGGAGGTGAAAAGGAACTTGTTCCTTCCCAAGGGCTAAAGCTTTTGGTTCCATTCTTTTCACTTGAAGCTTCCCCTTTCTCCAAATTATCCTCATCATTAAACAAAGAAGGATTAGAATTATCACATATAGAATGAGGAATTTTCGAGAAACATTTAAAACAATCCCAAAGTTTACTTGGTTTTTTCCTTTTTTCTTCATTAACTTTAGGGATTTCATGCTCTATAAAGATCTCTTTTCCTTTGTTCTTCACATGGAACATGTCATTAACAAATAAGCCATCATTATGCAATTTTGAACAATATCTACCCTTTTGGTTTAAAGGCTTTTCCATGCCATAATTCAAGATCTTTATGTTCATGGAGGTTAAACATCAATTCTTCGTCATTCACTCTAAACTTAATTATGCCTTCTTGAACATCAATTAGAGTGCCGGCAGTGGCTAGAAATGGTCTACCTAATATAATAGGTAAATGAACATCTTCTTTCATATCAAGCACAATAAAGTCGACCGGAATAAAGAAATCCTTAACCTTTATAAGGACGTTTTCAATCGTACCAACCGGACGCTTTAATGACCTATCCGCCAATTGAAGAGTGATGTTTGTGTCCTTCATCTCCCATAAATCAAGTCTCCGAAGCTATGGAAAGTGGCATCAATGATACACTTGCACCTAAATCACATAAAGCATTAGAAAATTGGAGATGACCAATGGTACAATGTATAGTAAAGCTTCCGGATCCTTGAGTTTTGTGGGAGTTTATTTTGAATTCTAGTCAACATTCCTCCCCAATGCTATAGTCTCATAATCTTCAATCCTCCTCTTTTTGGACATGATATCCTTCAAAAACTTAGCATAAGAGGGAATTTGTGAAATAGCATCAATAAAAGGAATGTTAATTCTTATTTGTTTAAACATTTGAGCAATTTTTCAAATTCCTTCTCCATTGCTCTTCTTCAACCTATCAGAAAAGGAATAGAGTTAGAAGCATTTTAGTAGGAATATGAGAAGAAGGAATATAATATCAACATGGTTATCTACTTCTTCTTTTCCTTATTTTCCTCATTTTCTTGAATTTTACCACTTTTACCAAGGTTATTATCCTCTAATGTTTTACCACCTAAGAGTGATTGCATTAACATGTTCTCTTGGATTAACCTCGCTTTACTTGGAAGCTCCCGATTTTCTTCCATTAAAGGTATTAGATAATTGACCCATTTGAAATTCTAGACTTCTATGCATATGGTCAATTTTCTTATCCATGTGTTCAAACCTTTCATTTGTACCTTGAGCATGCTTTTCTAGAGCTTTTCCCAAGTTGGTTGAGGTTCAAGTGGTTTAGAAGGAAATGGGTGGATTAGAAGATCTTTGGTTATGAGGTTGATCTCCATCCAAAGTTAGATGACTCTTCCATCCGGGATTATAAGTACTTGAATAAGGATTGTTTTGAGGTGGTCGGTTGAAATTGTTGGCAAAGTTAACTTGCTCAACATTCTTACACATGCAAGTGTCATGATTACCACCACAATTTGAACAATAAGCATTATTTACACAAGAACTTAAACCATTTCCTCCTTGTTTATTAAACATGCTAGTAAGATTTTGCATTTGAGCACATAACATGTTAATAGTGTCGAGTTCATACATACCGGCCGATCTTCTTGGTTACCTCTTTCATTAGCCATTGGTAATTATTGGAAGCCATTTCTTCAATCAAACCTTGAGCTTCTTGGTGGATTTTGCCATTAACGATCCACCGCCGGCGGCATCTATGATGTTTTGGTTGGTATAGAAAGACCTTGATAGAAGCGTTTGTACTACCAACCATTCCGGAAGACCATGGTGGGGGCATCTTCTTTGGAAATCTTTGAACCTCTCCCAAGTTTCATACAATGATTCACCATCTTGTTGGTGAAAACCTGTAATATCCATAACTTGTTAGTTTTGGCGGAGGAAAATACTTATTCAAAAATGCTTTTACCAAATCACTCCATGAAGTAAAGTATTGGGTGGATGAGAGTTAAGCCATACCTTGCTTTATCACAAAGTGAAAAGGAAACAACCTTAATTTAATGGCATCATCACTTACTCCATTGTACTTAACACTACATAAATCTGAAGTTAGCTAGATGAGTGTTGGGGTCCTTGGTTGCGTTTTCCAAATTGGCTTCTTTGGATCATTTGAATGAGTGCCGGTGAAATTTCAAAATTATTAGCATTAATAGTCGGCCTTGCTACACTAGTTTGAGCACCGGATTCATCCGCAGGCGTAGTCTCTTAATGCTCTTGGCCTTGATTCCTCCATTGCTATGGATTGTTCATCACTTTCCACCACAATATTTTCTTCTTGTTGTTGGACACGCTTTTCTTCCTCTTTCTCTTGATCTCTCTTGAATGAAGAGATTGGTGTACCTACAAGAAACAAGGAAAAATATTACAAAAATAAAATCTAGACTAATAAAGCTTGTTTTAATTTTAATGTTGCACCTAGGCCTAGTTTGAGAAACTAGTCTAGGAAAACCGTTAGTTCCCAAACATGCCAAAAACTTGATAGGATTTTTCTTTAAACCCTATATCACCGCATAAAGTATCTGGATCTTATTGAGTATAGGGAAATATAGGTGTCGATCCCACGAGGAACTATGGTTTTGCAAACACTAGAATTTAATCACTTGCTTTACTATCTAGATAGACAATTATAGGAAGGCGAATAAAGTAAAGAAAGCTAGATAAAAGGGAGAAGGCGGTAAACCGACCTAAGGAAGAGGGATAAAGCAATTAAATCCAACCGTTAGGTGTCATAGACATCCAATTGGTGGAAGACAATAAATAAGAAAGTAAGTAAAGAAATTAGAGAATTAGGTTAGAGAGTTTTTTAAGATCAAATTGGAGAGTCCTAGAGCTTTGGAATCCCTTGTTATGTTTAGATTAGAAGTTAGTCAAGTTTATTAAGTCCTTTCTCCAATGATTGGCTAAGGTATAACTTCCTTTGTATGCCACCACTTTGTTAATGGTCATGTGTAAGTGCAAGTTCTCGTTTAAGATGAACTAGTCACTTTCAGAATCGCTTTAGCCAATTCCTTAACTCCTTTGAATCTTCCTTGACCTATTTTCATAGAAAAGAGAGAAACAAGTTAAATAAGCTCAATGAAGTTATAGTATAAAACCAAAACCAACCAACTATATTCACTACTTTTCGGAGAATATAAGCTAGTGCTCAAGAACTTAGATCTTGTTGAAGGCAAGTTTTTCATTACTCATCAACATCAAATCAATTATAGTTGGTAGCTAATCAACCATAAAGCATAAGCACAAGTCTTAAACTAACAAAATCATGGAGGACATAAATCACTTAATTACTTCATAATCACCACTAAAACAAGTTCATCCTAACTCTAGGATTAAAGAGGCTTAGCTAGACATCATATTAAGAACATTTAAGCATAAACAAACTTGCACAAAGCCATGAAATTAAGCACAAGAGATAAGTAAGGAAGAAGGAATCTTATTCAATTTCTTGAAGTTGAATCTATAAACTTCTTCACAAGTTGATCTCCCAAATGCAAAGTGCAAGATTCCTCACAACTTTCACTTTTACTCTCTTTAGAAACTACAAACTAAGAACTAGAACTAATCTAATGAACTAGAGCTATGTAATGGATTGATGATAGAATGGAATACAAAGGCCCTATTTATAGAAGATTACAACCATATGCATCAAAATTATGTCATGTGAATACAAGACAAATTGGCCTTCAAAGTCAAGGAAAATGGCTTCTTCAATTTCTTTGTCTTCATGCATTTGAATCCTTTGAATTTTCATCCCAAATGAGTTGTAATGTTGAAGCAAATTGTGTTTTGAATTGGTAATGAGTTTTTTCTTCAACTTCACACAATTCTTCTGCAGCCTTCATTGAATTTCTTCTGAAAATTGATTGAGTGAGCTGAAAACTGAATTGGTTGCAACTTGCGGCGGTCACTTCGAGGATCCCGATGTGGATCCAGAGGCATAGGCTTCATGGATCACATCATGGATCTCTACTTCGGTGAGAGTGATTGCTGCTAATCATTTCTTCCACTTGTTGGTTCAGCGTTTTGCCTCGCGATTCCACTTTGAAACTTGCAAATTCGAGCTTTTGTGTGAATTAGGCTTTTAATTGTTCCGACTTTTATCCTTTGATTCCTCATTGATTGAACTGCAATTTTCATTTTCCAATTTTCTTCCAAGCTTCTTGGCAATTATCCACATTTTCATCTCATTTGATCATGAACAAGCAATCCTACAAAAACATGAAGATTTCATTACATTAATCCACAGAAATGCATTTTTCATCATTGAAGCCATCTAATGCAAAATTAACTAGAAACCCTAGTTCATTAGCTACAAAAATACCAAAAACACACAAAAACTACATAATTAATCTTACTAAAAACATGCAAAATATTGACTTATCAATACCTGTGCATGATCTTTTGAAAATTCACGAGCTTTTACCTCACCCCCGTTCCATTATGTTTTTCCTTAACAGGTGACGAGAATCCAGAAACCTAGATAGGTCTAGATCTTGATTTTGGTTTTTGTCCCGAGTATGGAAGAATGGATTGTACATTCTTTTGGTTTTGTATATTTTGAACTCATGGAAATGTATTAGACTATGGTTCGAGACTTTAAGTGCTTTTGAGTTAATGGTTGTACTTTAAGATTAGATATTACTTTACAGTCTCCATTTTCACTTTTGATATGAATTTTAGAATTATCCTTTAGAGTTAGTATTTTCGAATGCTTGAGTCCTGACAAGAGCCAGGCAGGTAGCCCGCCAACCCTTTGGTTAGCCTTAGGGGGAAGTGGGGCTGTCACACCTTGCATCTTATATATAACGAAAAACTCTCATTTCTGCTTGTTTTGCTTTCTTTCTTTTTTAAATGGACTAACAAACTATTCTAATATATTTCTCACATAAAATCATTAGTCCAAATTATCATTTTGACTTGTTAATCATCAAAACATAGGATTGATCAACCACCAAGGTCAACAATCTCCCTCTTTTTGATGATGACAAACAAAATGATGGTTTCTTTGAATAAATAAACTCAAATATGCTCCCCCTTACTTTATCGCATTACAAAGATAAAAACTTCCCTTTAAATTATGCCAACATTCAATTCAATATAACAACCCCCCCTTTTATTTTTGCCAAAATTCAAAGAAATATCATTCAATTTTCTGGCATCATCAAAAATAAAGCAAGTGTGATGGGAAATTACATATGAATAATTTCAATTGAAACTCTCCCTAAGATCAAGTACATATATCAAATATCTCCCCTTTTCTATTTCAAATTATGAACACATTTAAGAAAAAAATTTTGGGGTTGCCATAAACAAGTAATTATATGTCCAAATTCATCATTTTGAAATACATGTCGACATAGGACATCTATGAGTAGAATTTTAAAATAATTAGACATTGCAAATCCATATGCTCTATTCTCATAGAAGTACAAATTGGAAAGAATAATATAGTTTATCATATAAAAATCACCAATTTGTATCATTCACAAATTTGAGGTAAATATCAAAATTTAACTTTTGCAATGCACCTCATTGTAGACAATAATTTCTATCTACTTGGGAAAGTTGTTACCTTTATAATCTCCCATTTACACCTTTCAATCTTTCACCTCTTTTTTAAACTCTCAAATTCCTTATTCCTTTGAGTTCAAGTGACATTTTATATCATCTTTCAAATTTAACTTGGATCAATTTCATCTTGAGTACCTACATAAGAAAACTCACTTTTGGTACCCACTTCTTCTTGGGCCCATAGGGTTAGTTTCTATCATTCAATACCCAAATAGACTTCATTCCTAATTTCATATTTCTTTTCACATAGCAATCATTCTTCATATGACCATATTGATAACAAAAATTACACATAATACTATGATTTCTAACATGAGAAGATTTTATAAGATAAACAAGATTCTTTCTAAAAAGAGTAAAATGTTTGCTAACACTTGAGTTCCTTATTGTTTTCTTTTCTAAAATATTTTGCTTCTCATTTTGAAGGAAATCATTCAAATCATTCATTTCTTTTCTCAACAAATTTTGTTCTTCGTTGATCTTTTCATGAAATTGTATTTTTTCTTCCAACTTCTATTTCAAATCATTTTGATTGTAAATAACGTCAATTTTAAGTTTCTTCAAATCATCATTTTCTTTTCTCAAATTCTTATTTTCTTGAAAAAGTTTAAAATTTTCTTTCAACAAAGCATTTATTTTGATTTTCAAATCCTTATTTTTTGTATATGATTCTTTCAAACTATCATGCAACTTTATCACAAATATTTCAAGATCGTCATCATCAACATCAGTATCATTATCATTAGGAAAAGAGATAGTTGATACCTCTTTATTTTCAAAAGTCATAAGTGCCATTTGAGTTCTTCCACATCGTTCTTCAATTTCAGTATCCGAATTACAATCATTCTAAGTGATTTGAAAGTTGTTGAAGTTTTGTCTTCTATTTTGTCTTGCTTTGGTGGAATTTGAGAATTGGTTGTTTCTTAATCCACCTCTTCTCACTTCTTCCTTGTTGTTGAAGAGCTTTTTGAAAGTTTCTGTCATAAGAGCCATATCATTTTCATTAAATATCATCTCCTTATCATCAAGTATGAATTGCTCATTTTTTTCTCAAGAGATTTTGAGTGTAATGCTCCTCTTGATTCTAGCTTCCTCATCATCTTGCATCTTTGACTTGAGGTTCGACTCATAGAAAGTTAGTGAGTTTACAAGTGATTCAATAGGTCCAGAGCTCAAATCCTTTGCCTCTTCAATGGCCATTGTGAGGACTCATACCATCATTTTAAAATTTTATATTATAAATTTTCACATCAATTGCATCTATATATTTAGAATTATTTAACTGTATTAAGTAACTTGCATTAGCACGAAAATTTTCAAAGTTTCATTTTGCACGTTTAAATTACGTCGATAATTTCAATATTTGATTGTTTAAATTTCGCATCCGAATCTAGGGTTGACTGTTAGATGTAAGTTTTGAAAGTTAGGGTATGCAATTGAAGTACATAGGTGAGAAAAATTGGAATCGTAGTGCCGCGTCACACGAATTAACCTCATGTGACAAAAGTTAACTTTATGTCATTAAGGGATAAACTCTCTTTTCTTCCTTTTCACCAACCAAAAGAACCAAAAGTCAACAAAGCTACAAAACCCTCTCATCTTCTCCTTCTTGTGGCCGACTCCCCTTCCCCATTTCCCCTTCAATTTCATCAATTTTTATCATCCAAAATCACCTCCAAGCTTCACCAAATCACCAAGAGATCTTGTGTAGTCCTTTCCCCTTCTCACTTGAAGCTTCAAGGATTATCAAAAGGAGTAGAAGAACCGGTTAGGAGCTTGGAAGGGAGGATCTTAGACATCCCAAACTTAAACTTCCCTTGAGTTCTTGAGGTAAAATGGTTTCACAAAACCCTAATTTCTTTGTTTTCATTGCATAGTTGTGAAGCTTGTGGTTTCTTGTTGATAATTTTGTTGGTTTTAGATGCTATGGTGGGCTCTATGAATTCCCACCAATCTTGATGATTGGCTTTTATGAGATATATACATGAAATGGAATGTGTTTGGGAGGAAATTTTGAAGTTAGCAAACTAGGAGACAATGAAGGAGGAAAATCGAGAGGTGAGAGGGGAGGTGCTGCCGGTTTCATTCCAGAAAATTTTCCCCTATTTTGGCAGCAGATTTTCGTGAGTTTCTTGGTCATTTTGAGAGCTGAAATGTTGAGGTTTAAGTGGCCTTTTCCCTAGCAAAGAAACTCTTTCAATGGGTGTTTTAAAAGTGCTTGAAATGAGGATCAACAAACCTGGAAATCTGCTTTCATTTTTGTCCGACTTGACTGTCCTGTTTTGGTGTGGTTTTGGTCCAAAATTTTGCTATCATTTAACCTCCATTTGATCAAGAAATGTTGTTAGAGTCTTGCTTTTGAAAATGGAATGGAATGAGGGTTGTTTTGGATGAGCCAAAGGTTGAAAAAGGAAAAGATTTTCGCGTGGCAGGATTGAACTCAAAATTTTCTGTCAACTTTGGTGCGCATTGATCACTGCCTTCCCGTATGATTTTTTAGCTAAATATTGGCAAAACACAGATCACATACTGAGGTTTAGGCATGAAAAATTTGGTATTTTTCTGGTATCGTTTCGTTGCCCAAATGATATACCAAAGTTACACTTCAAAACTGGAAAATCCTGCCGTCAGTACAGCTTACTGTCCTAAGTTCAAATGGCTATATTTTCTTTCTCGGGAGTCGAAATTGAGTGCCGTTGGTGGTGTTTGAAACTAGACTTCAAGGCCTTTCCAACGGTATATGGCTTGCATGCTAACTCATTTTCTATCATTTGCAAAAAATCTGAGAAAAAGGCTGTTTTCTAAAACTGATTTCCTGATTTCGTTTCTTCGTGTCATCTTGTCACGCACTCTAGTCTATCCTATATAGTGAATCTCAGAACGAGCCCTTCTAGTGAATTGTAGTACTCCAAGTCTAGTTTCCATAGCCATAGGTCTTGCCTAATTCCGATGAGTGTAGCTTAAGATATGATCCGACCAAGAAGTTGAGGTAGTGTGGTCTTGGTGAATTTTAGTAGTTAAGCTAAAGTCTTAAACTTCACTTATCTTGGTTAGTGTTTAATGGTTGGATGTTTGGCTCAGGTGACCCAGACCTCGTTGAGGGCGACCCAACTACCGAAGTTTGATCTCCTTGCTTGCTTGTTTATTTAATCGAACCATGGTGAGTGTTAAAGTGCATGTTACTTAATGCTTTACTTAATGTTAATTGTTTGAAAAGCATGCTTGTTTGACTTGGTGAGCGTGTACTTTATCTCGCTCACCCTTACTTGAATTGAAGTCGTTAATGCTTGTACTTGCGCTTGTTCTTGAATTGCTATGCCAAACGGTTGAATGTACCACACTCAAGTGAGTGGGAGGTACCTCTCCTCTTGTTTTGGTTAAATTTTGGCTAAGTCGATTGGAGCGGTGTTTCGTTGACCCTTTTTGCCAAGCGATAGTATGTACCACACTCTAGTGAGTGGGAGGTGCCGCTCATCCCGACTTGATTTGTTGATAAATTTTATCCTGACGAGCAGGCCTGGTACAGGGGGTGTAAGTAGACGGGTGAGTGTAAAGTGATATCTACGGACACTGAGATAGTGGTTGACGGAGTGTCAACATTTAAATTGAAAATTGTGGCCTTGAAGCGGACCAGAGGTGATTGTGAAAATTTCAGAAATGTGAAGCGGCCAATTGTATCCTTTTATATTGAATCTTTTAAATTGTTTTATGTGAGTTTTGAGCTTTTCTACTATTTACTGCTTTAATAAATTTTGTTATCGCTTTAACCTGCTTGTGTGTGAATTCTTGATCTCACTGAGCTTTGTTCACCCCATAAGCTTTGTTTTCCTTAACAGGTCTTGAAGTGGAGCACATAAATCGAGGAACTTAGTTCTTTTGTAGGATTTCCTCATTTTTGTATAAGATTTAAATAACTGGTGAATTTGATGGATTGTTGTATTTGGGAGTTAATATTATTGTAATCTTGATATAACTATTGGGGATTGTACTTTTGAAAAGTTTAATTAGTGATTTGGTCAGACTTTGGTTATGGTTTTAAGAATGAATGTTTGAATTTATAATTGAATTATGTAGTGAGTCCTGGCGAGAGTTGGACAGGCGTTTCGCCGATACTCTAGGGTTCGCCCTAGGGAGAGGTGGGGCGTCACAGCCATGACCTTAAATTCTCATTCCTTAGGTAAACATTTAAAATCTTTCTATTTTTCCCTCCCAAGGAATATTCTTTACCAAACAATTCAGGAACTTTGATAATATCAATAAATCTGTAAAATATTTTATCAACAGTCTCATATGATTCCATTTTGAATGATTCATATTTACTAACAAGTAATGATTTCTTTTATTTTTTAATATTTTGGTTACTTTCATGTATATCACATAATTTATTCCAAATTTCCTTGACTGATTTACAACCTTTAATTCTACAAGATTTATTAGCATCCAAGGCATTATATAACACATACATGGCTTTAGCATTCAAAGAAAGATACAATTTATCCTTTCATCTAATTGTTCTCTAGTTTTTAATCTTCTCAAATTTGTTGTAGCATCAATTATTCTAGTTTCATATGGACCATCACAAATAATATACCAAAACTCAATGGTAATAGATTGTAAGAAAACTTCCATTCTTTCTTTCCAAACATTAAAATATGAGGCACTAAATATGGGTGGTCTAATAATAGATTGACCCTCTAAAAACAAAGTATTATTTGTTGCCATTATGATCTTTACTATATACGGTTAAGCTTGATCCCTAGAGACCAAGATCTGATACTAATTGTTAGGTCCAAGTTCAACCTAAGATAGCAAGTTTTTCATCTAATTTTAACTAACCAAATTACCTAAGCTATCATACATTTAAGAAAGAAATAAACCAAGTAGATGAAACAATCAAAGCACATAATTGAGCAAAG
Source organism: Gardenia jasminoides (assembly GCA_013103745.1). Classification (NCBI taxonomy): domain Eukaryota; kingdom Viridiplantae; phylum Streptophyta; class Magnoliopsida; order Gentianales; family Rubiaceae; genus Gardenia; species Gardenia jasminoides. Next base: position 8,989,105 of record CM023100.1, read on the forward strand.
AAAGATTAGAAAATTAAATAGAAAGCAAATTAAATGAAATGGTACCCTCAATGGCACCTATACTTGCTCCCAAATTTCACCAAGTTTGGAACTCCAATCCACTAGATAGCTTCTCAATTGATGGTCCAATAAACCACCTTATACATAATAAGGCTCACTCTTTACTCACCTTAAACACTCTTTAGTTGAGCCAAAGAGTTTGACAACTATACTCAAGGTAACCCTCACTATGCTACAATTCATTGTCCACCAACTAACTAAGGACTATCATACAAGTGAGACTCACCTTTACAAGGTTTTATTTCTCCTCAATGAGAAACCTCACAAACCCTATTTTTCCTACACCTATACAATAATCAAAGTATTTTTCTACTCAAAAATCACTCTTGAAAACTTGTATTTTGTGTAGACTAAAGTCTTCTATCTTCTCATGTTTGGGGGTATTTATAGGTAAATAAAATTGGCTCCAAAAATTTCTCCAACAGTCAAAAACTAACTGTTAGAAAACTAGCCATTGGGAGTATTGGACATCTGATAGGAGCGTACGAGTGTTCGATACTAGCCACTAGGAGTACTGGACTTCTGATAGGAGCATCCAATACTAGCGTTTGATAGTACTAGATGTCTAATCCTTGAAGAAGTGTCGGGTACAAGCATCTGATAGAAATAGAGAGTTTGCACTTGAGATTGAAATTTATCAGACATCTAATACAGTTTAGCATCTGACCCTTACGTCCGATACACAACGACAACTCTCATTTCTTCTTGTTTTTCTTCCTTTCTTTTTCAAATGGACTAACAATCTATTCTAACACATTTCTTACATAAAATCATTAGTCCAAATATCATTTTGCCTTGTTAACTATCAAAATGAACGATTGATCAACCTAGGTTAACAAAGTATATGTCCAATGGAGCTAAATTATTCTTGTAGTACAAAATCATCTAGGGCAAGTTGATGTGATAATGGCTGAGCGAATACTTGGAACTATCAACCTTGAATAGGTTGAATGTTTTGTGATGACCCACCTCTCCCTAAGGCGTACCCTAGGGTATCAGTAGGCCCCTGCCTAACTCTCGCCAGGACTCACCCACTCAAACATCACATGACTTATCAAACTAAAAATCTAAACACAATACAAATCGAACAATAACTTACAAACCCATACCTTCAAATTACAAACTTTGAATACATAAACCCTCCATCCATACAAACGGGTTCCATATTACAAAAGTTTTCAATAACCATAATCCAAAGTTCTCGAAATATTCAACATACGTAAACCCTAATTCTAAGGGTTGGCTTCTCCACTTGGGTACTCATTTGCTTAACCACATTCCAAATTTACAATTCAAATCTCTCAAGACAAATACAAAAGTAAACCTCGAGACTAACGGTGAGCTCCTTCGCTTAGGTTCTCGGTCCCTGCTAAGGAAAACAAATTTGAAAGGTTGAGCTAAAAAGCCCGTGAGTTCCCAAAAACATGCAAAGCACATAACACATATGATTTTTCACTCAAGATTCGCACTTGGAAATGAACAAGTAAGGAAAGCCAATAATCACACAAGAGTAGGATACGATTAGCCCTCAGGGGCTAAGGTCCTCGAAACTGGAGCACATTCTTGGACCGGTGTTCAATTCTTGTAGTTGACACTCCGTCAACTTTCATACTTAACCAAGTAGAACACCACTTACTCCTTTCTCCACCAAAACCCCCAACTGGACCCGCCAGCCTAACAGGAAATTTATATTTGTGTATTGCTCTTCAACAGGGACAATGCCATTTGCCAAGTCCGGAGCACACAACATGTCACGTAGCCCAAGGTAGTTAATCTCCTCGACCTGGGTCTTCCCAACAGCTTGAGTCGATAACTTACCAAGGGGATTAAGTTAATCACGTAGCCCAAGATTGTTAAATCTCCTCGACCTGGGTCTTCCCCAACGGCTCGAGTCGATAACATATCAAGGGGATTAAGCATTCTCAAGAACAGGAAATACAAGACACGTCACTTCTCTTCATATAATTCAAAACAGGATTCATGGCACAAGGCAAGAGATTCAAAGTATACTTGAAATATCATGAGAACACTTTTGTGAACGGTACCATTCAAATGGGAGTAAGTGCGATAAAGTACACACTACTCCATTTGATGGATGAAAAATATGTTTTTCACGACAATTCACTTAATCAGAAATTAAATTCACGTAGTCAAATATCATGCATGGAAACTCACCGAAGTAGGGTTCGGCTTCCACGTAGGAATCAAATTCACTGTCTTGTACACTCCCTAAAACAAGTTCAAAAACAGCAGTTGAGATTTTACTCTTTCGTTCATCAATTAAAACAATTCACTTTCACTTTTTAGTTTTCAATCAATGTTTTTCCCAAAATCCCCTCAAGGAAAACTTTCATATCACATGGTATCGTATTTCAATTACCTCTTTGAAAATCACTTAATTATTCCAAATATAATGCTTGATCGACATACTCACTGGGCACTGTTTACATTTTCTTTAATAAAACACTTGGGTGAGGTTTAACACCTCAAAATTACTTTTATCACAAAACTCAACACTCACTCTTTGACAATACTTTAATATACTTTAAAACACTTCAAACCAGATCTTTATTTTCAAAATTCATTAAATTTAGCCACAATACTTTAAAACCCTCAAATTCCTTCAATTGACATTTTTCACTCAAAATTCATGAGAAATTCCACGTTTCATCTTTTAAAACTCATACACTCATAAATAAACAAAACATATATTTTCTTAAATAGAAATTCATCACACATAACCACAAAGTCTCGAAATTAAACATAAAAGTTACCAATCATGGGTTTGGCCATCTCATACATTTTTCTATCACAATTTCCAACAACAAAACTCTATTCTTTAACCATATCATGATAAATTTCACAAATATCATACAAATCCCAATCAGGTCCTCAAGTCCGCTACCTAGAGGCCACCTCAAGTCCGCTACCTAGGTTGGGAATTCAAGAGCCCAACTTCATCTTTTCAGATGAGATCATTTTTATCAATATAAACCACAGATATACACTAATCAATGCTAATAAAGCTAGATCTACAAGATTCGAGGTTTATACCTCCGGATCTATCAAGATCCAACGAGATCCGGCAAGATCCAATGAAATCCCTCGAGCTTTCTTTCAAGAAAGTAGCCTCCAAGCTTGATGACTTCCAAAACTCTCGATCCTAGCCCAAGATCTTCAAGATTTGTTGATAAATTGGCCTCCAAATGTAAGCCCAAGCTCGATCTCAAGTTTTTAAACAATCATTGTAGCTTTTCTTTTCCTTTCCTTTCCTTCAAAAATTCGGACCTCACTCTCTCTCCTCTCTCCTTGGTTTGGCTGAAATGGGAAGGAAGAAATCAAACCCACAATCCATCATTCAAGTTTCATAGAGTCAAGTTCTTGTGGGAAGAAAAGAAAATGGAAAATCAACCTCAACTTACCTCTTGTTTTCTTCCTTCAAGAACCTGACCAGCCCTCTCTCTCCTACTCCTCTCCCACGGCTGCAAGATGAAGGAGATGATGGGCTTCAATGGTGATTTGAATCTTGAAAGAAACAAGGAAGAAGAAAGGAAGAAAACTAGCAAACTATTTCTCTCTCTTTCTCTCTTGTATTCTCGGCTCTCTCACTCTCTCTCTTACTCACTCAAGGCAGCCAAGGAATGGAGAAGGAAGCAAGTTTAAGGCCTTCAATGGTGGTTTAAAGCTTCAAGATTAGAAGGAACAAGAATGGAAGAAATAAAGAAGACAACTCTCTCTCTCTTTCTTGCTCTCACTCTCGGCCACTCTCTCTCTCTTCACTCCAAATTGCAGCTGCAAAAAGTGATCTCAAGGTTACAAGAAGTCAAGGCTTTATGGTGCCAAAAAGTGCTTTTCCATGATTTAAGGCAAAAAGTGCTTTTTGGCACTTTATGTCGCGTCACATGCGACAGTCCAACTTACACTGTTTTACTCCATTCCAACACTGTCTAACCTTCATAATATTTTCAAAATATCACTACATATGCTCGATTTCAACTTAAAGTCACTAATCACGCTCCGGTAGAAAAATAAACACTTAATAAGGCCAAAACCGCACACCGGCAAATAATTCGTATAAAATGCTATAAGTTGGAAAATATTCACTTTAAACATATATTCACTCATTTTTCAATAAATAAACACTTTATAAATAATATTATGCATTTTAAAATAATTCTGAATTTTGAGGCCCTCACATGTTTAGTTTCCCTCAAAACTCTACTATTTGCAAGAGATTTTGGTATTTTCAATTTCATTCTAGAAGGTGATGCCTTAAATGTTGTCTAGAAAATCAACAATAAGAATTTAGATTCATCCTTGTTCAGCAATTTGATTGGTGGCATTCATTCCTTGATAAGCTGTTTTGATTATGTTAAGGTTTCCCATGTTAGAAGAAATTGCAATGTTGCTACTCATATTATGTCAAATTTTCTTTATCCCTTGGTAGAAGTAATGACCGGTTTGTTAACTTCCTAACAAAATCTTATATGCTGCTCAAGTTGATTTAATGGAATGATGGTAATTTCCTTTTTAAAAAAAAATAGTATAGAACAATTGAAAATGTACATAGATCTAATTTTGTTCAAGATTAGATGACTAATCTTCTAACTACTAATTTTAGGGAAGCTATTCACCGAACATGATTTAAATAATACATCGACTTTAAGTTGCTAATATTGTCACATCGTATTTTGAAATAAAATAACCAATTTTTTCTTAATACTTAACCAAAATAGTGAACATGTAGTGGTAGATTCATCATTTAGTCAGCCTGAACTGTGACGGCCCCACGTTTACCAAGGGCGAACCCTAAAGACCCGCGGCCGCTGGCCTAACTCTCGCCAGGACTCGGTTGGTCAAATTCATTCTAACTAGGGTTTAAATTAAAGATGCAACCATCGAAGTTGGTTCAACTTAATTACATCAAATCAACTATCAGAATTCATTCTACAGACCCTTAACGTAATAACCAAAAGGTAATTCACAGAAATTGTCTCCAAAAGTCATTAGCTGGTAAAATATTTACACAAAACAAACTTCAAAAGACAAGATCCGGTCTCGGTCTGGCCTCCGCACCCAATCTAAAACCCTGGAAATCCTGGGAAGGGAAATATAATGGGGTGAGCTTTTACGCCCAGTGAGTGTCCCAAAACAATCAATCAATTAAACACATTAGTGTAGCATGCTTTCTATAATAGTAATATCCATATATAGCAAGTTTTCAAGTACGGAAATTTTCCATTTAAGGAAAGTTGCGAAACAGTAATATTTCACCACATAAACAGGCTTAATAAAACAGTGACAGTCACAGTAGAAGGATACGGTGCTTATTGAGCCAGTCGGTATAGAGTCTGCAGTACTCTCTGGTCAGTCTTCACTGCTTCCCATTCGCCAACCCCTTACTCCCAATTTCGGGCCCGAAAACCAATAGTCGATAGGTGGTATACACTCGAGGTAACCTTAAACAATCCTCAAGGTCCGTCGACGTACCCGACCAAGCCCTATTGCCGGCTCGGAATAGGCCGACTCGCCTCTGGAGTTTGGGATCCCAGCCCAGCCTATTACGGCAAAGCACACAATGGCATCACGGTCATGCACAGTTGACACACACAGGCACAATTACAGTAGTTCAAAAATTATTTTTCATAGGACGAGGGGGCCGGTGTGACAAAGTACACACTCAGTCCCTTTGTCAAACCATTTTTGGCATAACTTCAATAATTAAGCAATGTAATAAATAACACTTACTAAACAAGTAACATTCAACAAACAAGTAACACTTAGCAAACAAGTATCACTTAGCATCAAGTTGGAACCCACACCTCGGTTAGGTTAAAGTTGGGTTGGTGAGTCGAAAGTCTTGGTATCAAAACCCTCGTTTGCTTCTTCGCCAGATCCTGAGGTACATATTTACCATGTTAAGATTTTAATTATTAAAATCAATTTTGACCAGTAAAGGCCGATACTTAATTCTTAGGTTAAATTGAACTTAAGCGTTTAGTTATATGAGTCACTATCGTCCTTGACGAATATCTTATGATTCGAAGCGTTTAAGTTTTTTATTAGGCTTTATAATGTTTTAGTTCGCCTACTCACACGTCCTAAGACAATTACAACCCACTATAAGTGTAGTAAAAGTATATTTAACTTTAGTTAAAAGAAGTTTGCAAACCAAAGATTTTTACAAAAGTGCGACACTACAAAATACACATGACACTAAACCAATCAAAACTTATAACTTTTGGATTAAAATTCACATACTGGAAACTAGATTGAAAGACCTAAAAATGGTTAGATGACACCCCTGAAAAAATAAGACCATAAGAAGGTCAAATTGGTTGTTCAAAATTTTGTTTTTAAACCTGAAAAAGAAAACAGGTTTGAATTTCAGCCAACTTTGAGGATTTACTAGGATTTTTAGGAAATGAATTAGATTCTGAAATTTATAGGATTTAAACATTTCTGAATCTAGTTTCCAATGCAACAAACAGAGCTGAAATCAGAATTTTTTACATTGAATTATGCTTGTTTTCCCTAGACTGCTCAAGCAGTCCTGCGAAATTTCCAGAACGTGGAAGGTTGAAGGAAACTGGTTTCTTTCCTTTAAAACTTCATGTTTTCAACCCAAAAATTGACATGCATCCTTTTATAAACAAAGTACAAGTCAATAACAGCAACCACAAGTAGTAAATAAGCTTCAACAGCTTTGGTTTTCCATAAACATTCTAGCAGTGACCAGTTCCCTTCAAAGCAGCCTTGTGCATGTCATTTTCTTAGCTAAAAATGCAAGTTTTAATGCTTAAACTCTTCATGTAGTAAGTTAAGGTCTTACCAACAAGATTCCAGTTCATTTTTAAGCATTTATCCAACTCAAACAACACACACAAGCCATGGATCAAGGCTGAAAAAGTCAAGACAGCTTCAGGTGTGCAGGAGCTAAATTTCCAGTCATGGAACTTGATTCTTTTTCAGTAAAATTTAACATGCAAGCTCAGATTTCTATCATACTTTGAGTACACAAGATGTCATTGAAATTTTAGCTTCAAAACAGAGATATCTTGCAAGAAAACGAGATGTTTTTAAACTTTAGCTTTGCTGGAATTTTTTTCCAGCAGCTACGGAACTTCAAGCAGGAATTTTCAAGCCATAATCATCATCATCAACCATCTACTATCCATATTCATGAGTTAATATAACATTCAACAATTCAAGCAATGAAATCAAGCAACAAAAACTGAGCTTTCAAGCTGCCAAAACAACCAAAAATTCTGGAAAACTACAAGTTTGAACAATCTGACAGCAAGCTGAAACATTCTTTGGCAGATTCAACTTAAACTATCATGCATGCTCTATTAATTTCTTGTTTATAACTCAAGAAGAGTGGTTCAAGGTTGAGTTTACCTTAAGAACCTAAGGATTTGAAGCTGGAAACTAGGAGAAAACCACCAAACTGAAATGAAGATGGAGGGAAATCAGAATCACCCTTTTCTCCTTCCTATGCTCAACAGGACAACTTGCAGATGGACTTGGAAGCTGGAAAATTTTCTCACAGCTCTCTCTCTCTAATTTTCTTAAAGAACCAGCTGAGGTTTTCTTCACTCAACACTAAAGCTTCGGACCTGCTTTTTGGAATAGAAAAGAAATGTTTTCTCAACCTTTCAAGCTTCACTTGGAGCAAGGAATAGAAGAAACTTAATTGAGAGAATTTTCAAGACAATGCTGCGGACAAGAATGGAGGAAATGAAATGATTTTTGTGATTTATTGGCTGGTCTTGGTTGCATGGTTATTTCTTGGAAGATGAGGGGTAAAATGGTCTTTTTACAAGATTTTTGACAAGTTGCAGCACTTATTTGACACTTGTTCTAATGCTTGCATGAGAACAAAATAATTTCAAGCCAACCCTCTAATTCTTCTTGGTCTTCAATTTTACATGGTTAAATTTTTTTTTTGGTACCTAATATCAAAGTTTTAGGGTTTTAATGCTGAGTTACTGGTTAAATGCTTGTTTGGCCGATTGGTGCTAATTTGAAAATTTGTTTTTGACGAGTTCACGAATAACACTTTTGTTAAGAAAATTTTTCATGTACAAGCAAAATGAACACCAAATATTACTTTTCAAATTAATATACCGAAAATAAATTAGGAAATTTCCAAACTCTCACAGGTTATTATGGCAAGTCAAAACTGAATTGGTTATCATCTAATCTGCCTAGCTATTTCATGAGTTAATTTGGGTTAGGTCTCATTGGGTTAAGTCAAACCCAAAAAACTCAACTATGGACCAACATATTTTTTTCATGCACTTTCACATATTCACACTTTTGTTCATACACTTTAACATGGTAAACTACTTGTAAACTATTTCTTATATATTCTCACACACACATTAACACATTCATACACAGGTTTTTCACACATTTCAATTGAAAAATTATTTGCAAACTATTTCTTGCATATTCCACACTTACACACACATTCCACTCTTTGCACACTTTTACACTCTCTGTCATCCTAGGAATTTTTTTAAAAGAAAAATACTATAAAAGCATTTTTATTCTTCTTTTTAGGTTAGACATTATGTTTTTATCTGAACTCCATGTAATTGTAGCAATTACTAACGATAGTTAATTTTCCAATCAATTAAAATTTGTCCTAAATAATTGAAAACGCTCAAAATGAGGTGTCAATGCCAATCCTTATACTATATAAGAACGAGTTTAGGGCAAAAATGGTTTTTGAATTTCAACCGCAAGATTAAGGATATTTTGGGGTTATGAAATTATATAGAGTGTAGTTATAGCATAGGATACAATTCATGGTAGAGTTACTTTTTGTGCTTTTCCAGAAATGGACTCATGTGTTTTAAATGCAAAATGTTTTTTTTTAAAAGACATCAGTTCCAAGTTAATGCGAAGGGAACATGGCTTACTAGGGAATTAGTGAAAGGAGTCAATAAGGTAGGGTATTTCAGGAATGTGATTTTATTGTAGTCGTCATTTTAGCAGTTGATACAACTCATAATAGCCTTTGTGTTACTATAATTACTTAAAGGACTTGAGTTGTAAATTAAATCTTGGACAACATGGTTTGTCAGGAAATTAGTGAATGGAATTAATGAGAGCTTGATATCTGAGCAACGGTTTCAACTTTATGTGTTCGAATGAATTTTGCTTCACATTCTTCCTCTCTCGCTACTCTACTCTGGTTTGTGCCATGGTTTTTGGTCGAAGTTATTTGTGGTGGTTCAGTTTCAGGTGGGTGTCCTATTTGTTTTTCTTCCCCTTTGATATGGTGTGATTTGTTTTATTAAATGGTAGTACCTGTTAAGACTTCGACGATTCCATTGTCAAATTGGATATTGTTTTCCTACAAATTTGATTTTCCTATGTAATTTAAATAGTATGGTTTTGTTGTAATAGGTTTGGAGGAAGTGTGAGGAAAAGTTGTGCAGGGAATATGTGGAATAAGATAAGCAAACACATCATTTAAATATTAGCTATTCATCCCTTTACTATTATTATCTCCAATAAATAGCTTAATGCTACAGATTACTATCTTAGTTTTATGTACATATTAGCATTTGCTACAAAAGTTTCTGTTATAGATTAGATGCAAGGTGGTTCATTATAAAATATTATAAACTCAAATAATTGCAAAGCATATAATATATATCTAAAACGTATGAAACTATCCAAAAAGAAGCGATACTCCTTTATTACTTAATCTTATATTATGCAATAAAACAAAGGAGTTGTTTGGTTCGAATTCCACTATCACTATCACTATCGGTATCATAAAGTGGTCAATGATAATGGGTTTTGATGAAAACCTACAGTGTGTTTGTTAATGTGGAATGGATTTTATAATTTATTATTTTTCTTTTTCATTGTTTCTTTTTTTCTTTTCTTTTTATTTTCATTTGTTGAAATAGTAGCATTTTATTTTCTTATTTTTGCATTTAATGAGAATAAAAGCGTAATTAAGATGATTTAAGAAGAATAAGATGGGCAACTATGATGATTCCCTAGTAACAGGTGGTTAATCAAAAAATCCATAGAAGAGGCCTATCATTCCCATTAATTTATTCCCATTGACCCCAACCAAACATTTTATGTGGCTATAATTGAATTTGAAACCCATAGTGGGGGTTGAAACCTATTTATCAAACACCCTCTAAGTAGAATGAAACTATACTCGTCTACTGTAATACTTACGGTTTGCCTTAAACTTATCTTTGGTAATATCTTATATTGTTTCTTATATTGTGGTAAACTTATGATAATTGAATACTACATAGAGGTTGAATGAGATTCATTAAGGCTTTCATTTCTGTAGACCTTCACATAGAGTTTGACTTGTTCACCCTATATTATGATAACGTTAAATTTGGATTGAAGTTAAAGCTATTTTAGCAATCATTGATTAAAACTCAGTTCAGCAGATTGAAGGAATGCTTGATATTGGAATCTTACCTAAGTTTATTACAGTAATATCAAAATGATTATCTGACTAAGTCTATCACCATTAATAAAAACAATCAAAAGATTTAGACATGTTTTATTTTTTCCATAGGAATCTAATGATAAGAATCCATTCTGATAGAATATGAATTTGATTAACTTTTGTAGGATTGCTTGCTATTTGTTGATAAAGTCATGGAAGGCAAACAAATGGTACAAATTTAGTGCTAAGAAATTTGCTTAAGGGACATCTAGCTATCATTTAAGTTAGAGTTAATAATTTCAATTTGTAATAATTTCTAAAATATAAATTTTAAAAAATTGGTTAAGTAAAAATAATAATAAATTCTATTTTTATTATTTTATCAATGATTTCTTCATTTCATTTATTAACAAATTTATTCACAATTTTTTTATTTATTCAATATCCTTTCATCTTTTCAGTCTCATTTACCATATGTTTAACAATTTTCAAAAAAATTTTCAAGGCCAATGGAAAAGACCAACATACTTTAACCACAAATTCTACCGGAATAAATGAATATTCATACATTATCAGCACCAAACTCTCGAGCACCAAACTACTAACAATATTAAATTTGCTTGTACCTCTCTTTTCCTGATTACAAATTATACAATTATACTATTACATCACAGACGAATTACTAGCAACATTCATATCTCTCATTTCCTCGTTACAAATTAGGCACCTATACTATTACATCAAAGGTAAACCACTAACTATCTTAAATCATTGGCAACAAACTCGCACGCAACCCTCTAGTAGAGTCACAGGAGTATTTAAAGTTTAGGCTATAATGGCGGTAAATGAATATCATATATGTTAATTCCTCATGTTGTATGTTATGCTTCAATTGTGGTACCTTCAGTAAACTTGTATTTAATATAACCTTAGATACTTCTACTCAATTGAATCAAGATGTAGTTCAATAGGGAAATAAGGCTAAGTACTTAAGTCCCATCGAGATTTAATTACTGCTAAACTTTTAGGGCTGGGATTATATCAAATAAAAATTCAAACTCAAAAAAGTGTGGAGAATATTAGTGAAAGCTAGAATTTAGTGAATACAATAGTACAATTGTGGTAGTAATTATGAAAATGAATGGCCACAAACTGGAGATAGAAGCGTTACTTTTCCTTGTCTTATTATTATTTTTTAAAAATTGGGTGACTGGTACTCAAGAAAAAATCCAACTCACTAATTGAATAAGTTGGATTTACTTTATCTAATCCATCAAACTCATCACCCAAATGACCAAATCCAGCCTTTAAATTAAGTGGACAATTTGAGTTAGTTGTTGGATTTTGAGTTTAATAGTTAGGACTAGTTCAGTATGTATTTTGTCTACAGTGATCTTTCTTGTTAGTTGATAGAGGAATGAATTGTCTTCTATGTAACGGCACACATATAGTTCATTGAATTTTATTTATTTATTTATTTATTGTCGTTGAATGCAATCTTGTGTTGCTAATTGAGTTGTTATATGTGGGACTTTTGGTAATAAATAATAATTTAAATGTAGGTGTAGGAACTTAATCCAGGATTCCAATATCAGATATTTGAATACAGTTACAACAAGTACTATTACGGAAGCGTACCTGAATTCATATTGATTGAGTACTTGATGAATCCTTTAGATCCTGGGGTGGGGTGGCCTTCCAGATCTACACGTACTCGCTTTTCCTCTTGAGTGAACCTTTAGTCTCTCTCTAGGTATTATTTCTAGAGAATGGGATGTCTAGAAAATATGACGGCTAGGCTTATATGTGACCTGGGGACTATGATCCTATTTATAGATAACTTTCCTGTTACCTGTTGGAAACCCTATTTCAGCCCATCATTGAAATAGGAAATCCCCTTAAGTCTCTACACATTAAAGGCCCATACCCTATTAGATACATTAAAGCTCAAGCCATAGTAGATCACTTTAATTGGGCTAACTTTATTTGACAGCCTGCAATACATAATTATTTACATATAAGTCCAACGTTTGATTAAGGATCCAACAATCTCCTACTTGGACTATATGTGTAACTTTATAATTATATTTTACAAAATAACCATATGAACTCAAAATTTGCTGTCATAACCAAATGTATCTCTAACCAATTCCGTCCATCAATTACACAAACATAGGATCAAAGCGGCCTTTGTTACAATTTTCGTAACTTGACCCATCAATGGTCACGTATGCTAATATAATTGAATGACATGAATTATGATGTGGATTTGTAGTATGGAAATTTCATGTAATGTGATCTTAACATACCTATTTCCAACTGGTCCACCTTAAACTTTCATGAGATCAAACCATACCAAAAACAGAGTGGAAATGAACTGAAACTTTATTTACACAGAAATATCCTTAAACAACTGAAAAATATTAATGTCTCAAGAGCATCTAAAATAACAAACTCCCACTAAAACTGTATATCACCTAATGCCATGACACCCATATGAGCAGTGTGCTCGTGAAACAGTTTGGGTGGCAATCCTTTAGTAAGCGGATTCGCAATCATGGAGTTTGTTCCAATGTGTTTTATAGACAACTGCCCACTTTGAACTCTTTCTTTAACAACCAGGAACTTGATGTCTATATGTTTTGACTTCGTTGAGCTCCTGTTGTTATTGAAATATTGAACTGCTGATTTATTGTCACCAAATAGTTTGAGTGGTCTATCAATAATGTCCACCACACGTAATCCTGTGACAAAATTTCGCAACCAAATTCCATGGTTGGATGCCTCATAACAAGTTATGAACTCTGCAGCCATAGTGGAAGAGGCTATGAGAGACTGTTTAACACTCTTCCAAGAGATGGCACCCTCAACCAATAAGTAGATGTAACCCGTTGTTGATTTCATACTGTCTTGACATCCAGCATAATCGGAATCAGTATACCCAATGATCTCGAATTTATCTAATCTCCGATACGTGAGCATGCAGTCTTTTGTTCCTTGTAGGTACCGCAAGACCCGTTTGGTTGCTTTCCAATGATCTAATCCTGGATTGCTTAAATACCTACCAAACATCCCGGTAATGTAGGCAATATCCGGACGCGTACATACCTGAAGATACATTAGACTCCCTACTGCAGATGCATAAGGAATCTTATGCATCTCCATTTCCTCAAGAGCATTTTTAGGACACTGATCGAGACTAAATTTGTCTCCTTTAGCCACAGGGGTATCACCTGATTTGCAATTTTGCATGCCATATCGTTTGAGAACCTTTTCGATATAGGCCTTTTGTGATAGTCCAAGAATACCCCGAGAGCGATCCCGATGTATCTGAATGCCTAACACAAAAGATGCATCACCAAGATCTTTCATCTCAAAATTCTTAGTTAGAAATCTCTTGGCTTCATGCAATAATTCTATATCGTTGCTGGCAAGCAAAATATCATCAACATATAATACTAGGAAAATATACTTGCTCCCACAGAATTTATGGTATATGCATTCATCAACCAGATTCATCTCAAAGCCAAACGAGATGATCACTTGATGAAATTTAAAATACCATTGTCGAGATGCATGCTTGAGCCCATAGATGGATTTTTTAAGTTTGCAAACCATATTCTTTGAATCACCTGATACAAAGTTTTCTGGTTGCACCATATAAATCGTCTTATCAATGTTATCATTGAGAAACGCCGTCTTTACATCCATCTGGTGTAACTCAAGATTGAAATGCGCTACTAGTGCCATTATAGTTCTAAAAGAATCCTTCGAAGAAACCGGAGAGAATGTCTCTTTATAGTCGATGCCTTCCTTTTGGGTGAAACCTTTGGCGACAAGACGAGGTTTGTGCCTTTCCACATTGCCTTTCGAATCCCTTTTGGTTTTAAATATCCATTTACAACCAATAGATTTCACTTTTTCTGGCAATGGGACAAGATCCCAGACATCATTGTCTTTCATAGATTTCATCTCTTCATTCATGGCATCAATCCACTTTTGAGAATTTGAACTTTCCATGGCTTGATGGAAGTTGATTGGATCATCTTCCATCAATCCAATGTCATCCTCATGTTCTTGGAGAAAAACAATGTAATCATCTGGCACTGCACTTCTCCTTTTTCTTGTTGATCTCCTTAATGACACTAATTCTTGAGGTGGTAGAGTTTGTTCCTCTGGAGTAGGAGATTGTCTGATATTGTTTTGACTTACTGTATCATTAACAATGTTAGGAATAGGATCCTGAACAACGCCAATAACACCTGTGGGAATATTAACATATTCCTCTTCAAAGACAATATCTCTAACTATATCTTCTCCCCCAAACTCAACATCCTCAAAGAATCGAGCATTTCCTGTCTCGAACATTGATTTAACTGTGGGATCATAAAATTTGTAACCCCTGGATCTTTCAGAATATCCAACAAAATAACAACTGACCGTTCTTGAATCCAGTTTCTTTTCATTTGGCCTATAAGGCCTTGCCTCAGTTGGACAACCCCAAACACGTAAATGCTTCAAACTAGGTTTCCTACCAGTCCAAAGCTCATAAGGGGTTTTGGTAGTTGCCTTAGTTGGAACTCTGTTAAGGATATATGCTGCAGTCTTAAGTGCTTCACCCCAGAGTGATTCTGGTAAGGTAGAATGACTTATCATACTCCTCACCATATCCTTAAGCGTTCTATTTCGTCTTTCAGCAACACCATTCATAGTGGGTGAACCCAACATAGTGTACTGTGGTACGATACCGCATTCCTCTAGGTACTTAGCAAAAGGCCCTGGACATTGTTCACCTGAACCATCATATCTACAGTAGTATTCACCACTACGATCAAATCTGATGCTTTTAATTCTTTTGTTGAGTTGATTCCCAACTTCAGCTTTAAAATTTTTGAACACGTCTAGGGACTGAGATTTTTCATGAATGAGATATATGTAGCCATATCTCGAGAAATCGTCTATGAACGTTATAAAATATTGTTGGCCATTCTAGGCAGACGTAGGAAATGGTCCACAAATGTCTGTATGTATAAGTTCTAAGACGTCTGAGACCCTATTGGCTTCAAATCTCCTTTTATTGGTTTGTTTCCCCTTTATACAATTAATACAATCACCAAAATCTGTAAAATTTAAGGGGTCGAGAATTTCATTTGACACAAGTTTTTCTATTCTCCTTCGGGAGATATGACCCAATCTCTTGTGCCATAATGTAGCTGAATTCTCGTTGGTTAATTTTCTCTTTACACCTCTGGTACTTAAATGCAGAGATTCATTATATGTAGCAATTGTGTCAACTAAATATAGATTATCATAATATGATAAAGTACCGAAACTAACCAATTTTGAATCATGAAACAATCTAAATTTTCCATCTCCAAATGAATAAGTATAACCAAATTTGTCCAAAAGAGAAACAAAAATTAAATTCCGTCTAAAAGACGGTACAATAAAAGTTTCATTAAGATCCAAATAAAATCCGGACTTTAGAAATAATCTAAAAACTCCAATTGCTTCAACTTGAACTGTTTTGCCATCGCCCACATAGATATATCTTTCACTATCATTAGGCTTTCGGCAACTCAGGCAACCCTGCATAGACACACTAATGTGAGTTGTTGCACCAGAATCCATCCACTAAGTGTGTCCAGGTACCAAAGTTAAATTAACCTCAGAACAAACCAAATTAAGAAGCATACCTTTCTTAGCACGCCAAGCGTGATAATTGGTGCAGTGCTTCTTTCTATGTCCTTCAGCACCACAGAAGAAACAACCATTCTTTCCCGGTTCAACCAGTTTCTTTTGTTGTTTCTTTGGAGGTACTGTACCTGCAACTTCTTTATCCATCTTCCTTTTGCGTCCCTTCCCTTTATTATTAGTGGTAGAGACTAGGTGAGCACTTTCTGTCTGATCTAGTTTCAACCTTTCTTCTTCCTCTACACAGTGTGGGATGAGTTCATTTAGAGACCAAGTCTCCTTTTGACAGTTATAGCTCACCTTAAATTGACTAAACTGTGTAGAAAGAGATATCAAAATCAGATACACTAACAATTCCTCAGAAATTGTAAGGTTTAGTGCACCCAATTTAGAAACAAGATGAGACATCTCCATGTTGTACTCCCTAATGTTGCCTTTACTACTGTATCTCATTGAAATTAAGCGTGTCAAGAATGTACTTATTTCAGCCTTTTCATTCTTGACAAACCTCTTTTCAATGTCCTGAAGGAATGCTTTAGCTGAATGTGTCTTATCAGACATAATCCCTCTAAATACTTCTGGAATGGCCTTTTTCATGATCATTAGACACATGCGATTTGATCTTTCCCACATTTCCAAATTCCTCATTTCATTAGAGGTACTGGCATCTGTAAGTGGTGGGGGAGTATCAACCCTTAACGCAAGGTCTAGATCCATGACTTCAAGAACTATCAGGAGATTCTCCTTCCAGGACTTGAAGTTAGTGCCATTTAATAAAGGAATATTGCTGATGCTGGTCGTGATATTTGCAGGATCATTCACAACTAAACAGAAAACAATACATATAATTAAAACAAGCTCACATAATTGAAAAATAATTATAAATTCAAATAAAGGTAACCACATCACAAGACATCGATATTCCATTAATATTTGTCTTTGGACAAAAATATTAACTTCTAGTGATATCTTGGTGTAATAATAAACACTGACAATAAATACATGTTGAAAAATAAATTTTCCTTTGGGCCAATTTATAATTCACATGTAAAATCTAAATAATTATCACGTATTTATTACCACAAGTGCATATGCAATTTGTTAAATATTGACCTTCCTTTGGGCCGATCAATATTCACAAAATACAAATACACAACTAATTATATTTTAGAATAAATTAATTTCCACAAGAGAGGTCACTTTAGTGACATGTTGCGTCAATTAAATTTATCCCATATATATATATATATAACCATACCAATATTCGAATTTAAAATTATACAAAATTTTAGGCCAAAATCAACCTTAGTCAAAGGTGGTCAAACCAGACAATTGGGTCAAACTTATTGGATCAAATATCCATATCCATAATTTGGACCCAAAATTTGACCATTTAAGCCCATAATTTATTAAAGTCCATAAATGCTTTATAAGACCATATATTTGGTGGGCCAACCTTTTGGACTTTATAAGGTTTAATTAACTTTAATTAGGAAACCCTAATTTTCTTAACATAAAGAAATTACTAAAATTTCATAACTTTAACCTTAAATCTGCGGAACCAAGAAAGCCGCAAGCAATGTCAATTAACCAAACAAGCAACACATGAATTCGTATGGATGGTGCTTGATTGCAGAAATTAGAACTCATGGAATAGCAAGCGGTCCGAACCGCATGCAAAGATATGAAATAATCATGAAGTCCGAGCCGCATGCAAAGGCATAACATGAGACATGACTTGGACATGGAAGCTATCAACATTCAGCACCTTATGTCATCATACACAATTGCACGCAAAATGCAGAAGGAAGCAAATCGTACAAATTGTGATTAATTGCAAAAATTAGGATTCAAGGAATCTGTGAAGCATCATGATCACGTATGGGTCCCGCGCATCAAACCCATGGCTGGCTTTGATCTTGATAGCCAGAACGAAAAGCAGGAGATTTCTTTAATCATTAAATATTTCAATTCATGCAGAATGCAAACGAAGAAAGAAAACCGAATATTCAAAGCCTAAGAAACAATCATCAAAGGTTATCTATACAAGCCATATGTACGGATCTCTTAACAAGAATTGTGATGACATAACCGAAATCATTAGAGCCATATACACGGATATAACCGAATGCAATCTTTATAATAATTCTGAAGATTGCAAATTGTTAACTTTAACGATTCAAAATCTGATATTGGGTGCTCTGATACCACTTGTTGGAACTTAATCCAGGATCCCAATATCAGATATTTGAATACAGTTACAACAAGTACTATTGCGGAAGCGTACCTGAATTCATATTGACTGAGTACTTGATGAATCCTTTAGATCCTGGGGTGGGGTGGCCTTCCAGATCTACACGTACTCGCTTTTCCTCTTGAGTGAGTCTTTAGTCTCTCTCTAGGTATTATTTCTAGAGGATGGGATGTCTAGAAAATATGACGGCTAGGCTTACATGTGACCTGGAGACCATGACCCTATTTATAGATAACTTTCCTGTTACCTGTTGGAAACCCTATTTCAACCCATCATTGAAATAGGAAATCCCCTTAAGTCTCTACACATTAAAGACCCACACCCTATTAGATACATTAAAACCCAAGCCATAGTAGACCACTTTAATTGGGCTAACTTTATTTGACAACCGCAATACATAATTATTTACATATAAGTCCAACGTTGGATTAAGGATCCAATAGTAGGGGCTTAGATAATGAGTTGATAATGTTAAGAACCAGGCAATGCTTTAAAGGAAAAAAAAATGAAAAAATGAAATGCAACAAGAAAATGAAAAAAGTCATAGGACTTATCCTGATATTTGAGTCGTTAAGGTTCTTGCCCCAAAACCAGGCAACAAGTGACAGCTTCCACATTAAACTCAAAACATGTACTACACATACACACACATATGTATATAATATGTACGAGTTAAATGCAGGAAACCCCCATAAATTATTATACTAGTTACCCTAAAATATTTTAATAGGCACTTTACATCCTTGGTCAACTAAAAAATAACACAAAAACTAATTTCATCCCTGTAATCGATGAAATGACCAATTTATCCTCCATTAAAAACTTGGGCGGCAAAAATGCCATTTTGGTGGAAAAGATTATTACTTCAAATAGACTAATTTTTACTTTATAACAAAAAGTCTAATTGTTAACACATATGTAGACAATGGAATCTTAATTAATTTGAAAATTACCGTTGGTTTATAAATTACTTCTATGGCTTATTATTTTCCATCTAGATATTATCATATGTCATACATACTTGAAAATTGGTTATTAAACAGCCAATTATATCTTTTTATATATGAAACTTTGGTTATTAAACAATTAATTATATCTATTCATATGTCAAGTTGAGATACTCCGGTCAACTAAAATGATGAGATGTCTCTGTGAGAACTCGAAAATCTATTTTATCTGACCTATTTATTTAATTAATTATTTATTTTTTCTGAATAATTGATTTAAATCATTTAATTGCAATTACACTATACATTACCTCATTTTATTTTAAAACCTTATTTAACCTTCAATTTAATTTTTCTGTCACTCACTTGTGAAAAATGAAAAATGGCACGTTTTTCGAGACAAACATTTGGACTGAGAGTGACGTAAGTTTGGAGAATAAGAATGATCATTAGTAGATTGAGAGAAGTTAATGGAGGGATTAGAAGTGAGTGATTAGGATTAAACTCCAATTAGAGCATTTTGGACTACAAATTTAAGTTGACTTTTGGCACCATGAAGCAATGCTTTATGTCCTTTCTTCCTTATCTCATTTCACTTCATCAAAACACTCAAAACTCTTTCTTTTTCTCTCTTGTTCCAGCTGACCACTTCCCCCTTCTTTTTCTCTTCATTTTCATCTTCAAAATCTACTCCAAGCTTCATCAAATCAACCAAGAAAACTTGCACAACCTTCCTTCCCTTCTCTTGCACCTTGAAGACCTTCGACTAGTGAAGCAAACCCGAGCTTTAGGAGGGAGATCTTGGTGGTTTTGGTGGCTCTTGGACACACTCAACCTAGGGTTCTAATTGGAAAGGAAGAGGTAATCTAGTTTCTTCAAAATCTTTTCCTTTGGTCTCATTTTGTAGCTTTAAGCTTTGCAGCTTCTTGATGTTATTCTTGTTGAATTTGGGTTGTTGAAGTGGGCTCTTGGATTCCCACAAGTCTTGAATGTGTGCCTATTTTGATGTTGATAAGATGATATGGTGGTGATTTTAGTTGATTTTTGATGTTAGAAAGATAGGAAGAGGAGAATGAGGCAAAACCGAAAGAAAATGGAAGTTATGCTGCCGGGTTCACTTCTGATTTTTATGCCCTGCTTTGGCTACAAATTTCCAGATTTTCTTGGCTATTTTGAGAGCTGAAATATTGATCCATATGTGTGTAAATTTATTTGCAAAAATCATTCCATTTGGTGAGGTAAAATCGCATGAAAAGAAGAAGCCAAAATCTGGAAATTTTTGCTCCTAATCTGCCCAAACTTGTGTCCTGTTTTGGGGTGTTGTTTGGTCTGAATTTTGCTACCATTTTACCATCATTTGCTCAAGAAATTTTTCTAGAGTCTTGGTTTTAAAAATGGAATGGAATGAGGACTGTTTTGGATAAGCTAAATGTTGCAAAAAGAAAAGAATTTCGTTTGGCAGGAATGAGCTCAAGAATTTCAGTCAACTTTGGTTGTTTTGATCACTGCCTTCCCGTGTGAGTTTTTTGGCTAAATTTTGGTACAAACATAGCTCACATACTAAGGTTTATGACTTAAAAATTTGGTGTTTTTCCAGTACCATTTCGTTGCTCAAATGATGCCTCAAAAACTGCTCCTCAAATCTGGAAAAACGCTGTGTCAGGACAGCTTTTCGTCTCATGTTCAAATGGCTATATTTTCTTGCTCGGGGGTCAAAATTGAGTTCCGTTTGTTGTGTTTGAAACTATACCTGTAGTTATTTTAGTGGAATAAATTTCAGGGTTAGATCGATTTCTGTGAATTTTGGCAAATTTTTAAATTTCGCTGAAAACCAAAACTGTTATGCCTTGTTTTCACGGTTGTAGTGAAGATTTCTCTATGTTAATGACCAAACTAGCTCTTACACTAAACATGAAAGTTGTAGAGAATTGAGTTATCCATCTACTCACAAAGTTGCAGCCCAATCGGAGTACTGTGCTGAGTGAAATGACCAAAATACCCCTGCTTCTCAAACCCTTATATTTTGCTGGAAAATGGCCTAACTTGCAGTCCAAATTTTCTTGAATTTTCCAGCCTATTTCCCAAATTCTCTTGAGATGATATTCTGTGTTATGGTTTGTCTTGAGTAGTTTGAAATGTGGGTTGAATTTCAAGAGAAATGAATTTCCGACTTGGGGTGAATATTTGACCTACTTGTGGTTTGAATCTCTGAAAAGTGTCTTCTAGGGAATTGTAGTACTAAAAATCTATTTTCCAATAGTATAACTTTTATAGTTTTCAGACTTGCGGAACTTAAGATATAAATTTTTTAAAAGTGCTGACACTTATGGCTAACGAGTAAGTTTAGTGACATTTTTGGCTAAGGCGGATAGTTCAGTGACATTTTGAACAATTTGCTCATAAATTGTTGATCATTAGTCACGTTTGCTTTAGGTGGCCAAGGGAACTACGGCGTGAATTCCGAGGCACTCGAGTGATCTCACTTGCATACTTTTATTTGATTTCTTTTGTTGGTGAGTGTTCCAACTCCTTTTCAAATGAAAATCTTGCTATTGTTTGCAAAGAATGATTTGTTGAAATGAATTTGGATTATTTGAAAGATTTGAATTTCATACGAAATATGCTTGATCTGTTTTATGATTTGAACTACCATGTGAGTGTTTTCTCCTTTTCGTGTGATATTGGGAATTAAAAGAATAGTGTGCTATCTTGTGACTAATGTGACGTCGCTGGGTGAATACCCTCGACTAGTTTGTGACGTCGTTGGGCAAAGTCTCTCGACTATTCTATTTCATTGGGCGAAAGTCCCCGAGTAGTTTCAGTGAATTATTGTGACGTCGTTGGGCAAAGTCCCTCGACTAGTCTATTTCATTCGACGAAGTCCCTCGAGTAGTTTCAGTGAATTATTGTGATGTCGTTGGGTGAAATCCCTCGACTAGTCTACTTTGTTGGGCGAAGTCTCTCGAGTAGTTTCAGTGAATTATTGTGATGTCGTTGGGTGAAATCCCTCGACTAGTCTACTTCATTGGGCGAAGTCCCTCGAGTAGTTTCAGCAAATTATTGTGATGTCGTTGGGTGAAATCCCTCGACTAGTCTACTTCGTTGGGTGAAATCCCTTGAGTAGTTTCAGTGAATTATTGTGACGTCGTTGGGCAAAATCCCTCGATTAGTCTATTTCGTTGGGTGATGTCCCTCGACTAGTCTATTTTGTTGGGCGATGTCCCTCGACTAGTTTACCTGGTATATCCAGGCAATACCCATTTACGTGTTTATCTACATGTTTTAAATTATAAATTTGAAATATGATTTGAACTGTTCTACGTGAATTACAAGTCTTTTGGAGCACACTAGGCTTTTAAGCTCATTCTTTCAAATTTGTTTTCTTTAGCAGGGATCGAGAATCCAAGTGAAGACATGATTAGTTAGGGTTTGAACTTATCTTTTGAATTTTGCCTTGAAATGCTGAATTTTATATTTTGGGTTTGTAAGATGAAATTGTGGTTGTACCTTAAGTATATTGAACTGTAATTTGAGAAGTTGGGTTGTAAGTTGAATTTAGTAATGTTATTAGTTGTGGTTTGATTTGGAATGATTATTTACGTTTACTTTCAAAGTGTTATTAGTTATTCAAGCGAGTGAGTCCTGGCGAGAGCTGAGCAGGCGGTGCGCCGAACCCTCTAGTTCGTCTTAGGGGACGTCACATATCTCTATGACTTGGCAAATTATGGATAAATATCTAAATATTTATTTCTTTGTTAAAATTATAATATTTAGATTTGTTTAATCCTTATATATGTCTTGTATACTGTAAAGGTTCATCTAGTTAAATTATGCCACATTGTATGTGTCTACAGCCTGGCCATAGGGTTGAAAGATAAACTAAACTATTGATACTCGAATTGAGCTCGGTTTGGTAAGTGCTCATTCAAACTTGGTTCATCGACTAATCAAATCAAGTTTGGACAGCATTTTATATTTGATAACATTCAAACTTGACAAAAAACTTGTCCAATCTTAGTTCGGCTGGTAAATAAAACAAATTTGAACAAAGTTTTAAACTTGTTAAAATAATTGTACAAGTTTGAACACTAGAATGTTTGACTTAATTAGATTCATTGATACCTCTACGGCTCTACCTAGAATCAAGGAAATACTCATCAATATTATCTCTTTGTTAATAAATATAAAATAAAAAAATAACATTCAAGGTGGTGTAGTTCTTACATGTTTGTATGTTACAAGACAAGTAAGGTGGTATTTATGTTTTTAACATCTAACCCATTTTATAGCTATAAATAGGGGGAATCTCTCCATCAAAATTGACACAACACATATCTCATATCTTCATGAAACTCTAAGACTATGAATTTTCTGTATCTTCAAGTTCTTCAAGTCTTCCTTATATCAAGACTTCAATTTTCAAGTTTCTTCAAATCTTTATTATATTAAGGTTAGAATTTTTCATCGACTTCATTACGTTCTTCAAATATTCTATATCAAGATTTGAAGAAGTCAATGGTTGATCCAAGGGCAAGTTGGAAAGTCCTAGGATTAATCTTTGAAGAGAAGAATTGAAGGGATTTCTCTATAATATTGAGAAAATTCCAAGATTGTAACTCATATTTTTCTAAAATTCATATATTTCATATTTATTGTATATTTACTTGTCTTGTAATTTTCTTGTAGTCTTGAAATTAATTGCATACGTATAAAAAAATATTACTTCACTTTGAATAAATTAAGACTATTGGGGTCAAAATAGGGGCAAAATATGGAAATATTGAGCAACTACTATTACAATTTTTAAAATATCATAATTTTTTTTCAATGCATCATAATGCAATAGTTTCATCTAATCAGCAAAATTTTACTTGAAATCTTCACAAGAATAAAATTGTAGTAGAGCTTAAAAATTTTCATATGAATTCAACACAATAATTGAACAAATGATACAATACCAAATCAAAATTAAAATCCACATGTTAATAAACAAAATATTGGACTTAGAAGTTTTGATAAAACACCTAAGTTATTTACTTTTCCTTGATAACAATCTTTTATTACCAAGGCTAACTTGAAAAATATAGTAAAATAAGGTTACTGAGATTTTTGAATTGAATTCATTCACTTCCTTCTCTTTTACCTTCAAAGTGATCATATATTTTATTGTTATACATTTTCAATTTAGAATTTTGTTATGGAGTGAAAATTAATCCATTTAAAGTGAAAATTTTTTTACCAAAAATGTATTTTTGTTTCTTATAAGCTTTAATGAAGGATAAATTGGTTATTTTATCAATTATTTGGATGAGTTAATTTCTTATTATTTTTTAGTTGACTAAGGGTCTAAAGTTCCTAGTTACCATTGGTTAGCCTTCTTGCTATAGTCCAATTTGGAGTGATTTAAAAGTCATGGAATCTCATTAGATCTTGGTGTCTACTTATAAATGTGCAAGTAGACAATGGTGTAACACATAGGCAATGGTTGGGATCTTTGTAATTATATATATTTGACAGGTATATTAATTATATGGATTGTGTGCAATTCTGATTAGTGGAAGGAACAAACTACTAAATTAGGATAAATTACATATAACCTCTCTCTGATTTTATATAATACCAGATGACTTCTTAAACTTTCAAAATAGCCATATAACCCCATTGTAGTTATATGGAAAAGGGAAAATGGAGGGAATGTATAATAAGTTATGATGATTAAACCACATGTACTCTAAAAGTATGTGATAAAATCATAATATCCATTTAACTCCACCATAGTTTGCATAAATATCCATTGTAACCCTTGTGATTTTTATATTTATCCACATAATCTCTCTGTAGTTTTGTACAAGGTGATTAAGTCGTTTGATTTAGCATTTAAGTAAGGGGCACTATTGGTATTTCAACTAATGACATTATATTCTATTAAATTTCTAATATACATGAAACCATAGTGGTGTGAATTGTATATTTTAAAATGTTAGGGTGGTTCTATAGCAATGGATGAAATTATAGGGGGTTATTAGTAATTTGACCAATAAATTATTGTCCTTCTGCTGAAATAACCATTTCAGTATTAGTATCTACTTTCTAATGGTCTTAGTCAAAAAGAAATAGGGTTAGATCAAGCCAAAAATAAGAATGAAGTAGATGAGTATCCAATGTGGTTCTAGGTGAATCATATGGAGTTGTAGCACCATGATGAAAACAATTAGGCTCATAACTTTTGGCAAAACAACATTATCCAAAAAATAATTAGGTTTATCACTTCTGGCAAAATAACATTACAGTATAATGTGGTCCAATCTGCACCTGTCTAAAAGTCATGAATTCTTACCGGATCCTGGTGTCTTACAATGGGACCAAGTTAATTAGTGTAATATTTGCCTAATATAATCTACTTACAAATGTGTAGAAAATTCAATTTGATTATTCCCAAACACGTCATAATTTAATTTAATTTATTCAAGAGCAATTTAATTTCTTTTTCAATCTTAACTAAATAAATTTAATTAAACTTTTACTAGCTACAAAATGCTTAATTTTCTTATTGCCTCTTTCTTTTAAATTTCCAAATGTGAAATTAAATTTGAGCCATTGATTCTACTATACATTGATAACAATGGTTTTTTATTACTAACTGTTGACCTTGGTTGATCAATCTTTAGTTTTGATGATTAACAAGCCAAACTGATGATTTGGACTAATAATTTATATGAGCAATAATCTAGAACAGGTTGTAAGTTCCAAAGAATAAGAGCACAAATTGAATCAAATAAGGAAAAAGTGTTAATTACTGTCGGATGCATACTTCACATGCATTGGATGTCTGATAGTCAGCGAACACTTGTGAAGTACAAACTATCAGATGCAAACTCAATCTGTCGGCTGTCTGATAAATTAAAGGAAAATGACTCGACCTTTCTGCTCGTATCGGACGTATAAGAGATTCTCATCGGCTATCTGACAGACTCTGTGAAGAAAGACCATTTCAAACTATTGGATGCAAACTTTCAGTATCAGACGTTTGGTACTCCCAATGGTTAGTTTTTTGTGGCGGCCCCATGTTTCCCAAGGGTGAACCCTAAGGACCCGCGGCCGCCGGCTTAGCTCTCACCAGGACTCAGTCAGTTAAACTCACTCTAATTAGGGTTTAGGTTAAAGACTCAATCATAAGAATTGGTTCAACTTAAATACATCAAACAAACTATTAGAGTTCATTCTATAGACCCTTAATATGTAAAAATCCCAAAAGGGGTAATTAACAAAAATTGTCTCCAAAAGTCATCAGCTGATAAAGTACTTAGTTATACAAATAGGATTACAAAAAATTAGATCTAGTCTCGGTTTGGGTCTCCGCACCCGATCTAAACCCTGGAAATCTTGGAAAGGGAAAATATAATGGGGTGAGCTTTTATGCCCAGTGAGTATCTCAAAACAAACAATCAGTTAAACGCATTAGTATAACATGCTTTCTATAACAGTAATATCCATATAAGGCAAGTTTCCAAGTACGGCAAGTTTCCATTTAAGGAAAGTTGTGAAACAGTAATTTTTCACCACATAAACAGGTTTAATAAAATAGTAATAGTCACAGTAGAAGGATACGGTGCTCATTGAGCCAGTCGGTATAGAGTCTGCAGTACTCTGGTCTGTCTTCACTGCTTCCCATTCACCAACCCCTTACTCCTAACTTCGGGCCCGAAAACCAATAGTCGGTAGGTGGTGTATACTCGAGGTAACCTTCAACAGTCCCCAAGGTCCGTCAACGTGCCCGACCAAACTCTATTGCCAGCTCGAAATAGGCCGACTCGCTTCTGGAGTTTGGGATCCCGGCCTAGCCTATTGTGGCAAAGCACGCAATGGCATCACGGTCATGCACAATTGACACACACAGGCACAATTACAGTAGTTCAAAAATTGTTTTTCATTGAACGAGTGGCCGGTGCGATAAAGTACACACTCAGTCCCTTTGTCAAACCGTTTTGGCATAACTCCAATAATTAAGCAATATAATAGATATCACTTCATAAACAAGTAACATTCAACAAACAAGTAACACTTAGCAAGTATCACTTAGCAACAAGTTGGAACCCTCACCTCGGTTAGGTTAAAATTGGGTTGGTGAGTCAAAAGTCTCGGTATCAAAACCCTCGTTTGCTTCTCCGCCGGATCATGAGGTACATATTTGCCTTGTTAAGATTTTAATTATTAAAATCAATTTTGACCAATAAAGGCCGATACTTAATTCTTAGGTTAAATTGAACTTAAGCGTCTACTTATATAAGTCACTATCGTCCTCGACGAATATCTTATGATTCGAAACGTTTAAGGTTTTGATTAGGCTTTATAACATTTTAGTTCGCCTATTATCACGTCATAAGACAATTACAAACCATTATAAGTGTAGTAAAAGAGTATTTAAATTTAGTTAAAAGGAGTTTGCAAACCAAAGATTTTTACAAAAGTGTGACACTACAAAATACACATGACACTAAACCAATCAAAACTTATAACTTTTGGATTAAAATTCACATATTGGAAACTAGATTGAAAGGCCTAAAAATGGTTAGAAGACACCCTGCAAAAATAAGACCATAAGAAGGTCAAATTTGTTGTTCAAAGTTTTGTTTTTAAACCTGAGAAAGAAAACAGGTTTGAATTTCAACCAACTTTGCGGATTTTCTGGGATTTTTAGAAAACTAATTAGACTTTGAAATTTATATGGTTTAAACATCTTTGAATCTAGTTTCCAACGCAGCAAATAGAGCTCAAATTGGATTTTTCTACATTGAATTATGCTTGCTTTCCCCAGGCTGCTCAGGGAACCCTGCAAAAATTCCAGAACGTGGAAAGTTGGAGGAAACTGGTTTCTTTCCCTCAAAAACTCATGTTTTCCAACCAAAAATTGACATGCATCCATATACATTCAAAGTACAAGTTATGTAGCTGGATTATATAGCAAAATTTTAACCAAAACTCTCATGCATGGACTTATAAACAACCGGCTAGCTTTCATAAGATTTTCCAGCATATACTCTTCAAAATTTCATCCCAAAAATCCATCTTCCAGGTTTTTAAAGTTGGTAATTTGAATATACATAACAATAACATAGTGTTATAAGGGGGTTTAAGCAATTTACATTATTTTTACTTCATCCAAAAATCGAAATTCCATTTAAAGAAAACATCACTCAATCTCGGGTTTTCAAGCGGGAAAATCAGTTTACTATATCAACAATTTTGTCCACTTTTCTCTCATATAAACTCAGAAATATCCACATGCAAGCCATCCTCAAGATATTAGAACATGTCTTAGATGCTTTCCAGCAATTTTTCCATCAATATAACCAAAATTAGTCAAAGTTTCTTTATCTCTCTCTCTCAGCAGTCCAAAACAGCCTCTCACTGTCTCAGGTTGCATTTTCATTAATTCTTCAAGTTTTGATCATCTACAATATCACACACTCACCCTACTTCATTCCTAACAGAACACAGTGTAAGAACTAAGCATTTTCAGCCATCAACTTCATCCAAAAATTCATCAAAATAATAATTTGTCCTCAGCTAATTGTCCTCAGCTACAACAGTCCCAAGCAAGGTAATGAATGGTCTTTTTGCTCCATAAATTCTTCTTTTAAAGGCCAAATGTCAACATGCAAGCATTTTTCCAGATTTGTACTAGGTATATAGGGAGTTTCCTCAAGAGATTTACCTTTAATTCTTAAGTACACAAGCTGCAAGTGGAATTGATTAAGGATGTAGTGAGCTGGATGGCTTTTCCTTCCTCCTTCCTCATGGCTTTTCCCCAAAGTTCCAACCTCAACTTGATCAAGTCCTTGAATGATCTTAGTTACAGCTTCTCTAGGATGAAAGTTGGAGATTAGAAAGCAAGGCTCAAGATTTTTTTGAAGGAATAAAGCTTGGTGATTTCAGCTTCAAGTGTTCCATGGCAAAGGATGAGTCTTGAAAAATTTCCAGCTTAGATGAAGAAGCTCTCCAAGGCTTTCGGTAGAATGGAGTTTGAGGCAGCAAATGGATGTTTTGGTGTTATTTTATTGGAGGAACTTGGTTGCATGGTAGTTGTTTGAAGTTTGGAGGCTTTTAAGTCTTTTCTCACATTTTTCTAACAAGTGTCCTAACATTTGCATGAGAGGGAATTATTTAATCTTAAACCATGAAAGTTTTATGTGGATTGTTTTATTACCCAAAACTCTTATTCTATCAATCATTAAGTCCTTAAATTTAATTATACAAGTTTAAATTTACTCTTAAGTACTTAGGTCTTCCATGAAATAGGGTAAACACATAATTAAATCCTCCAAGCACACACGTGGAATTATTATAGCATTTTGGGTTATCACATTTTCTAACAGCGCTATTTTTTGCCTACATTGTATACAAGTTATCAAGAGTGATTTTAGAGTAAATATTTTGATTATTGTATAATGTATGAAGAGTTGGGTTGTGAGGTTACTCAAGTGAAGGTTACTCATTTGGGAGAGTAAAACCTTAGTGAAGGTGAACGTCACTTGAAGAAGTAAAACCTTGGGAAGGTTGTCTTATTTGTGTGTATAATAGCTCTTAGTTGTTTGGTTAGTTGGCAATCAATCATAGTATAGTGAGGGTTAATTAGGAGAGTTGTAAAACTCCTTGCACTACAAGAAATTGGGTCATTAGTGACAACATTTTCCAGTGACAATAAAAAGTCATCACAAAAGGAGGACCTTTAGTGACTTTGATTGTTGTCACAATTGACTCATGACAGCTAATTCTTTAGTGACGATTTTAAATTGTTGTCACAAACTAGTTCACGCCATGAGATTTGAAGAGCGCGCATTATACAATAGTGACAACTTCATAAGAGTTGTCAGTAATGTTCCTTCCTTTTCTAACAATATTTTCTTGTTGTTACTATTTATTTTTATTGATGACTTTTTCTTGTCAGTAAAACCATAGAGTGTTTAGTGACAACAACTATTGTCACTTAACAGTTGTTCAACAAAATATTTCCACCTATTATAATTTTTTAATAACAACGTTAAGAAGTAATAATTAATATTATATTAATTAATTATTTTCAAAAAAATATTAATAGTACCAAAATTTTGTTTATAGTAAATAGTAAAAAAAATGGTGAGGGAACTTTTTGTTAAAAAGTAGGAAAAGGGAATGTAGACACCAAATTTTGACTATTTGCAATTGTTTCCTCATGTTTTTATCTATTAGTATTTATTTATTTTTAAAATATTATAACATATTTTCTTATTTTTATAGGTTTTTATGAAAAAAAGGTCTCAGAACTGAAAAGCGGACCGATTATGCGTAGTGGTCCACGTAACAAGATCAGAGACGGAAAAATATACGTGAATTTTCCAGCCACTTTCTTCCTAACTACCAGCTGTAATTTTGTGTCTTTATCATCAAGTAATCGATTTAGACAATTCCCAACTCACCCTTGATCCCTTAACACTTCATCTAATGTTCAAAATCAACCCACCTCACCTAGAAAAGATCAAGACCCTTAATGCTAAGTTTTAGTGGCTATAAATAACTCATGATAGGGTTTTCTTTAAGGGGGAGAAGCTGGAGTTAGTTAAAAAAGAGGTGAAGGAAATTAGAGAGGAAAGAATCAGAGAAAAAATGGCTGAGAATCAAAGAGAAAGAGAAAAAGGAGAGAAAAGAGGAAAAATTAGGTTTTCTTTCCTTAGAAACTTGGTGAAGATCATTCTTGAAGTCTTGGTCCTCCCCTTTCATTTTTTCATCAAGCTGCTGACTCAGGTAACCTTCCTCTACCATACCTACTATGTTTTGGTCGAAAATTGCTGAAAAATTAGACCTTTTGGTGGAACCAAGGTCTTGACTATGTTCTTTGAGTTTTATAATAGTTGATAATGGTTATGTGTTGTTGTATGAGTATGTTATGTTTATATAACCTTGGTAAGGCTCATGGACTTTTTTTACGTTTAAAATTGGATGTTTGATGTTCCTGTGTTGGTTTTGTTGTATTTTTTACAAAATTTCTGAAAAAATGTTCTTTGCACTTTGAAGATATGAAGAAACGCGGGGTACTTGTGCGGCTTGATTCGCACAACTCTCTGTGTTTCCGTTTGAATGTTTGAAGATGCGAAGAAATGCGAGGTAGTTGCGGACAAGTCCGCATAACCCCCTCGTCTCTAGTCTGACAGTTCTTCTCTTTCCCCTTTTCTTTGTATTTGATGACGTTGATGCTTAAGATTCAACCTTTTTGGGTCTAGCTTGTCTTGATGTGATCTGAATGATGATATTTATGCCTTGAAATTGAGCCTGCTGTCTCTGGTGATTTTATTTGTGTTTTTGGTTGAAAAACTAGAAGCAATCTTCCTAGATTTTTTTGAAGATGGGAAGAAACGCTGGTAGATACGCGGCTCAGTCCTGTTTCCACTCGCATTTCCCTTTTGAATCTCGCATTTTGCATGAACGCGGCCATGGTTGCGCGGACTGTTCGCGTAACCCTCCGCATAACCTCTCTGTTCCTCAGTTTTGTTGCTATTTTCCGCCCTTTTGATTCAGAAACTTACTTTAGTATTCATGTTTTCCAGTCTTGTCCATGTTGCTTGCATAATTTGTTTTGATATCTTGTCTTTGAATTTTTGATCGATTTTTCCTTTAAATTGGTACCTTGATCCCTTTTTGTTGACATTGAGTTTTAGATAGCCATTCTCCTAGTTTAAGCATTCAGTTGAGACATCACATCAAGGGATGGTAATTTCTTTCATCCTATTATATGCTCTTATGTGTTTTATGTGTTTAAATTGCTTTATTAGTTAGAACTTTACTTATGCCGTTTAATTTCTTTGCAAGTAGTTAAGAGGCCCTTGAAGGCCAAGTTGTAATAGAGTAGGTAATTATTTTCTTTTATGTCTTTCCCCCCCTAGATTGTAATTAGGGCCCCAAATGTAATAATCATTATGTGCTTATGTGTTTACCACTTTCCTAGGGTTTTGCATCTAGATATTATGCTTATGTGTTATGTGTTTATGTGTTTTATGTGCTTACTTGCTTTATTATCATATTTACATATTTTACTATGCAAATGTATTGACGCCACTACACTAGTCCAACGCTAGCTGTGGCCTTTCCTTTCGATTTCTCACTAATCCAATGTTAGTGAGAACCTTAGACGAGGGCTAGTCCAATGCTAGACCCTTAAGGCCGTTCATGCATTAGATACAAGTTTCACACACTTATCACTTTTAGGGTTTCTTTTTCCATTTTTGCATGTTATTTTTCTCCCATCCCGTATGCAAAACATGTCATTTAGTTTTCTTTTTTGTTATAAATAGATTAGCTTTTTTTTAGGTCATTACCCTTTGAATAAGGGAAAAGAGCGAGTATGGCTCTCTAATCCTTAGCACGCTTTTTAAATCCCTTCTATGAAAAGGAAAATTGAAGTCACGAACTTAGTTTCCCCACACCCATTATGTTGCATTTTCCCTTTTAGGATATATACATACATAAAATTTTGATCAACTTCATTCTTTAAAATTGAAATTCCTTCTTCCTCTTGAAAAATCGCTTTTCCTTCAAAATTCATGTTAAAAATCAAATCTCCCTTTCCCCTTAAAATTCATTTTTTACAAAATCCTAAAAATTTTCTCTCTCTTAAAAATTCATTTGTAGAAAATTCCATTTCCCTTTGAAATTCATTAAAAAATACCTCTTTCCAAAAACCCTAATTTTCCTTTTTTTTCGAGTCTCATCATTTACATTTTCGTGACCTCTTCGAGGGATCAAATTTGGATGACACAATTAATGTGGTTAATTCCAATCAAATCTCAAGGAGACATTTTGTCCCGTCTGACCCAACATTAGGTTTAGGTTTTGCATTCATATAGATAACATTCAAGTGTGATAAATTTTAAAGTTAGAATTAGGAAATTTTTAACTAAATCGCGCAACTAGCTTTGGTTAGGTTAGAAGGGTGCCTTAGAGACGAGTAACATCGAATCTTTGCCTTCCCTTCTTTCAACCGTGACCCTCGAACCTTTTTCTCTAGTTTTTCAATGACCTGGAGTCGTCTAAAAATTGGTTTTCTTAGCTTATTTTCATTAATTAAAATTTTTGGGTGACTTGGTACACCTAAACTCTATACCAAGTGGTGACTCCAAATTTTTCTAAAAACCCTTTTCTAAACTTTTGTTTTGGGTTCAAATCGTCGTAATTTTTTAGTCCCATGACCCATTTCTTTTATTTTAATTTTTCAAAGATCAAAGATCAATTTTTTAATTAAAGAACCTTTTTCCAACTAAAAACCCGAAACGACGGGTTTCTTTCCTTTTTTCAAAAAATGGGGCGCGACAGGAAACACTTTATCTCACGGGACTCGTGAGTTCCTGCAAGAAAGCAAAGTGTACTAACCAATGGGTCAAAAGATCACACATTGGTTATGGACTCTTCTTATGGAAAATACTCAAGTAACTATAGTTATAGTAACGAAACAAAGTTTACCTGATGTTACAGGTAAAAACACTTTTAGTGACCATTTGGTTATTTGTTAGATTGGTCACTTAGATAAGATAATGTTTAAAAATTAGCTTAAAAATTTGGAAGCAAGTTTTGCATCAAAAAGAGTAAGTTAATTTAATAAATTAGTAACTTTTATGTCTCAAAAGGTAAATTGGAAATAATATGAAACTTACCTTTTCTTGAAAATAAATTACCATTTTATATTTCAAACTTACTTTTAATGAGAAGTAAGTTTTGCATCTAAAAGAGTAATTAGTTGAATAAATTAGTAACTTTTATGTCTCAAAAGGTAAATCGGATGAAACTTACCTTTTCTTGAAAATAAATTACTATTTTATATCTCAAACTTACTTTTAAAGATAAGTAAGTTTTGCATCTAAAATAGTAAGTTAAATCAATAAATTAGTTACTTTTATATCTCAAAAGGTGAATTGTAAAAATTATATGAAACTTACATTTTTTTGAAAATAAATTACTATTTTACATCTTAAACTTACTTTTTAAGAGTGGAAGTTTTGCACGTAAAAGAGTAAGTTAACTTAATAAATTAGTAACTTTTATGTCTCAAAAGGTAAATCAGAAATAATATGAAAATGATATTTCTTTTGAAAATAAATTACTATTTTACATCTCAAACTTACTTTTAAAGAGTAAGTTTAGTTGAAGTAATAGTAAATTTTTATAAAATATTAGTAAATTTTATGATAACATAGTAAATTTGATTAATGATCAAAATTTACTTATTTGTGGTATAAATTTACTATTTCACTTTAAAAACTTATAATAGTAAATTTTATAATAACATAGTAAATTTGATTAATGATCAAAACTTACTAGTATATGGTAAAAATTTACGTTTTTACTTTAAAAACTTGTATGAAACTACTATTAGGAAGTTTACTTGAAATAGTGCTAAAATTTTTTGTTAATGATTGAAAGTTATTTTTTTCTTGGAATAAATGAATTAGAACTTTATATCCCAAAGTTAGTTTTTAGAGAGTAAATTTCATTCAACTAATAATAAATTTCTACAGAATCGTACTAAAGATTGAAAGTTTGGTTTACAATAATAATAAATCATCCCGAACCGAGTTATATATATAATAGTAGTTGTCTATTTATCACAAATTCTATAAGTTAATCCATATGAATTGTGACAGCCCCCACCTCCCCCTAAGATGATCCAAAAGGTACGGCGGGCCGCCTGCCTAACTCTCGCCGGGACTCACTACAGTTCCTCAATTCAATTTTGAGCGATTACTTCTCATAATAAAATGACTTTAATATCCTCCAGTCAAATGGAACATATAAACCCCAAAGCTTCCTTAGTGAACCACAACCATCCAAACTATATTTTCAGATACAAAAGTTTATCTATTCAAAATTCCATAAGTACAATTCAAAATACAAGAATTACATCAAAATACAAGCTTAAGTCTTCAAACCAAACGACCTAGTGCGATTCTTGAAGGCTCTCGTTCTCAATCCCTGCTAAAGAAAACAAATCTTATGGGGTGAGTAAAGCTCAATGAGGCCAAGAAAACATGCACAGGCAAATCAAAACAGTTACATAAATTAATGAAGCAGTAAAAGAGCCAAACAGTTAATAAAACATTTAAACAACACAATTTGAAGGATACAGTTGGCGGACTCCACATTTCCGTAATTTTCTACAATTATTTTCTTCACCAGCATCAATTCAAGCCACACGTTGACACTCCGTCAACCATTCACTCTCACAGTCCATATTCACCACTTTTATCCTTCTCCCGTCTATTTACACCTCCTTGACCGGGCCCAAACTCCTAAATTTAAACAGTGATTGGCAACCCACTATGAGTATGCCAAGTCGGCGGACTCATTCCAACCGACGTGCTTTAAACAGTAATAACTCATGGTTCACCCATCCCTTGCCCTAACCCCTATTGCCGGACAAGGTGAAGGGATTCTCAATGGGGTTTAGGCGTCCCCACAGTTATAAATAAAACAATCAGTTCAAGCAACTCAAGCAGTCATTTAGTTAACATTTTAAATAGTTGAACTCATTTAGAGGCAATTCAGAGAAGGTGAGCGCGATAAAGTACACGCTCACTGAGGCACACAAGCATGCTTTCAATTTATTTACATTAGTTAACATGCACTTGAACACTCACCAATAGTCGAGAGTAAGTGAGAGTAATTCACGAGATCAAACAAGGTTCTCGGTGTCCACGTGATCACCTGAGAGATGCACAATCAAAATTACCTAAGTATGCATTCAAGGTCAATTTTCAAACAGTTAAGATTTTTGATTCCAAATTAAGAGGAATATCATGTAATTGGAAAAATCTATTTTTTTTCAAATTTGGAATGGTGTACAAATACTTAAAAGGTTACGCTTGAAAACTAGGAAATGTTTCCAAGGCATTTCGAAGCTTTCGTCGCTTTCTTAGAAGAATTTTCAGTTTTGTGCAGTATTCTTTGAAAAATCATAACTTGAGTTATATAGGTCCGAAAATCACAAGGTTGGTACCGTTGGAAACCTTATTGAAAGGGCTATAACTTTGTACAAAACACCTTGAGGAAATACTAGACAGAAACTGCCCAAATTTTCGTTTAAGAAAACTGCTACAGTGAAAAACAGGGCAACACAGGCTGGTTTTCCAACACATTTTGGAAATTTACCAAAATTCATAGGAAATGAGTTAGCCTCTGAAATTCACAAAGTTTAAAGACCTATGTATCTAGTTTCAAACACCACTGACGGTACTGAATTTTGACTCTCGAGTAAGAAATTATAGTTGTCCAAATTTGGTAGGTTCAAAATTCTGCTTTTTCTGATTTCCAGATTTGCAAGACATGTTTCTAGGCCCCATTCGAGTGACGGTTTCTTACTCAAAAATTACCAAATTTGGTACACCAATTCTACTATATATAGGATAGGTTCACTCCAAATTTCAACCATAAATTCAAACGAATGAATGTTAAACTGAATGAATCCAAACAGCGCTCAAAGCTGGGAAAAATTTTCCAGTTTTGTTCATCTCTCTTTCACCACATTTTTACTTAGCCAATTAAAAATATTTGCAAGGGAGATTTATTACACACCAAGACCAACCTATAATGAGTGTTTATCATCAAATTAAAGCCACAAAACCTGAGTTTAAAGTTGCCAAAACTGAAGCAAGACAGCCGGCAGCAGCTACAAATTAACAACAATAATAGCAACTAAAAAAACTAATAAAGGTTTAAGCATAAAAATAATTAACCTAAAAGACAAGAATTTGTTGGATGATTTTATGTCTAATGGAAGAACTAGAAACCCTAATGTGTTAGTGCTTAGGAACCCTCAAATTCACCAATCTTCACCACCAATAGGTTGGGTTCTTCACGGATTAGCAATCTTCAAAGTTGCAAGGAAATTCAATGGTGGATTGTGCAAGATTTTAGCAAGGATTTGGCAAGAAAAATGAGATGAAACTTGAGAGAAAATGGAGGAGAAGAAGTCGGGTAAGGGGAGAGAGAAAGAATGAGTGTTTGGTGAATTTTTTTTTGGGTAATTTTATTAGACAAATGCACAAGGGCCACTCATTTGGTTCAAAAGTCAACTAGTGTAAAATGCCTCATGTATGCTCTTAATCGAGTTTAAATCTAATCCCTCATTTCTCATTCCTCAAATTTACATTTCTAAAGGTACAAATGATCATTCTTACTCTCCCAAATTACATCACTCTCAGTCCAAATATTTGCCTTGAAAAACGTGTATTTTCTCATTTTTCGTAATTGAGTGACAGAAAAATCAAATTGATGGTTTAAACATAGTTTTTAAAATAAAATGAGGTAATGTATGGTACAATTGTAATTAAAATAATTTAAGTCAATTACTCAGAGAAAATAAATAATTAATTAAATAAATAGGTCAGATAAAAATAAAATTTTCGGGTCCTCACAACCTCCCCTCCTTAAAAGAATTTCGTACTCGAAATTCATACCTCATAATCTTTACACATCAAATTGGCAATCCAATCTTGGTTTTCCCATAAACGTTTTAACTTCCAACTTGTAGGGTATCTTACTTGACCTCATGTCTCCCCCACTCATGAAACTAAAGCTTACAAAGAGTCTATTAAACCGAGATTAATTAAAACTCTAACTAGGCAATGGTAATTGGAGGGTCATACCTTCAATGACCTCTGTAGGATTAGGGGTTTGATGCTGGTCCACGGCATAGACCCTAGCGGGCATTCTCGAGCGATTATCTCCCATACTCGACTGTTTAGACGTCGGCCTAGCAGATTGTTGTTATCCACCACCCTCACGACGTGACATGGGACAGTTGATAATTTGATGTTCTGCGCTCCCACATCTCAGACATTTTCCAGCTTTCTTCCAACAACCATCCACCGTATGATTTGGTTTGCCACAATACTCACATCCTATTTGTGGCATCGATACTGAGTTAGAACCTCCTTGTGAGGTATTCCTAGACTGACCACGCCCACAAGAGACTTTCTTAGCCATAGACTTCCTCAATACTCCGGTAGTCCTTACTCCGCCCATACCCCTTCCCAGTTTAGGGGTTGGCATATCTCTATCAGACGATCCTACTTCACTACTACTCGGAGCATTTCTCTTTTTAGCATGAAAAACCTTCACTTGTTGCCTAGCACTATCAACTCTCTGAGCTTTTTCTAAAGCCTCAGTAAAAGTATTGATTTGGGTCTCAACCAACGCCTCTTGGATCTCAACGTTAAGTCCTTGTTTAAATCGCCTAATTCTTTTCCAATCAGTGACCACTAGTTCGGGTGCAAACTTTGAGAGTTTTGTAAATTGGGTCTCATAGTCAGCCACACTCATAGATCCCTGCCTTAATTTAATAAAATCATCCTTCCTTTTTTCCTGGATCAGTGAAGGCAAAATTTCTTATCAAATTCTCTCTTAAAGTTCACCCAAGTCCAAGGAGTCTGTTCTCGCTCCCACTTAGCTCGGATTACATTCCACCAAGATCTCACCGCGCTCTCAAGTTGAAAAGTGGCAAAGTTCACTTGTCTCACCTCGGAATAATTTAGAGCGGCGAAAATATCAGACATCCTATCTAGCCAATTCTCAGCTATCTCGGGATCAGCCCCTCCTATGAACTTAGGTGGCGAGAACTTAAGAAAAAGTTCCAAAACCCTATCATTCCTATGGTCAGGCCCTAAAGGTTGATTATGCTATCCAAGACCTTGATTATCGGCCAGACGTTCAAGTATGTTAGTCATCCTATTGATGGCCGTAGCCACTTGATCCTCATTACCACCGCCCGGTCTCCCCTCAGATTCAGCCCCAGAAAGGTGAACACTCGCGGAGGGTTGAGGCTGCGTACGCCCACGTCCTCGACCATGATCTCGACCTCGACCTTGACCTCGAGCATCCATTTGTCTTAGTTATGTCTAAACGCAGAAATAAAGCAATTATGCAAAAGCAAATTAGGTAT
The DNA here is from genome assembly GCA_013103745.1 of Gardenia jasminoides. Classification (NCBI taxonomy): domain Eukaryota; kingdom Viridiplantae; phylum Streptophyta; class Magnoliopsida; order Gentianales; family Rubiaceae; genus Gardenia; species Gardenia jasminoides. Next base: position 9,028,467 of record CM023100.1, read on the forward strand.
AAGAATCAATGGTGGAAACATTTAAATAAAAACAACTAACATACATTTATATTTGCAAGTTCAAAAATAGTTAGCAAGTCATGGAATATTACAAAATATAGCACACAGGTACCACAGAATACAAATAGTCATGCAACAGTTTTAGGCCTTACAAGCCTCACTACCCTTTTACAAAACATTCAAAAATTGGAAACCCTAACCTAACTCACAGGCCAACCGCTACTCAGGGAGTCCCCAGATGGGTCTTTGAATGGTTTCTTCTCCGAGAGTTCCTTTTTCCCCGGATCCTCCTCCAAGGCTCCTCATGAGCCATGCTCTCAACTCTCCCTTCTACCTCCTCACGAGGCCTTAGATAACCTCCAAGTATGGCAAATATCCTCAGTTATAACATATTTGTACTCAAGCACCAAAATAAGAATAAAGTCAATCAACACTAAGGTTGGTCACCCCAAAGTGTAAATCAACTCATTCCACATCTTTGCCCGACATACCATCCAAATTCCTCTAATCACAAATCAAACCTCGGCCATATATATATTTTAACATTCCGAAACTCCAAATCATCCACTTAAAATACTAGCCTTAACCAAATGTATACAAGTAATCTTTTCACTTAATTTTCAAACTAATCCCACAGTCCGGCATCCTAAACATCTAGTCTAGGATACACTATAAGGATTTGAAGCCTAGGCTCTGATACCACCTGTGACAGCCCCCACCTCCCCCTAAGGTGAACCAAAGGGTACAGCGGGCGGCCTGCCCAACTCTCGCCGGGACTCACTACAGTTCCTCAATTCAATTTTGAGCGATTACTTCTCATAACAAAATAACTTTAATATCCTCCAGTCAAATGGAACATTTAAACCCCAAAGCTTTCTTAGTGAACCACAACCATCCAAACTATATTTTCAGATAAGAAAGTTTATCTATTCAAAATTCCATAAGTACAATTCAAAATACAAGGATTACATCAAAATACAAGCTTAAGTCTTCAAACCAAACGACCTAGTGCGATTCTTGAAGACTCTCGTTCTCAAACCCTGTTAAGGAAAACAAATCTTATGGGGTGAGCAAAGTTCAGTGAGGCTAAGAAAACATGCACAGGCAAATCAAAGCAGTTACATAAATTAATGAAGCAGTAAAAGAACCAAATAGTTAATAAAACATTTAAACAACACAATTTGAAGGATACAGTTGGCCGACTCCACATTTCCGTAATTTTCTGCAATTATTTTCTTCACCAGCATCAATTCAAGTCACACGTTGACACTCCGTCAACCACTCATTCTCACAGTCCATATTCACCACTTTTATCCCTCTCCCGTCTATTTACACCCCCTTGACCGGGCCCAAACTCCTAAATTTAAACAGTGATTGGCAACCCACTATGAGTATGCCAAGTCGGCGGACTCATTCCAACCGACGTGATTTAAACAGTAATAACTCATGGTTCACCCATCCCTTGCCCTAACCCCTGTTGCCGGACAAGGTGAAGGGATTCTCAATGGGGTTTGGGCGTCCCTACAGTTATAAATAAAACAATCAGTTCAAGCAACTCAAGCAGTCATTTAGTTAACATTTTAAATAGTTGAACTCATTTAGAGGCAATTCAGAGAAGGTGAGCGCGATAAAGTACACGCTCACTGAGGCACACAAGCATGCTTTCAATTTATTTACATTAGTTAACATGCACTTGAACACTCACCAATAGTCGAGAGTAAGTGAGAGTAATTCACGAGATCAAACAAGGTTCTCGGTGTCCACATGATCACCTGAGAGATGCACAATCAAAATTACCTAAGTATGCATTCAAGGTCAATTTTCAAACAGTTAAGCTTTTTGATTCCAAATTAAGAGGAATATCATGTAATTGGAAAAATCTATGTTTTTTCAAATTTGGAATGGTGTACAAATATTCAAAAGGTTACGCTTGAAAACTAGGAAATGTTTCCAAGGCATTTCGAAACTTTCGTCGCTTTCTTAGAAGAATTTTCAGTTTTGTGCAGTATTCTTTGAAAAATCATAACTTGAGTTATATAGGTCCGAAAATTGCAAGGTTGGTACCGTTGGAAACCTTATTGAAAGGCTATAACTTTGTAGAAAACACCTTGAGGAAATGCTAGACAGAAACTGCCCAGATTTTCGTTTAAGAAAACTGCTATAGTGAAAAACAGGGCAACACAGGCTGGTTTTCCAGTACATTTTGGAAATTTACCAAAATTCGTAAGAAATGAGCTAGCCTCTGAAATTCACACAGTTTAAAGCCCTATGTGTCTAGTTTCAAACACCACTAGCAGCACTCAATTTTGACTCTCGAGTAAGAAATTATAGTTGTCCAAACAGGGCAGGTTCAAAATTCTGCTTTTTCTGATTTCCAGATTTGCAGGGCATGTTTCTAGGCCTCATTCGAGTGACGGTTTCTTACTCAAAAATTACCAAATTTGGTACACCAATTCTACTATATATAGGATAGGTTCACTCCAAATTTCAGCCATAAATTAAAACGAATGAATGTTAAACCGAAATGAATCCAAACAGCGTTCAAAGCTGGGAAAAATTTTCCAGTTTTGTTCATCCCTCTTTCACCACATTTTTACTTAGCCAATTAAAAATATTTGCAAGGGAGATTTATTACACACCAAGACCAACCTATAACAAGTGTTTATCATCAACTTAAAGCCACAAAAACTGAGTTTAAAGTTGCCAAAAAAAAAGCAAGACAGCCGGCAGCAGCTACAATTTTTTTTCCCAAATTCAAGCTTCACATTTTCTTTCCATTACAAGCTAATCTCCTCAATTAACAACAATCATGAAGCACTTATAATCAACCTCAAATCCTTTCCCTACAAGCCACCTCAAGTCCTCTACTTTTGTGGGAATTCAAGAGCCCACATAAACAACCAAACAACAATAATAGCAACTAAAGAACTAATAAAGCTTTAAGCACAAAAATAATTAACCTAAAAGACAAGAATTTGTTGAATGATTTTACCTCTAATGGAAGAACTAGAAACCCTAATGTGTTAGTGCTTAGGAACCCTCAAATTCACCAATCTTCACCACCAATAGCTTGGGTTCTTCACGGATTAGCAATCTTCAAAGTTGCAAGGAAATTCAATGGTGGATTGTGCAAGATTTTAGCAAGGATTTGGCAAGAAAAATGAGATGAAACTTGAGAGAAAATGGAGGAGAAGAAGTCGGGTAAGGAGAGAGAGAAAGAATGAGTGTTTGGTGAATTTTTTTTGGGTAATTTTATTAGAGAAATGCAAGAAGAAACAAGGGCCACTCATTTGGTTCAAAAGTCAACTAGTGTAAAATGCCTCATGTATGCTCTTAATCGAGTTTAACTCTAATCCCTCATTTCTCATTCCTCAAATTTACATTTCTAAATATACAAATGATCATTCTTACTCTCCCAGATTACATCACTCTCAGTCCAAATATTTACCTCGAAAAATGTGTCTTTTCTCATTTTTCGTAATTGAGTGACAGAAAAATCAAATTGATGGTTTAAACATAGTTTTTAAAATAAAATGAGGTAATGTATGGTACCATTGTAATTAAAATAATTTAAGTCAATTACTCAGAGAAAATAATTAATTAATTAAATAAATAGGTCAGATAAAAATAAAATTTTCGGGTCCTCACATGAATACAATAAAATGATAAAAGTTTAATAAATTGATTGTCAAGATCATAAGTATAAAAGTTGAAATTATATTAATGTAGCATAATCTTTGAAAATTTTCGTAAATTCATTCATATATTAAGTTGCGTAACTTTCAGAAGTCTCTAGTGGAAATTGTGCTTATGGCACAAGTTTCATGCAATGTTTACAGAACGCATGCACTATGTCGATTTTCAAACCACAATCATCAAATTAATGTAAATAGTCAACAAGTTTCAGATTTTATTTCAAAAAACCACTGAAGAAAAAGGATGAAAAATTATAAAAACTTCAATGGAAAAGCGAATTGCCATAAAACATTTGAAGTGAACTAAATGAAAATGTATAAACCTTACCATATCTTTGCAACGATAGAAGACGTCGGTTGGAAAAAGGACTGGACGTTCATATCTTGTACGCATACCCCAATCTCCATTTCTAAGTACCGAAAGAAATTGATAATAGTACAATTTTTTTTTAATGTTTTTGAGGGAATTCTCTCAGTCGCAACCCGTTAGGAGATCATGAATTAATTCCACTTTAGAGTGGTCAATCAATCATACAAATAGGTTGAGGGGGCAATTATATTTAAGTCTGAACTCAAGAATTAGTAATTTGCCATTCAAGATGGATTTATTGACGTTGGGATCGGTACTTACAGTAAGAGTCCCAAATGATCAAGAATTTAAGAAATAGACAAAATTTACCTTTTTACATAGTATATTAGCTAGTAAGTTGAATTCAAAAAATGGTACATTTATTAAAAACTAAGTATATTTGTTTATTGAAAATGTAAATTTTCATTAATGGTTGTAGCTTACTGCTTTATGAAATATACTTACTAAATTTCTTAGTAAACTTATTAGTAAGTTCAATTCAAAAAAAGGTAAATTTTATTAAAGAATATGTAAATTTGTTTATTGAAAACATAAATTTTCATTAATGGTTGCAGTTTACTGCTTTATGGGATATACTTACTAAATTTCTTAGTAAACTTACTGGTAAATTGAATTTAGAAAAAGGTAAATTTTACTAAAAAGTAAGTAAATTTATTTATTGAAAAAATAAATTTTCATTGATGACTATAACTTACTATTTTAAGGGATATACTTATTAAATTTCTTAGTAAACTTACTAGTAAGTCAAATTCAAAAAAAAGTAAAGTTTATTAAAAAGTAAGTAAGTTTGTTTATTGAAAATGTAAATTTTCATTGATGACTATAACTTACTGTTTTAAGAGATATACTTACTAAATTTATTTGTAAACTTACCATTACAATATTAAAAAAAGCCGCTAAAAATCGAATTTGTCACTAAAGATGGTAAAAACCTGCTATTGTAGGTTATTTCTCTAACGTTACCATAACTCGCGTTACTATAGTATAGTCCCTCTTCTTATATTATATATTAGATTGTTACAAGTCCAGTGCAGTAGAAACTTACCAATGGGTCACAAGCTCACACGCTCATTAAAGTGGTCACAATCGCCTTATCAAGTCAACTTATCACTAACGACTATGAATTCTCATCAGAAAAAAATTTCCTGCCAAGTGGTTTCAAGGATGTAGGAGTAATTATAAAAAACAATAGTGATGACTTGGTGAAAGTCATCACTAATTCACTTGATGTTCTGTGACAACTTTTTCATGTCAACACTATTCTTATGTGTAATCAACAATGGCGACTCTGAGTGGTCTGTATAGCAATATGTAGCAGTTAGTGACAACTACATATCATCACTAAACTACTTTAAAATTTTCAAAACTTATTAGAGTAATTATACTGTGACACCCTAATAATATAATTGAAGTCCTATTAAGTTTTACTAATTTTACTATGACACCCTAATAATATATGTAAACCCCCACTAACTTCTATTAACTCTAACTCTAACACCTTACAATTATGATTTGACCCCACTTAATTTGTCATTGCTATAAAAGACATCGTACACTTAAAAAATATGTGCTAGGTATGACAAGTATTTTTGCAAAACTTTTCTTGATTTACATATAAATCTCAAGTGATTCTATAAGTTTTTAATCTAGTCCAATTAATAGCATCTTTATAAGTATTTAATTTGACATGAATATGGAGAACAAAACAAAATGAACAATATGTGACATAAGGTAAACTTTTTTCCTGCATAGAGTAAATTTGATATGTTAAATCCAATATATTTTGTCTATGTATGTACAAAAATATGTGTTGGTTTTATGCTTGTCAAAAGAAAAAGGAAAATGCAGAGGAGACATTTATGTAGGGTGTTTACATATAGATGATACACAAAGATATTGAAAATCTTATTGAACTTAAAATTTTGTACATATCATATAGTTCACTTAGTTGACTAAAGGATATTGATTCATGTATTCTTATAGTAAACACAAAATGCCTAATCTATGTTAATATTGTTAAACTTTAGATTTAATTAGTTTGAATTTTATTATTTATGATATCTAAAATAGTACACGTAATTTTATACATATTAGTAAAAATTTATATTTGTGTTTGATAATTTTATATAAAGACTATTTGTTAAGTTTTTCAACCTTTTGAATAAAATACACTATAAATCCTTTGAAAGTTATTTATTTAAAATATATATGATTTATAATCTATGCCTATCTTAAGAGAAAAACATAATAGATTACAAAAGAATATATCCAAAAATTAAAGCTACATACATGTATCTTGCTTAAAATTTTCAGCAAATTTTGAAAGTTCCGCCTTTTGGTTTTGCCCCTAAAAGCAAAATTTCAAGCACAAGAAACACGGGCCACACACATTCTTATCCCCTTCGTTTTCAGATTTCCACCTTGTCTATTGCTCTTCTTCCTTGTCCTCTACCACAGAGCAATAATTTCTCTATTCGCTCTGAGATCTAAAATTCCTCTATCCAATTTGTTTGCTCGATCCTTACTAGTTACAGATCTGCCTAATCTCATGAAGGAATTCAAAGCTCAGATGATCTTTCACAAGTCAAGTTATAGATCTCCCCATTCTCATGAAGGATTTCAAAGCTTAGATGATCTCTCATAAGTCACAACTCACAAGCCCCTCCAACTGCAATTATTTTCTCCGATCCATCAGTCTGGCTGCAACTACACCCAAGTAATATGGTCTCCCACTCTGGTACCGTCACTCCAACCCTTTTTCTCTTATGAGGTCCTCTCCAAATCCCTGCTTGTTTGAGCCCTAAATCATATCAGGATTCCCCTTCTCTAGTCTCTTCAGTACCGAAGCCCTTCTAACATTCCTTATACAGGTGAGTTTCAATTGAAGCTCCATTTTACAACCACCTCTCATCCCTACCCATTTGATCCATTTATTTCAGTGAATTCTAATGTTAATTTTTATATTGCATTTGGAAAGTATTTTCTGTGACAGCCCCACTTCCCCCTAAGGCGAACCAAAGGGTTGGCCTAACTCTCGCCAGGACTCAAGCATTCAAATAAATACTAACTTAAACGTGCAATTTTATCAACCACCATAACATTAATATTAAAACTGTAAAAAGACGATTAAACTTAAAATTACATTCATCCATTCGAAATACTCAAAACCCTCGAGTCAAAGTTTAATACACTTCCATAAGTTCAAAACATTCATCACCCAACATAAATATACAAAATGTGTCCATATACTCGAGTCAAAAGTCAAAAGATCGATACACTAGCTATATCTGCGACTCGGGATCCTCGTCACCTGTTAAGGAAAAACAAACGGGTACGGGGGTGAGCTAAAAAACTCGCGAGTTTCCAAAATTCATGCACATGCACTTAAAACGGTAAAATTAAAAGTAAATAAATAAAACACATAGACAAATCAAATTCACACATATTGAGGATACGGGGGCTCTCAGGAGCCAAATTCCACATTTCCCGAGCATAACGGGGGTGAGTTAAAAAGCTCGTGAGTTTCCGAAATTCATGCACATGCACTTAAAATGGTAAAATTGAAAGTAAATAAGTAAAACACATAGACAAATCAAATTCACACACATTGAGGATACGAGGGCTCTCAGGAGCCAAATTTCACATTTCCCAAGCATTTATAGTAGTCGACACTCCGTTGACTTTCAATCCAAGTAGACGACTCTTCACGCCAAACTCCAACCACCAAACTCCCCCTACCGGGCCTACACGCCAAACATTTAAACAGTGAACAGTAAACAATAGGCCACTCAAGGTACACGGCCAAGAGTGGCGGGGTAACACTTCTCCATCTCCAAATTCGACACATGCAAAATATTTAAATTACTAATTCTACAAAAAGGGAGTAATAAAGTATACACTCCTTTAAGTGAGTGATTCATCAAGTTTCCATTTTCACAGTCAAATCAAGCAACATGTCATGGTACACATACATTCACAAAGCATTTAAACGAAAACATTTAACAGGCATTGAAAACTCACCGACAAAGTAGGGGTCGGAATCCAAATTTTAATCAGATGCAAAATCAGCACTTCGCTCTAAAATAATTAAAAGAGAACAAAAATAAGTTTCCCTAGTTCACCGACCAAATTTATTTCAAAAAGTGGAAAGTTCGATAATTTCCTAGTTTGAGCTAAAATCTTTGAAAAATTGTAACTCAAGTTATACAGGTCAAAATTTCACACATTTGGTACCGTTGGAAACCTTTTTGAAAATTATAAAACTTTGTAGAAGACATCCAATTAAAATTCCGGACGGAATTAGCCCAGATTTTAATTTAACGAACTGCTACAGTAACAAAACAGGGCATTTCAGGTTGGTAGACCAGCCTACTTTGAAAATTCACCAAAAATCACAGAAAATTAATTGGCCTTTCAAATTTATACAGTTTATAGTAATATGTAAAAAGTTTCAAACACTACTGACGGAACTCAATTTTGATACTTGAGCAAGAAATTAGAGCAGTTCAAACAGAGGCGGTTCAAAAATCTGAAATTTCTAGAATTCAAATTTACAAGGCAGAGTTCAAAGCCTTTTTTGAGAGATGGTTTCATGTCCAAAAATTACCAAATTTGGTACACTAATACTTCCATATTTCAACTATATTCTTACCAAAATTCAGCTTAAAATTCGATCGGGAAAGCTGTTTTCTATGCACCCAAAGTTCACTCATTGAAACTTCTCAAACCAGTGAAGTTTAATTCCTTTTCTTCTACTCTCTCATAATCAACATATACTAGTATCATTTGACCTAAATTTCGACCCTATGCTGGTATTAGTCTTCGTTAACCTAATGATGATCAAAAAATGGTCACATCTTTTAGCAAAATTATCACGAAATAGTCCCATAAAATTCTGGCAACATAATGCCTCAATTTTACAGATTTTACTTCCAAATTAGTAACCCTAATTGCATCAACTCTTGAAGGGCTTTTTGTGGGGGAAAATAACAGCTTAACATTTAACATTTAAACATCAAATTCATCCCTTAAACTAGCCAAAAATACAGCCATGAAATTTGACCCAAAAATCAGAAAATTCACCCCCAATTTCTTCTTCCTCTAGCCGGTTTTTCCTTAAGGTTTTCTTCCAACTTTTAACAACCAACATTAAACATAATGCACTTATATAACACCATTTAACCATCTAGCAAACAAATGCACATATTTAGTGAGAATCCAAGAGCCCACCCACAACTTAAACCAACAAAACAACTTAATGAAGCTTAGCAATACACATTCATCTACAACATAAGTCATGGTTTCATCAACCTCTCAACAACCCAAACATGCTTGAAACTTTCGAAAATGTACAAGGATGAAGTCTTTCAGATTTTACCTCCTCTTAGATGATGACTAAGCCCCAAGAATGATGCTAAGCTAAGGCTTCCAAGTGCCTCCCCTCCAAGCTCTTCACCAAGTGCAAGCTCAAGCAAGGATTGATGATGGTTGTGGGTGATTTTGTAGAGAATTTGATGGAAGAAAATAGCTGAAAATTTAAGGGAGAAGAGATGAGGGAGTTCAGGATGAGAGGGAGGAAGATGAAGCAATTTTTGATCAATTTTCTTTGAAGAGTAAATGGAAAAGAAAGACAAGACACAAGTCTTGTCTTATGCCCCCAAAGTCAAACCTTGCATAGTAACATTAATTAGCTATTTGGAGGGAAAATTAATCACCTCATTCGGCTTGAGATTAAGAGATAAATCTCGGTTAGAGAGGGATGAAAAGTAATTTTAAGTGATTGGTAGGAATTTAGTGGAAAGAATTAATTAGATAAAATTCTATACTTAAAGAGGTTAATCCAAATCTTAACTAAAATTTTCAAAACCCTAATTAATCAGCTTCAATAACCCAATTCCAGTCATTTAATTTCACTTCTAACCTACCAGTGATCATCCGTACTTATCTTCACTAATCTACTCACAATCCGAATTTACCTCGAAAAATGTGCTTTTAACATTTTACCGCTAATAAATGCTACGAAACGATATTAACAGATAAATAGGGCTAAAATTAAATGATAAGTTGTAAATGAGGAAAAAAATCGAATTTCATGAGATAATGAAATAAAGAGATAAATAAATAAACAAGAATTTTGAATTTTTTTGAAATTTATTATTAAATTAAATTACTTTATTTTTATTTTTTTTTTTTTCGAAAACAAAATTATCTCATTAATAATATAAAATAAATAAAAGAATAATCAAATGAATTATTAAAGGCAATAATAATAATAATAATATCTAATTTATTAAATTTTGAGGCCTTTACATTTTCTATCTAAAAAAAAAGTTTTTATTTCATATGAATTTTTTTATTTTTATTTTTTGTCTATTTTTTAAATTTATGATATCATTGTTTTATATTATTTTCTACTGATTTTGTTTCAGAAATGTTCTTATAAGTCAACTATGGTGGCAATGTTTCTCTACTTGATGGAGTACTTTTATGAACAAAATAAATCTGGTTTCTCCGTTATGGAGTTCATTTTCTGAGGTATATACAAATTAAATCTTGCCTGGGCTAAGTTAGATATTGTTTGGGGTAAATTATAGGTTATCAAGTTCTATTTGTATTGGCTTTTATTTTGCTGATAATTTGGACAATGGGCTCATTAAGATTTGAAGGATCTTTCCATGGGCTTTTGGGATTCTTACATACTTCATGGTTGTTTGAAAGATTCGAAATATATGAATTGGTAATAATTCTTATTTTCCAGCCAAGTTTTCAGTACAAGTCGAGTGAGTTTTCCATGATTGAGCAATGCCTACTAAGTTAATTTACTTTAAACCATGAAGTTTTTATATACGTGTATAGGCTGCTATGTATATTCTCTAAAGTTGTCTATTATAAAATGATATGTGACTGGTCTGAATAACCAACAACAATGAGGTGGAAAAATATTTGTGCACGAGGTGCAAGAAAGTGACCAGTTTGCATTCTTATAATTAGAGGAGTCTATCTACTAGATCAAGTTTGTGACAGTCCCACCTTCCCCTAAGGCGAACCAGAGAAGTTAGCGGACCGTCTGCCCAACTCTCGCCAGGACTCACTACAATTCTCAATTAATTACAAATTAAAAACTCCAATAAATAACAATTACAATTCTAAAACTCCAAAAAAAAACAAAAATGCTAAAATCCACAAGTACGTCCCAATAGTAAATACAACCCAAGTTCTCCAAATATAAATTACAACTCAACCAAAATTACAATTGTACAAGAAATACTCCAAAATACCATAAACCATCAAATTCATCCTTTAATTTCAATCTTATACAAAATGAGGAAATCCTACAAAATTACTAACTTCCTCAATTCATGTGCCTCACCTTGAAACCTGTTAAGGAAAACAAATTGGAGTGAGCTAACGCTTAGTGAGGCCAAGAAAAGGCATGCAAGCACGTAATCAAGCAAGTAGGAAAGCCAATAAATTCAGATATAAAAGCGTGTAAATCAATCATTCACTTGTACTATTGCAATTTTCACTAGGAGACCGTATTCTCAAGGAATCACTACTCGAGGGCTCACATTAGACAAGAGTCTTGGAGTTGGGTTCGGAGAACCCTCTTTGAGCCTCTCTATCTATAGTGAATATACACAAGAACAGTGAGTAGTGCTCATACAGGAAAAATACATAGAAGCAAGTAAGGATACGGGGCTCTCAGGAGCCAATTTCCACGGTTAAGCAGTTGAGTCCATTCCAATCCAAACATTGACTCCCCGTCAACTTAGCAAAGGTAAAGTCCGTAGAATCTCCACTTGGTATAACCTCCGTCCAACAGTTCACCCTCTCGGGCCCGAAACCAAACAAGCAGGTGAAAAGAGTAAAGCTACAATGTGCAATACCAAGCAAGATCTCTACAATAGATCAAGCTCAAAGAACAGTACCCGACCAAACCCTTGTCGACTTGGGTCCCAAGGATCCCCAAAAGGTTCGGGCGTCCCGGATATAACTTTTAAGTCGACGAATCACTCTAATCAACATTCAGTTCAAATCAAGTCAAGTGACAAGTCATGTTCATGCAAGTCAAGCAGAGGAGGACAAGTGCGATAAAGTACACTCTCGCCTCAACAGTTCATATTCAAGCAAACATGTCAGATAGTTCAACCATTCATGCACTTGGCACTCACCAATCGTCGAGAGTAAGTGAGAGCAATTCACGAGATCAATCAAGGTTCTCGGAGTTCAAGTTTGGATCACTGCGGAATTCAGCACCACCTCTTAAAATATTTAAAAAGCAATGAAAATAAGTTTCTAGTTTATCCAACAAATCTCATTCAAGAAAATCAAGTTCAATATCTTCCTCCTTGAACAGAAATCTTTGAAAAATCGTAAGTTGAATCATATAAGTCAAAATTTCACAAGTTTGGTAACTTCGAAACCTCTTTGAAAGTTCTAAAATTTTGTAGAAGACACCCAGTTAAAATTCTGGGCAGAAATTACCCATATTTTCGAGAAAGAAACTGCTACAGTACCAAAACAGGGCACGTCAGGTTGGTCGACCAGCCCAATTTGAAAATTCACAAAAGATTACAGAAAATGAATTGGCCTCTCAAATTTTTACAGTTTAAATTACTATGTAATAAGTTTCAAACGGCACAAACGGCACTCAATTCTGACACTCAAGCAAGAAATTATGGCAGTTCAAACAGAGGGGATTCGAAATTCTGAGATTTTCGGTTTTCAGGTTTGCAGGGCAGAATTCCAGGCCCTGTTTGACTGACGATTTCTTGACCAAAAATTACCAAATTTGGTACACTAATACTTCCACATATAAGATAGGTTCATACCAAATTTCAGATATAAATTCAAACAAATAAATGTTAAACCGAAATGAATCCAAACAGTGCTCAAAGCTGGGAAAAATTTTCCAGATTAAAGAGGCAGTTTTAAAACATCATTTGAGCAACGAAATGGTACTGGAAAAATACCAAATTTTACAGACATAACCCTTAGTATATGAGCTACATTTGTAAAAAAATTTAGCTAAAAACTGGCACAGGAAGACAGTTTTCTAGTCGCCCAAAATTTGCTCAGTAAACTACCTCAAACCAGTGAAGTTTTGTCATCTTCATAAATGAGCTCCTAGGTTATTCAAATCTCCACCAATTGACCTAATTTTCATAACCAAACTAGTATTAAACTCCCTAGGTCTAATGATGGTCATAAATGTTGGAAATTTTTCTCAAAACCTAGCACCAAAGTGGCCCAAAATTTGGACAGCATGAAGGCCAAAATTCCAAGTTTTCTAGTTCCAACTTAACAACTAATCTTGCTATAACTTTGGAAGGGCTTTTTGTGGGGAAAAATTAACAACCTAACTCTCATCATTTAAGCATTACATTTAGACTTCAAGTTTGCAAAATCATAGCCACAAAACAGGGGAAACATAACAGGATTTTCAACCAACCCTTAAAGCTTTCAAAACAGAATTTTCTCATGCCATTCTTACTAAAACTTTGAGGGGCTTTTGTAGAGAAGATTAACAACTTAAAATTCATCATTTAAGCACTATAATCAGCTCTTAATCTCACAAAAATGCAGCCACAAACATTAAGGGAAAACATCAAATTTTCAGCCCCCATTTCCCCCTCTCCATCCGGTTTTTCCCTTGAGGTTTCTTTCCCAAATTCCAACCAAAAATTCCAACATCCACACACACACACTTCACCATTTTCATGCTAAGAAGCAAATTCACACACTTGTGGGATTCCAAGAGCCCACTCAACAACCATAATCAACAAATGCTTAATAATAATGAATCTTAACAACTAAACTTCAAGAATTAAACTTAAAGCTCATCTTCTTAAGGGTAGGATGATTACCTCTTCCTCTAGTTGCTTGAGCAAGATTAGGGAGCCCAAAATCCACCACCCAAAGCTCCCCCTTTCCACCACTAAGAGTCAGCCAGCCCTCCCCGTCAAGTTCTCCGAGACTTCAAGTCTTCTAAGCAAGTGTTTTGCAAGGAAATGGAAGGCCTTCTTTGAGAGGAAGATGGAGCAATAAGACCGGCTGAAATGGAGGGCTTGGAGAGGAGATGAGAAGCTGTTTTTTGCCTAAGGAAAAGAGAGGAAGAGCCGGCTGTTTTGAGGAAGAAATGAAGGGGAAGAATTGGAAAAGAAGAATCAGTTCTATGGAGAAGAAAGAAAGAAATGAGTGGTTGAGCTTAATTCTTGACTTTTGGGCTCTTGTGGAAAATGTAATAAATGAGGGATAGTTGGGTAATTTGACGTAAAACCATTTTTGTCGTATCGGATCAATTCACATGACACGACACTACGATCCAAGTTTCTCTCATTTATATATCCCGAATACATAACCTAACATTCGAAACTTATGTCTAGTAGTCGATCCTAGGCCCGAATACGAAATTTAAACATTCAAATAGTTTATATCGAAAACGTAGTTTAAACGTGCAAAAATGCATTTTTAAAACTTTTCGTGCTGTTACAATTGATATACAACAATCAAATAATTCAACCCAATTTAATGAAGTAATTTTATGAAAATATGGAATTTAACAATTTTATAAACTAAATTGGTGGTTAAACAAGGTTTTTAAAATAAAAGGAAGTAACGTATGATACAATTGTAATTAAAATGATCTTAATTAATTATTTAGAAAAATAAATAATTAAACAATTAGGTCAGATGAAAATAAATTTTCGGGTCCTCACAACCTCCCCTCCTTAAAAGAATTTCGTCCTCGAAATTCACACTGACTCATGGTATGCAAGCAAGTAAATCACCTAGAATCATAGTTAACAGCCATTAAGGAGCAGCAATTCAATTCACCGTTCAAGCTCTAAGCTCTCCAAATTTATAGTAGATCCAACTTACTATCCAAGATCTTCACAAGACACGCTACGCCCAAAAGAAACTGCTATTTCTTAGTGTCTCTAAGACCTTCAGTGAGTCCATGGTAGGGTCTAGTTTCTTGAGCAGTTCTTGACTTAATGTCTGAGGTTTCCATACCTTTCTTTCCAATGGTCAGCCATTTCCTTTTGGCATTCTATTTCCTATTGAAGAATCCTCATATTCTCGCACATCTCTTCTACACTTTTCATCCTATTATTTCTACGGAACCTTAAGTAGTAACTTGTCAAATATGTCATAATATCTCCATTAGCATATCTTGATTTGAAATTCCAACCCTAATTATAAGGTCTAAGGTCTTTCAAACCCGGTGCAATGCTCTTATGATTAGCAAGACCCTCAAAAGTCATTCTATAGAGATACTGCTTCCATTCTTAGTTAAGTCCACCTTAAGTCCTTTCTTAGAGATTATACAACTTAGGAAATACCAAAATTCCTTATAATTGATCAAGCAATCCTTCTAGGTGAAATATTTCCTCTTAATGGTCACTTCATTCAAGTCTCGAAAGTCCACGCATAGCTTTATACTTCCAACATTTTCTCAACAAAAACATTGGCGCCTTCCACGGCGGTTCACTTTCTTTCGTGCATCTTATTCCTAATAAAGCGTATGTGTGCTGTCTTAATAAACCTTTTTCCCAATGGCACGCTCGAACTTCATTTATTCTCGGGTATACCTTATAAAGAAAGGCCATATATCTTCATATTTCCGTATGAATAGGTTTTCTAACTTGAATTCCCGATATAAGAGTAGATAATGCTAACTTACTTCTCACATCTAGCTAATTAATCCATTCCTTAGGTTACATTATACTCCTTATTTGCTAAGTTCACTGTATCGGCCAATCATTCTCCTCTTGTTTGCCCAAGATTCACAATTTGCATGAATTATACTAATACTTAAACACTAATCCTTGGAGGAAATCTTAACGTCCATATCGTAGAGTAACCGATCACATTCCATACCTATATCATTCGTGAAACTAGGGTTTACTCCAACTTTAGATGGCTCTAGGGTCAATTAAAACTCTAATTAAATGATTCAATCATGCAATTTTAATCTCGAGTAAAAAGATATATTTTCAATAGAGAACTAAGTTTACAAAAAGATTCTCGAACTCATTTTGGCCAAGATCATTTGTTGGCTTCCGATTTTCAATATGAACAATGCTAGAAATGACCTAGTTCTTTTGTCCTAAAGGACCAATCCATGTTTTTGTTCAAATCAAGTTAAATCATAATTTGTGAAATATATTCGAAGGCTTTAATGTATATAGGAGGCATATATGGTAAAATACTAATTTAAAACTTCAAAATAAATGTAAGGATACAAACTTTCCTTCATGGCTCAAAACTAAATTTTCTTAGTAAGAAATTTCGAATAAGTTTTTTTTTTTTTTGCCTCAATCATCGAGACCCATTTCAAATTCCTCAAATAAGTTTAAGAAGGTTAATCATACAACTCAAGGCATGAAAACTAAAACACATATATAGTATAATAGTAGGTACATGGAAAATACTTAAAAACATTCCCTCAAAGTTTCAGGTTAAAAGCTATATTCGGGAAAAATGTACCTCCTAGACAAATATTCTTAAGAAAGTTAGATAATCGTGCAAGTTTGTTTATACATAAATTTCAACCCAAAATCTTTGCCACCGTTCATCTCCAAGAATTAACTCCTACGGTATATAGAGCTCGGTCATATACTTTCCAATTCCAGCTCCTATCCATCACTAGGATTTTATGGCATCATGCGAACCCACCTATCAAACCTTCTCCCAGGTTCCTCATCTCACTTAGGAGTGTACGGTTGCCTAAACGCACACACACAACTCTATTCTCATCCTAGCCAAGCCTTACTCAAAACAAGTTCAATTTGTATAAGAAAAGCAATAATCGAGCACAAAAGGACTTGATGCATATATAAGTCGCAAAAACATTTAAATTTAAAACATGATTCATTACATGTACCAAAAGTCATAATACAAATCAAGAAGTTACAAAACAAGCCAGATAAGTCAAGTACACGACATAGGCAACTAAGTGCCGCCGGTATACATACACATGCAAGAAAATACAAAAGGGCCTCACGGCGTGCACCATCCCTACTACGTCCATAATAAACCTTATCAAAAGGGGATTAGCCTACACGGCCGGTTAACAATTTTGAAGTCCTCCAAGAGGTCTTCCTCAAGCCCTACTATCCTAGGCAGGACTAAACGAAGGAAGCCATAAGCCTAGTTAGGGCAGAACTAGAAGATTCCACGATATCAAGCCATATCATTCTAATAATTATGAACTCTAGATCCCATCCAAGAACTTAAATGGCTTTCCAAATTCTTAGCCTAAAACTTCCAATGAATACAAGTTTTCATCACTCAATTCGAGATAAAAGCTCCTATACAAAAGGAGTCAAACCAAAAGGAGTGCTACATCATCAAGAATACCTGGGAAATCAAGCCTGCTCTAAGTCCTCAACTTAAGGATGACTTAAAGAAATGAAATCACCTATAGAGTAGAGTCTACAAGACAACCAGGGAAAAACTTAAACTCAATTCCAAGTTCAACCCTTAGAGCTAAAGAAAACCAATCACCTAGGGGAGTTTATACACTTTGCCAATAAAACTAGCACACTTATCGTTTCATATTTATAATACTCAAATGAAACACGAACACTTCAATATCACTTATTAAACATCAAATACCAAGGTCGTATCACACTTAACTCTCAATCATATCCCACAGTCCGGCATCCTAAAGTTTTAAACCTAAGATACACTACACAGATTTGAAGCTTGGGCTCTGATACCACCTGTGACAGCCCCACCTTCCCCTAAGGCGAACCAGAGGGGTTAGCGGACTGCCTGCCAAGCTCTCGCCAGGACTCACTAGAGTCCTTAATTAATTACAAATTAAAAACTCCAATAAATAACAATTACAATTCTAAAACTCCAAAAAAAACAAAAATGCTAAAATCCACAAGTACGTCCCAATAGTAAATACAACCCAAGTTCTCCAAAATATAAATTACAACTCAACCAAAATTACAATTGTACAAGAAATACTCCAAAATACCATAAACCATCAAATTCATCCTTTAATTTCAATCTTATACAAAATGAGGAAATCCTACAAAATTACTAATTTCCTCAATTCATGTGCCTCACCACGAAACCTGTTAAGGAAAACAAATTGGAGTGAGCTAACGCTCAGTGAGGCCAAGAAAAGGCATGCAAGCACGTAATCAAGCAAGTAGGAAAGCCAATAAATTCAGATATAAAAGCATGTAAATCAATCATTCACTTGTACTATTGCAATTTTTACCAGGAGACTGTATTCTCAAAGAATCACTACTCGAGGGCTCACATTAGACAAGAGTCTTGGAGCTGGGTTCGGAGAACCCTCTTCGAGCCTCTCTATCTACAGTGAATATGCACAAGAACAGTGAGCAGTGCTCATACAGGAAAAATACACAGAAGCAGGTAAGGATACGAGGCTCTCAGGAGCCAATTTTCATGGTTAAGCAGTTGAGTCCATTCCATTCCAAATGTTGACTCTCCGTCAACTTAGCAAAGGTAAAGTCCGTAGAATCTCCACTTGGTACAACCTCCGTCCAACAGTTCACCCTCTCGGGCCCGAAACCAAACAAGCAGGTGAAAAGGGTAAAGTTACAATGAGCAATACCGAGCAAGACCTCTGCAATAGATCAAGCTCAAAGAATAGTACCTAAGGTTCAGCAAGCTACTGCCAGCTCAGGTCCCAAGGATCCCGAAGAGGTTCGGGCGTCCCCGGATATAACTTTTAAGTCGACGAATCACTCCAATCGACATTCAGTTCAAGTCAAGTCAAGTAACAAGTCATGTTCATGCAAGTCAAGTAGAGGAGGACGAGTGCGATAAAGTACACTCTCACCTCAACAGTTCATATTCAAGCAAACATGTCAGATAGTTCAACCATTCATGCACTTGGCACTCACCAATCGTTGAGAGTAAATGAGAGCAATTCACGAGATCAATCAAGGTTCTCGGAGTTCAAGTTTGGATCACTGCGGAATTCAGCACCACCTCCTAAAATATTTAAAAAGCAATGAAAATAAGTTTCTAGTTTATCCAACAAATCTCATTCAAGAAAATCAAGTTCAATATCTTCCTCCTTGAACAGAAATCTTTGAAAAATCGTAAGTTGAATTATATAAGTCCAAATTTCACAAGCTTGGTACCGTTGGAAATCTATTTGAAAGTTCTAAAACTTTGTAGAGACACCCAGTTAAAATTCTAGGCAGAAATTGCCCAGATTTTTGAGAAAGAAACTGCTACAGTACCAAAACAGGGCACGTCAGGTTGGTCGATCAGCCCACTTTGAAAATTCACCAAAGATTACAGAAAATGAATTGGCCTCTCAAATTTATACAGTTTAAAGTACTATGTAAGAAGTTTCAAATTCCACCACCAATGGCACTCAATTCCGACACTCGAGCAAGAAATTATGGCAGTTCAAACAGAGGGGATTCGAAATTCTGAGATTTTCATTTTTCAGGTTTGCAGGACAGAATTCTAAGCCCTGTTTGAGTGACGATTTCTTGACCAAAAATTACCAAATTTGGTACAATAATACTTCTACATATAAGCTAGGTTCATACCAAATTTCAGCCATAAATTAAAAAAAATGAATGTTAAACCGAAATGAATCCAAATAGTGCTCAAAGCAGAGAAAAATTTTCCAGATTAAAGAGGCAGTTTTAAAACACCATTTGAGCAACGAAATGGTACAGGAAAAATACCAAATTTTACAGACATAACCCTTCGTATATGAGCTACATTTGTACCAAAATTTAGCTAAAAAATCGCACAGTAAGACAGTTTTCTAGTCGTCCAAAGTTTGCTCAGTAAACTACCTCAAACCAGTGAAGTTTTGTCATCTTCATAAATGAGCTCCTAGGTTATTCAAATCTCCACCATTTGACCTAATTTTCATAACCAAGCTAGTATTAAACTCCCTAGGTCTAATGATGGTCATAAATGTTGGAAATTTTTCTCAAAACCTAGCACCAAAGTGGTCCAAAATTCGGACAGCATGAAGGCCAAAATTCCAGGTTTTCTAGTTCCAACTTAACAACCAATCTTGCTATAACTTTGGAAGGGCTTTTTGTGGGGAAAAATTAACAACCTAACTTTCATCATTTAAGCATTACATTTAGACTTCAAGCTTGCAAAATCACAACCACAAAACAGGGGAAACATAACAGGATTTTCAGCCAACCCTTAAAGCTTTCAAAACAGAATTTTCTCATGCCATTCTTACTTAAACTTTGAGGGGCTTTTTTCAAGAAGATTAACAACTTAAAGGTCATCATTTAAGCACTATAATCAGCCCTTAATCTCACAAAAATGCAGCCACAAACATTAAGGGAAAACAGCAAATTTTCAGCCCCCATTTCCCCCTCTCCATCCGATTTTTCCCTTGAGGTTTCTTTCCCAAATTCCAACCACAAATTCCAACATCCACACATACACACTTCACCATTTTCATGCTAAGAAGCAAATTCACACACTTGTGGGATTCCAAGAGCCCACTCAACAACCATAATCAACAAATGCTTAATAATAATGAATCTTAACAACTAAACTTCAAGAATTAAACTTAAAGCTCATCTTCTTAAGGGTAGGATGGTTGTCTCTTCCTCTAGTTGCTTGAGCAAGATTAGGGAGCCCAAAATCCACCACCCAAAGCTCCCCCTTTCCACCACTAAGAGTCGGCCAGCCCTCCCCTTCAAGTTCTCCAAGACTTCAAGTCTTCTAAGCAAGTGTTTTGCAAGGAAATGGAAGGCCTTCTTTAAGAGGAAGATGGAGCAATAAGACCGGCGGAAATGGAGGGCTTGGAGAGGAGATGAGAAGCTGTTTTCTGGCTAAGGAAAAGAGAGGAAGAGCCGGCTGTTTTGAGGAAGAAATGAAGGGGAAGAATTGGAAAAGAAGAATCAGTTCTATGGAGAAGAAAGAAAGAAATGAGTGGTTGAGCTTAATTCTTGACTTTTGGGCTCTTGTGGAAAATGTAATAAATGAGGGATAGTTGGGTAATTTGACGTAAAACCACTTTTGTCGTATCGGATCAATTCACATGACACGACACTACGATCCCAGTTTCTCTCATTTATATATCTTGAATACATAACCTAACATTCGAAACTTATGTCTAGTAGTCGATCCTAGACCCGAATACGAAATTTAAACATTCAAATAGTTTATATCGAAAACGTAGTTTAAACGTGCAAAAATGCATTTTTAAAACTTTTCGTACTGTTACAATTGATATACAACAATCAAATAATTCAACCCAATTTAATGAAGTAATTTTATGAAAATATGGAATTTAACAATTTTATAAACTAAATTGGTGGTTAAACAAGGTTTTTAAAATAAAAGGAAGTAACGTATAATACAATTGTAATTAAAATGATCTAAATTAATTATTTAGAAAAATAAATAATTAAACAATTAGGTCAGATGAAAATAAATTTTCGGGTCCTCACAAAGTTCATTCTTTGAAATTTTGTTAAGACATTTCTTTAACCTTATTGGCTCTTACCTATCAAGTACAACACTTGTATGTTGCTATCTATGGTCATCCTTTTATTCTCTTGGTTCATGGTACTTTTGGGGTTGGAAAGGGGGCATGCTTTACCAGCTCAATTCAATTTTTTTGGTTCTTATTAAATCCTTTTAGATTTCTTCAATTTGCTTGGCTTTTGTTAAGTTTTGAGTTTTCTTCACCTTTCTTGTTTTGTAGATACTCAGATGGCTATCTTATGTTGCTTAGGCAGAGAAAAAACATGAGAGGTTCTTGTGATTGATTTAGGCTCATTGACAAGCATTTATAATAGGTTGGTTTTTTTTATAGCTTGTTCTTCCAAAGTTTTGGTTTTGTTACTTTTGGCATTGGTTCTTGCACTGGCTCTTCTTGACATTAGATAGTCTAGTGCATTGAGTTGTTTAATTTGTGCATTAAAATTTCTTACACAATAGTGTGTCATGAGTTCTCTTACACAAGGTTATATCCATACTTTGCTTGTTAGAGCTTTTGCTCTTTTCAAGTTACAAAATAAATTAGATAATTTCCTATCCTTTTAGACCTACAAGGTCCAAGCATTGAAGTGTGTGCAATCAATTGTGTATATTGATTTGGACATCATTGTGGATGGGTACTTTGTTATTCATAACTTTGTTTTCTTTCCTTGTGATGAAAGAATTGTAGGCTTTCCTATTTATAATGTCTAAATTATATTTTTTTTTGTTTTATGTATATCTCCTACTACTACAGAATAATTGCATAGGAGAGAAGAACACCATAAATTTCATAGCTAGTCTTCATTAGTGAGTAAGCAGATTCTTATGAAGGAATGTAACACAGTAAGTAGCTTTCCTAATTCTTCTCTGTAGCTGTTTGTTGTTAAAATGCAAAATAATCTTGGGAATTATTAACAATTATGTTTTGTTTGTAGAAGTACTTATTGTCATAGTGGTCTACCTCTTAATCATTATTTGGTTATTGCAGTTTGTGTACACTGAAATACATTTAACTCCTCTAATGTTGTGGAACATCTCTTACTTTTTAAAGGTACGTTTAGTCTCACAATTAGCTATGATGCCATTTAATGCCATTTTGAATTGTGAAATCTAGTGTACATGTAATTCTTTCCAACATCTTTTATTTTTGAGAGATTGTAATAATTGATTCTCTTGTACTAAATTGTGCTTCTATATTTTTGCTTTTCCCTTGTCCAAGAATTTTTAAAGATATTTTGCTACTAGGATATATATGCATCTAAGGAAAATAATTATGTTGGCTAGTGAATGTCGTTCTTGCAGACTTATTACCAGATTTCTTGGTCTTTGACTCAATCCCAGAATCTATCTTCATGTTGTGACTTGGAGCATGTAAAAATTTCGGGTTATTTCTTGTCCTGTTTTCCTA
Source organism: Gardenia jasminoides (assembly GCA_013103745.1). Classification (NCBI taxonomy): domain Eukaryota; kingdom Viridiplantae; phylum Streptophyta; class Magnoliopsida; order Gentianales; family Rubiaceae; genus Gardenia; species Gardenia jasminoides. The sequence goes on from CM023100.1 coordinate 9,051,418, forward strand.
AAGACCAGGTTATTCCTAGTAGGATTCATTTGTAGAGAAATGGATTTTAAATGTAATTATAAGAGTTTGAACATGCTATGATGTAGGAAATATATGCTTACTATGATCCTTTTCAAGTTGAAGGCTTTGCTATTTAGAGCTTATTGGCTTATACTGTGGCAGCCCCACCTCCCCCTAGGGCGAACCAAAGGGTTCGGCGGACCGCCTGCTCAACTCTCGTCAGGACTCACTCGCTCAAATAGCTTAATTAACAATTCCACCCATCTCAATACAACTAACTTCACATTTCAAACCAACTACTTAAAAGAACTAAAATTCAACTTACATTTCCAAAATAAATTTCAGGTACTAAAATACATACAAAAGCTGAATTTACAAATCCCAATAATTTCATCTGAATTTCATTAGTACTAACTCCAAGTACTACAAACCATCAAGTGCTCAAATCAAAACAACCTTATACAAAAGAGTGGAAATCTTACGAAAGAAACTAAGATCCGCGGTTAGCAAACTCTGCTTCAAAACCTATTAAGGAAAACAAATCTTATGGGGTGAGCAAAGTTCAGTGAGGCCAAGAAAAACATGCAAGCATGCAAGATCAAGAAACATACACTTTTATTAACAAGATAAGTAACCCAAAACTTTTAGGCAAGAAGGCAAATAAGGAATTTAATTACACATTAAATAAAGCATACAGGGGCTCTCAGGAGCCACGTTCCACGAATCTTGATCACATTCCAAATAGTTGACACTCCATCAACTTTCTTAATAACCATGTAGAACTCCACTTGTCAACCATCTTCGTCCACCGTTTCACCCCCCAACCGGGCCCGCTCGTCAAAATAGGAAATTTGGTAATACTCGAATATACCCAGGCAAGTAGTCGGCGAGCGCACTCCAACCGACGAAAATATGTAAAGACTCATGGTTTACCAATCTCCCAGCCAAGCCCTTGCCGGCCCGAGGTGAAAGGTTTACCAATGAGTTTTTGGGCGTCCCCAACAAGTTTAAGTAGCAAGTAAGATGATGAGACAACACTCAATCATCAATCAAGTACAAGTACGGTTTAGGCAAGTCATTTCAAGTACATCAAATACAAGCAAGCATGTCAGGTCAAGTAAGAGAGGTCAGATGAGATAAAGTATACGTCCGCCTCGACAAGTTTAATAACATATTCAAATCAAGCATGTAACAGGTTCAAGCAATTCAACAAATCATGCACTTGACACTTACCAATAGTCGAGAGCAAGTGAGAGCAATTCAAGAGATCAAACAAGCTTCTCAGTGTCCACGTGATCACCTGAGAAATACAAAAATCCAAAATTACCTAAATATGCATTCAAGTTCAAATTTTCAAACAAATAAGCTTTTCAATTCCAAATTAAGAGGAATCTTATGAAATTGGGGAAAAAATCCATTTCTAAGTTTGGAATGGTGTACAAATACTCAAAAGGTTACGCCTGAAAACTAGAAAATGTTTCCAAGGCATTTCTCAACTTTCGTCTCTTCCTTAGAAGAATTTTCAGTTTTGTTCGACATTCTTTGAAAAAAAATAACTTGAGTTCTATAAGTCCAAAAATTACGAATCTTATACCGTTAGAAAATAGACTCAATGAACAAAAACTCTCAAGAAGACACTTTAGTGAGATTCTAAACAGAAATAGCCCAGATTTTTGTACAAAAATACTGCTTTAGTGAAAACAGGACAAATAAGGCTGGTTTTTTAGCATAATTTGGAAATTCACCAAAAATTGTAGAAAATGAATTAGCCCCTGAAATTTACACAGTTCATAGCCCTATGACTCTAGTTTCAAACACCACCAACAGCACTCAATTCAGACTCTCGAGTAAGAAAATATAGTTGTCCAAACAGAGCAGGTTCGTCATTGCTGATTTTCGGAAATTCCAGTTTTGCAGGGCAAGTTTTAATACATCATTTGGATGATGAATTCTTACTCAAAAATCTCCAAATTTTTTAGAAATAAACCTCAGTATGTGAAATACATTTGTACCAAAATTTAGCTAAAAAATCACACGGGAAGACAGTGATTAATGAGACCAAAATAGGGCAATAGAAATAGTGAAAATTTTTCAGATTTTGGCCTCTTCTTTTAATGCGATTTTACCACACCAAAAGGAATGATTTTTGCAGTGAAATTTACACACATATAGCCCAAAATTTCAGCTCTCAAAACAGCCAAGAAACTCACAAAAATATGCAGCTAAAATAGGGCTAAGAAATTCGAAAAGAAACCGGCAGCATGCACCTTCTTCCTCCCTCGATTTTCCTTCCTCCTTTCTTCCTAGCTTTCCAACTCTATGAACTCAATACAAATTCATTCCATCACACATACACACATCATAACAGTCCAATAATCAAGGAATGTGGGAGTTCATAGAGCCCACAAAACCATCCAATTCATCAAGAACAACAACATTGAATAATCAAAGCTTAAAGCTACAAAAGGACATCAAGAGAGCTAGGTTGAGTTGGAGAAAACTACCTCTTCCTTTCAAGTAGAAACCCTAAGTTGATTGTGGTCTAGAATTGCAGCAAAACTCCTCTTTTCCTCCTCCAAATCTCGGTTCACACTCTCTCTCCTTGATGATGCTCAAGCTCCAAGGTAGGTTGACAAGATTGGTTCAAGTTCTTGGTGGATTAGTGAGGTTTTGGGGTAGTTTTTGGAGATGAAATCAAAGGGGAAGAGGGAGGGGGAGAGGTCGGCTGAAACAAGATGAGGAAGAGAGAGATTTTTGTGTTTTGGTAAAATGAAAATGTGAAAGGAAGAAATGACATAAAGCCTTGTTTTATGGTGCCCCAAAAGTCAACTTTAATTTGTAGACAAAATGCTCCAATTGGAGTTTAATTCCAAACTCTCGCTTCTAATCCCTCAATTAGCTTTTCTTAATCTACTAATGATCATTCTTATTCCCTGAACTTACGTCACTCTCAGTCCAAATATTTATCTCTAAAAACGTGTCTTTTCTCGTTTTTCACAATTGAGTGACAGAAAAATCAAATTGATGGTTAAACATGGTTTTTAAAATAAAATGAGGAATGTATGGTACAATTGTAATTAAAATAATTTAAGTCAATTATTCAGAGAAAATAAATAATTCATTAAATAAATAGGTCAGATAAAAATAAATTTTTCGAGTCCTCACATATACTTTGGTCCTGGTCTTGTTTGATTTAATGCATGTGCAACATATATGGTTATTAATTATTTGATGGTACTCTTATTTGTTAATCTAAAGAATCAGAATCTTATGATGTCAATAATAGAACTAGCCTTTTCTACATGGTCTGTTGAACAACAATATTTATTGTTCTATAACTTAATTACTATTGTCTATAACATCTTTATTTTTCTAAGTGGAAATTAAAGAGAATTTTCTTGTCGATATGAACCACAAAATCAGATTCTTTCATTGTTTGATGTTTTTATACCGCTTGATTGTGGAAGCTTCCAAGCATTGTGGACCACAATCCCACGTCATCATGCATTTTTTATTTTTTTCCTCCTAATACTTTAGTTGAAATATATTGTTATCTTTATAATCAATAATGCAAAGTTAAAACCAAAAAACAACTTGGTGTTGAAACTATATAGGACCAGACAGAAAATTAGATATCAACTAAAGAATATTGCATTTATAGTTTACAACCTGGCAGAGGATGAAGGTTTCTCTAGTTGAAATGGTTTAAGAATTTCCTCTGAATAACATTCCACAGTATAATCTTAATAAGATGAGCATACTTAGCCTTTGTCTGTGCAGTTTTATTCTACTGATCAGGTTGCTTTAAAAATACTTGGTAGTTGATGGAAGAACTGGAAGTTGAAGCTATAGAGAAAGAACTTGCAGAGTATAGGCATTCGGATTTCGTGATTTAAGTATGCTATTGAATATGGAACTTGTAGAGATGAACATACTAAGATTGGGAAGAAAGGAAAAAAAAAAAGTCTTGGACTGAACTCTTAACATGCATTAACGAAATAAACATATTTATATTAAATTTTTTGCTCTTACTTTGTCTCTTATTCTACTATTTATATAGTCACTATCTGGATTTAGTATTTAAACAAATGAGGCACCTTATTTTTTGGTGATTCCTTAACTGATTTTCCTTTCCCAGAGTTTGTTTTATCATCTACTAATAACTGTACTCCTTCGCTGCAGACATATTGCACATTTTAGAGCTTTGGAAAATCAATAGCAGTGGTTGCTTTTCACTCAAAGACAAGTTATAGTGTTACTTATGCTTAGGAAATGTTTCGAATAGCACAGAAATGTTTAGGACTTGGATTTATTTTGTACTGCTTCTTTGACTTATTGACTCAAAGTCACTCTAATACTACTTGTCTAACTCTTTGTAATGTGATGTTGGACATAATCATGATATTTCAATGATTATTACGATATTTTGTTATTTTCTATTATAATGGGTGATTGTATTTATTAATCGTTAAGCATTGTTGGTGGCTCCATTTTTTAGATATTATTGTGGTAGAAAAATCATTAAGCTGCACAGTGACAACAGACAAAGTGTTGTCACTGAATCACATTTCTTCAATATGAATCAGGTGCTTTTATTGACAATAATTGTTGTCACTGAATCAAAATATCTACTGACAACAACATGTTGTCACTGTTGATAGGGTTTAGTGACAACATCGTTGTCAGTAATTGGACCAAATTGATAACCATGATTAAGTTTTAGTGACGACATTGGTCCATGCATTCTTGATAAAAGAGCTTGTTGTCACTAAAGTTAAAACATTTATTGACGAGACAAGTTGTCAAAAAAAACTCCATATTCACTGACGACTTTCATGTTGTCAGTATACACTTTTACCGACGGGCATCAGTGATGACCCTGCGACAACAGCAAAGTTGTCAGTAAAAGATGTTAGTGACGACTTTTTACTTTTTTGTGACGAGAATCAGTTGTCACTAAAGACCAAATTTCTTGTAGTGTTGGTTCAACGAAGAGGAGCTTAGGGTTAGGAAGGAGTGACCCTTCTTATGTACAAGGTGATTACAACATCATCAATTGAAGAGATTATTGGACTTGTTCTATTCCAAATTTGGCAAAACTTGGGAGTTCAATTTGCATTTCTATATTTTATCTCTTTACCACTTAATTGTGCAATTCTTACTAAACTTTATTTGTGTTATTACTTGTGATATTTTGTTGGGTTAATATTTGCTTTTATTTTATTTTATTTTTTGGACAACCTAATTCACCCCCTCTTAGGTTGCTTTGGATTGTACACTAACATTGTTGATGTCACTACTTAGACATTATAAAAGGGGTTAATGTGAGGAAAAAGCATTTTTCATCAAGAGCAAATAATTAAAAATTTTGGCAACTAACAATTTGGGGTAATTTGGTTAATTCAAAACATATATATGTTACAAATACTAATTCAACCTAAAATTAAACAGTCCAGCCAATTGTACCCGACAAGAAAATTATAGTAGTAGACGAGGTCAATTGATTAAATTAAACTTTCATATCCTAATAAAAATGTATTATGTGCTATTTAGTGGAAATATCAATAACCATTGGTAACGATGGGAATTGATTAGGAACTCCTAATATGTAATTGAATTGAAGGTGACAATTTTACTATTTATCTTAAAACATTGGTTTTCTATGAGAGCTTGAAATTTTAGCCTAATTTTGCATTATTATTTGAAAATTTTCGTGTATAACAATTACTTTATTATTAATTGGTTTATGTGTTCATTTGTTTATTTGCATTAACTAAGTGCTTAAGAGTGTTTTCATTAGAAAGTAATTAAATCTTTAGGGACTTAAATTAGAGAGAATAAGAATTAGTAGAGTAATAGTGTAACCATTAAAAATTATTTGGCTATAACTGAATATATTTTGATACAAAAATATGAATTTGGAAAACATCACAATTTTTGCCAAGTGTTAGAATTCTTGTTAAATGACCAAATTGCCCTTTTATTGACAAGAATTACCATGCAACCAAGGAGTTTTGAGCAAAACCAATTTTTCCAAGCATTTTGCTTCATTTTCTTTTCTTTTTGAAACCTAGTGAGAAGCAGTTAGAGAGAAAGAGGGCCAAGAGCTTGAGGGAAAATTGGACAGGAAGAAAAACTTCATTTTTCCTTCCCTTTCTTCCTAAACTAAGAGAAAATCAAAGAGTTTTGTGCCATCTTGCTCAAAATCAGCATAAAGAAGAGAAAATAGAGGAGAACTTGGAGGAAATTCTTTCTTGAAAGCTAAAGGAAAAGGAAGGAACCAACACTTGCATCTAGTTTTCTTTTCTTGAAGGGAAAAGAGGTACATAAGCTCTAAAAACCCACTTTGAACTTCTTCATACTTGAAAATATAGTTGCTGTTGAGTTTGAGTTTTGAAACTTAAGTTTTCTTGGAGAAATTTCTTGTTCTAGGTTGATTTTCTTTGCTGGAAAATTTCTGTTAAGCTGGTTGACTAGCATAAGGTTTATGCATGTTTATTGTTGGTGAATTTTTGCTAGAACATCAAACTATATGACTTGTATCTTAATAATCTATGAATGCATGTTGGATTTGAGTGATGATTGGGTGATTTTGTTGAGAAAAACTCCATCTTTTGAGCTATAAGTTTAGGAAATTTTCTGGTTTGGAACTAGGGTGAGAAAGGCTTGAAATTTCAGTTTTACATGAGGTTTTGATGCAGTATTTTCACCATAAACTCATGCTACAAGTCTAATTCCATGATATAAGTATTTATGTATATTTGTGCCTACGAAATCAAGTGAAAATGGTGAATTTAATGAAGAAAGTTTGCTTGAAAATTCTTCCATCCAAGCTGCCGAGAAAGAGAGAAGTTGTTTCAAGTTCATTTTCATGCAAAATGACGTATTTAGATAATGACACTTTAATCTTAACATGCATGTGAGTTTCCATTGTCTTAAAACTAGAAAAGTTGATGTTTTGTGAAGAAAATTGAGAAACAATTTTGCTGGAAAATTTTTATACTGGCCAAATGAGTGAGAAGGAGATTTTCCAACTTATTTCCAAAATTTTGACCAAAAAATGATCTATTTCTGGTCAAGAAACATTATAACGCATAAACATTGACATGCATGTGATTTTTCACCAAATTTGAGGGAGAAAAGTTGTTGAGTTTTGCTAAGAAAGTTGAGGTATAATATCTGAAAATTTCTCCTCGGTTTTACACTTAAATGTTGAAGCTTGTTTTCATGGTTTTAAATTTTGAGTTTGGAGAAGACTTGGATGCAAAATTGTTTTATACTTACTCTTTCTCATATAAATGAATTCCGTATTAAGTTTTATGGATTTAAAGGTGTGAAACAAGTGAGGCTTTGAGAAAAATGTGGACTGGATTGCCTAGAATAAAACTTGTATGTAAGTAATTACTATTATGGATTCTTAGGGTAGTTGTAATCAATGTATAAGAGTGAAACGTTATCTTGAAAAGCCTAGTTATCAAGTTTAAGCTTTATTTAGTAAAAACTTGGAAAAATTGTTGGCGTATAAGATAATTAAATAACTTATGATCCTTATAACTTATCACAGGGTTTGAAGAGTTGGAAAGGAACCCTGAACCCAAAGCGTGAGCTTTATTATAGTTGATGAGTGTTCCTTATGTGCAATTTGTGATTTAATGTCTTTCTGACTTGATTGCGAATAATTGTTGATTGAGAATGTTTAAATGAATTATTGATTGTCCATTGTTGTAGGTTAGTGTGTACTTTATTGCACTCGACCTAATTGAAATGAGATTTCATATTCTTACATGTTGAAATGAGTGTGCATGATTGCAAGGCGAAAGTGTACTTTACCACGTTGGTTGAATTGGGGCCCAAAACTCACTACCAATCAGCATTGTTGATAATTTTGAGCAAATGATCGGTATACTCGAGTATTATCACCAAGTGATATGTCACCAAAAATGAAATGAAATGTATTGTTGGGTATTGTTTCTTGTTTTGGAGGGTATAAGGAGGAGAATGACAGAGTGTGCAATGCCAGTGAAATGGCTCATGGAGTAAACTGTATCCTTTCACTTGAACGATTTACTGCTTTGAAAAATGTGAATGATATATCTTGAATGTGCTTTATTTGTTAATTACATTGTTTGATTGGAGGCGTAAGTTCATCCCTCTAATTTGTTTTCCTTACTAGGCATGAGGGCAAAGGTATCGGGATTAATGGTAGCTTGATCTTGAAGTGCTATCTTGTACTTTCTCTTATTTTGAAGACATAAGTTGTACTATGAATAATAGTAGACCATAAGTACCTAAATCCTTTGGATCTGTATCTAAGTAAGATTATTCTGGATGATTTGATAGAATGACCGCTATTTTTTGGAAGACAAATATGTACTATGAGATTTAATGGATCAATCGTTGCTTTACCCCTTTTGGTTTGTATATAAGTTGATTTTGGATGGATTGATAGAGTAAATGTTATTTTGGAAATGACTGTAGTGAGTCTTGGTAAGAGTCAGATAGGCGGTCCATTGAGCCCTAGGGTGAGGTAGGGTCGTCACATTTTTCCTTGCTAGTATTATTGATATCACTACTTACTTGGTATAAAAAAAAGGCATAATGTGCTATATAGTGGAAAGATCAATCATCATTGACAACAATAGGTATTGAGTAAGACCTCCTAATATGCAATTCAATTGAATATGACAATTTTACTATATATTTTCAAACATTGACATTAATGGTTATTGATTAGGAGCTTTTTGTTTGTATACACACATATGTTTATACATATACATATACACAATTACCGGTCTTTCTTTGGAGTCAAGAGGATGAAAAACTTGAAAAGATTATGGAATCTTTGATCATTAGACACCCTATTGGCTTCAGTAGGGTTGCAAACGATTTGAGCCGCTCACGAGCAGCTCGAGTTCGAGCTTGACATTGCTCAAGCTCGAGTCGAGCTCGAGCAGCTCATTTGCATGTTCGAATCGAGCTCGAGCAACCTTCCCTCAAGCTCGATAGTTCGCGAGCCGGCTCGAATATATATATATATTATTTTTTATTTTTATTTTAATAGTGAAATTACATATATATCCCTAATTTTTTATTATTTATTAAGAAAAATATTATTTTATTTATTTTTAAAAAAATAAAATAATTATTTTTTATTTTTTTGAGCTCGAGTAGGCTCGAACTCGAACTCGATTAGGCTCGAATCGAACTCGAACTCGATTAGGCTCGAATCAAACTCGAGCTCGAGCTCGAGCTTTATTTTGAGAGCTCGTCGAGCTCGAGCTTAGTGAAAAATGAGTGAAGCTCGGCTCGACTCGACTCGGCTCGTTTGCAGCCCTATGTTTCAGTCTCTAATTCTACTAAAGTGAATAAAGAAATCAATCAAATGCTAGTTAGCTCGTTTGTTGGAAATTAATCATTTTAATCCCAAGAAATTGATATCCATTTTGCATTTTCTTGACTATTATTTATTATCAATGTAATTTTTATGTGAGAATTACAAGTGGATTTTTTTTATTTGCTATTTTTAGCTCATGTATTAAGCAAATTTAGGACTGATAAAAGAGATGGTCTCCTAACAGGTGCACGATTTTGACTTTGGAGGGTGAACAGAAAATCAAGAAACAATAAAAAAATATTAACAAATAAAGCACACAAACTTAAAATGAAAGACTAATAGATGATAATTAACAAATAAATATTTTTAATAATAAAAGACACTGTATAAATTAAAACATGAAAATAGATTTTCCACCACTTTATTTCCTATTAGTAAGAGACATATAAAATTAGACAACTCAATCAAAGGAATTTTCTTAGAATGAGATGCCTCTTTTCTATCTATGTATTGTTTTCATTTGAAAAAAGAATTAATTGTTTTTGGAGGTATTCTTATTTTATTGTCTTATGACCTGAAATATTTCACAATTTGATTTTATAAGCTGACTATAAAAGATAAAATTAACTCACATGCCAAAATCATACGAAGGTTAACTAAATTTTATAAATCACATCAAGGCTATGCAAATTAAGATTAACATTCTAATATAAAAATTGGAATAAGAATAATTGAAAAATAAATAATTATAAAAAAATAAATGGTAAAATTAAAATAAGAATAAATTCCAAAGAATTAATGATTTTGAACTAAAATATGGTTGGAGGAATTGTAAAGGTAAAAAAGTTATACTTGCTTTTAGGAAGAGTGGATGTTTGAGATGAGTTGAACGAAATTGGAAAAGATCAAATGTGCAGTTGAATAAGAAATTTGTTGGCTTTAGGACTTGGCTTCTGACTTATAAATAATACTTTGATTGTTCTCTTTTTTTTTATTTCAAGTAGATGATATACCAATAGAATTTTTGCCATAGTTGATTTTTCTTTAATATTTGTTGTTTGTTTCTTATTTGTATAATGTTTTCCTGACTTTAATTGATATAAAGAATCTAAAATTTCGTTTGTTTAAGAAACTTACATAAGTGCAACCCTAAGGTAATATTTAAAACTTATAGTTATTGTATATTATAAAGGAACTATAGTGGGCTTATTGAGAGACACTTTCTAATTTAAGGAAACTAGAGTTACTCTATTGTAGGACACTCTTTTTAAAGAGAAGTGAAATAAAATTAATAACTTGATAAATATGTTGCGGCAAATTCATAGAGTTTTAATTTAAAATTAAAACTTTATACATAATATTTTGAAAAGATTGGGGATGGCTGCCTCTACTCACTAATTTGTCACTGGATTGTCTATTTAAAAAGTTTAGGTGCAAAGTACAACTAGTGTAATAGTTTGTGAGCTGATAGGTATACGAGAAAATTAGTTTTCATCTACTAGCTACAAAACTTACAAACATAAAAGAAAAGAAGAGAGAATGGTCGAGAAAACAGTTGAAGGAATTCTTGAGACAAATAAAGGAAAGGTTGAAGAGACGAGTGAGAAGTTATAATCACTATCTTTTAAAACTATAAATATGTTTTAAGTAGGCGTAATCACATATTGCCCCTTGTAATTAGAACCAAGTAGCAAATTGCCCTTGTATTCACAAAATAAACAAAATATCCTTCTTTACTACTAGTTAAATGGATGTTTCTAATAAAAAGATAATTATACCCTTATTATGAAACATTATTAATGATCCTTCTTTTTCCCTTTCTTCTCTATCTTTTTCCCTATTATATATAGATTTCTTATTGCCCTCTCCTTCATATCAACTTTGATATACAAATTTTTTGAAAATAATATATCAACTTTTTTGCGGTTTATCATATACTTTTTTTTCTTGTAAACAGTTCCTTTTGATGCTTAAATATATCTATTTTATTTAGTTATATAAAATACTATTTTTTTTTCTTGTAAACAGTTCCCTTTGATGCTTAAATATATCTATTGTTATTTAGTTATATAAAATATTTAACTATCGTAAATTATTATACAAAACAAGAAGGTGTATATTGAATAAAAGTAACTTAAATAGTTTCTACTTTACTTTGGGAGTCTTTTTTAGCATTCATTGTCAATAAAAGATTAGTGAAACACTAAATGTTAATAAAATATTGGTGATGTACTAATTGTTAATAAAAATAAAATTATGTAAAATTACTACTAATTGTATAGTTTTTAGTTTCTTATAACAATATATGATAGTTAAATATTCTATAAAAAATAACTATATATGGTTGAATATCAAATAGATTTTTAATATACATAAAGAAGAAAAAAATGAAGAAAAAATGAAAATATAAGTAAAATATTTACATAAAGTATTCACTTTTTATTTCTAATAACAATTAATGCATAACAAAAATTCATCAATAAAATATAAATTAATTAGGATAAATACATAAATTTTAATTTCTTAGGTTAAAAGTTTTTTACAAGAAATTCATTAGCACATTATTATTGGAATTTGAATTTCATCGTGGAAATTGAGGAAGAAAAAATTTAAATACTAATAAAGAAAACAACAAGAAGATAAAGAAAAAGACAAATTATCATTTGTCAATATTCTAATAATGAATACGTAATTATCTTTTTGCTACTAAAATAGATAAGGCTATTATTATGAGGGGGTAATTTGCAGGTTCATGGGTAATTTGCTATTAACACCTAATTACAAGGGGACAATAAGTATGTAAACCTTTTAAGTATGAAACTTTCTTTAAATACATGTTGATACATATATGCATGAATAAGAAATATATTTAATATACTAATTATTGAATATAGTATTTTCTCATGGGTGCAATTAATGTGAATAAGAAGCAACCTACTTAATAAATGCATTAATTATTTCATATTTCAAAACTAGTTTTAAGAGATTTACATGCTAAATGACATATCTAACATTTTTTCTACAAATAAACCTAGTAAACCAAGCCCATACAATTTGTTTAATTAAGAGAATTAGAATGCCATACATAATTTGCTTGTTTTGTAATTTTTATTGAATGTTTTATTTATATTTTTTATTTTACCTTTTAAGAATTCTTAAAATTTTATTATTCTATCTCTCATTCCAAAATAAATTGTATTTTTTCTCTCAAATTGTCATTTTATGGGGGATAAAAAGTTCCAAGTTCATATTGGTCCTTTTTTCTTTTATTTTTTTACTTTAAGTGATAATAGTTTTCTTTTGATTTGGTTTAGAATTTAGGAACCTTCTCTTCGTTTGCAATTTAAAAAATTTAAAATAAAAGAATAAGTCACTTTAGGAACCTTGACAATAGCAAAAAATTGGCATGCTTTTGTTCTTAATATTATGAAAAAGAACTATTAGACTTTTGAACTTATGTTCAAAAATATTGATAACTAAACTAAAAAGGAAAAGAAAAAGAAAAGAGATGAAGATAAAGCATAAACAGCCATCAAGCTTTCATCCTACCTTTGTTGCTTTATTTAAGATGGTCATGTTTTATCATTTGCAAAATTTTTTCATTACCAAAAGTTTTACAAAATTAAAAGATCACTCCTTAAGTGCTAAAATTCACAAATCATGGTAATTTTATCCACATGAATGACTAGTTATTTGGCACCCATTAGATGAAATATTTAAGTTGTGATTTTATTAATACATGCTCTAGCAGATGTGTCATTCATGTAAAAATACTTTAGTTAATCTCATAATGATGACTAAGTTTTTAAATATAATTAAGTAGGCAATTACATTATTTATACAAGAAGATCTGATGATAATGATGATCACTTAGATAAAGACCACAAAGAAAGGAAAAGAAAAGGAGAAAACTAATGTATATATGATTAATAGAGATATATTTTGGATATGAGGCACTTCTTTATTTGTAAGTAGTATATGTGATATCAAATTGATAAAAGAAAAGAAATAAATTAAAATACAAACCTAAGGGACTATACACGTGTGAGGGCCTCAAAAATTTATTTTAATAATGTTAAAATTTATTATTTTAAATAATGTTATTATTGTTATTAATTCGTTTGATTATTTTAATATCGTACTTAAACAAAATTTTTAGAAAATTTAAATGACAATTCAATTTATTTATCTATTTATTTCTATCTCAAGGTGACTTGATTTTATTTCACCTTTAATTCCTCATAGATTTTCAATAAATTGTTTATCTTTTTAAAATTCGCTCTTTTAGTGACAAATGGACAGAAAATGAGAAAACACATTTTTCGAGGTAATAATTCGGGTAGCGAGTGAAGTAGCTTTAGAATGTAAGGATGATCACTCGTAGGTTAAGAATACAATTAAGAGATTAGAAGTGAGTTAATAAGAGTGAAAATAATTAGGATTTTGAAACCTTAGTTTAAGTTGGATTAACCTCCTTGAAACTAGAATTCTAATTAGCCATTGTTTCTTCCTCTTAATTCACCCTAATTCACTTCCACTTTATTCTTTTTCCTCTCTTCCTCCTAACCGAGTTTAACCCTTTAATCTTTAGCTAAGAGAGATAATTATTTCCCTCCAAAAATTGCTAGCAAAAGAGTTACTATTCTTAAGTTGACTTTTGTGCCAACAAACAAGTTTTATGTCTTGTCTTTCTTTCCTTCAAATTAATTCACCAAATTAACACAAAAACCCACCTCTCTCTTCTCTCTCTCAGCCTAACCACCCCTCCCCTCTTCCCCTTGTGGTTTCATCAATTTCTTCTTCCATTCTTCCCTAAATTTCCCCCACAAACTTGCATTAATCTTGGCAAGCTTGGAGCTTTGGGGAAGAACACTTAGGAGGAAGCTCTTGGGAAGGTTAAGGCTAGCTTTCTTTGGGTGAATTTTGCTAACTTCTTAGAAGAGGTAAAATCCTAAAGCTCTCATCTTTGTTCATATCTTACATTTCCAAGCATGACATTAGGTTTGGGAGGTTGATAGGTTACTAGAACCTTGATGTTTGGCATTGAATTTGAGTATTGTGTTGGTTTTGAAATTTAAGATGCTAAGCTTCTTTATCTTGCATTTTCTTGATTATGGTGATTGAGTGGGCTCTTGGACTCCCACAAGTATGAGAATTTAATTCCTAGCATGATAAATGATGTATTGTTTGTAGTTCTATGTAAAATGGATGGCTTGAATGTGGTGGGAAAACCTCAAGGAAAAACAGATTAGGAAGAGGAAAAATAAGGAGAAAAAAATTTGCTGTTTTCCCTGAGTCTTGTGGCTGCGTGTTTGGCAAGCTTGAAAGCTAAATGTGAGGCTTAAATGTTGAGGGTTAGATTGTTATTTTGTCCCACACAAATCCCTTCAAAGGTTAAGCAAAATTGGTGGCTTAGTTGGAACAAGAAAAGCTGGAAATTGAGCAAGCTTGCTGTCCGAATTTGTGGGCCTGTTTTGTGCTAAAACTTGATATAAGCCATTATCATTTCTGATCACCATTGGGTTTAGGAAGGTTAAAACTATCTTAGTTTCGAAAATGGGGTCATTTGGTGGTAGTTTAGATATGTTAGGGGTGATTAGAAGAAGAAGATCAAAACTTCACTGGTTTGATGCAATTCGCTGAGTGAACTTTGGGCAATTAGAAAGCTATTTTCCTGAGGGATTTTTTGGTTGAATTTTGGTATGATCCTAGTCTATATATGGTAGAATTGGTGTACCAAATTTTGTAATTTTTAGGAAAGAAACCGTCACTCAAATGAGGCTTAGAATCATGCCCTGCAAATCTGGAAATCAGAAAACTCAAAATTTCAAACCTGCCTTGTTTGAACAATTATAATTTCTTGCTCGAGAGTCAGAATCGAGTACCGTCAGTGGCGTTTGAAACTTCATACATATAAATTTAAACTGTGTAAATTTTAGAGTCCAATTCGTTTTCTATAATTTTTGGTAAATTTTCAAAGTCTGCTGGAAAACCAACCTGTTATGTTCTGTTTTGTACTGTAGCTGAACTTGACTCGAAAATCTGGGCAGTTTTTGTCCAGAATTTTATCATGAGGCCTTCTAAAAAATTTTATAGCATTAAATGAGATTTCCAACGGTACCAAGCTTGTGAAAATTGGACTTGTACAACTCAAGTTACGATTTTTCAAAGATTTCTGCTCAAATAGGAAGTTTATTGAACTTGCTTTTTCTTGAACGAGATTTGACCAATGAATTAGAAAACTTATTTCCGTTGTTCTTTAATTGTTTTAGGAAGTGGTGCTGAATTGCAAAGCGATCAAAACTTGAACTCCGAGACCTATTTTGTTGGTGAGTTTGCAATGCATGTTAAAAGCTTTAATGTAAATGCTTTGTGTGTAAACGTGTTACGTGGAATTTAAAATTGTTGAACCACTCACTTAAGGGGAGTATACTTTATTGCTCTCTTTTAAGTTGTGTAGGTGACTTAGTGTTTTGCATGAATATATACACACTAGTAAGGAAAGTGTGTAAAAAGTGTTTATAAAACTACTCTTGGCCGCGTCCCTTGAGTAGTAAGAGTTAAGTGTATTGGAGTGCGGGCCCGGTAGGGGGAGTTCGGTGGAAGGAGACTGGCGTGAAGAGTCGTTTACTTGGATTGGAAAGTCGATGGAGTGTCGATTACTCTAAACGCTCGTATATTGTGGATTTGAGCTCTCGAGAGCTCCCGTATCCTACTTGTGTGTTTTGTGTTTATTTTACTTGTTTTCTTATGTTATTTATTCCGCTTTATGCCTGTGCATGACCTTTTGAAAATTCACGAGCTTTTAGCTCACCCCCGTTCCCCTTTGTTTTTCCTTAACAGGTGACGAGAATCCAGAGACCTAGATAGGTCTAGTACTCGTTTTTTATCTTTTGACCCGAGTGTAGAAGAATGAACTGTATATTCTTTTGGTTTTGTAAATGATGACTCGTGGGGTTGTACAAAACTTTAAATTGATGTTTTAGATGTTTTTGAGTTAAGATTTGTATTCTAAAGCTTGAAAGTCATTTTACAATTTCCATGTTCTGTGCTAATGTGGACTTTAGAATTTATCCTTTAGAGTTAGTACTTTTGAATGCTCGAGTCCTGATGAGAGCCAGGCAGGCAGCCCGCCAACCCCTTTGGTTAGCCTTAGGGGGAGGTGGGGCTGTCACAACACGTGTACATAAAAAATAATAAATAATAAATAATAAAAGACTATACATATGTACATAAAATAATTATAGTAACTTACAAAAGTAATGAGTTAAAATTCACAAGACAGTAATAGACTGTTTATATGTTCACCCTATTTAATTAGTTAATTAAGTGGAGCTAGTATTAAAATTTTTTAGATTTTCTTAGGATGTTAATATTTAATTTGACTTAAAATTAATTTCTCTTATATAAATTAGGTGCTCTTGGATAAATCATGTCAAGAGAGAGGAATTTCAAAAAGGAATACTGGAACAGTGAGTGTTCCTAAATCCTTATAGATTACTTTATTTATGAATTTCATGATATATTTTGGTCTATCTTGAGTTTGGATGATACCTATACAAGAAAATATGATTGCATTGGTATACTTCTCTTTAAATTCTTTATTGGATTAATTGAAATATATTTCACTTCCTTCTAGTTGATAAATGATATTTGTGCATGCTTGTAATTAGATTTCTCGAGCTACCATTGGACTTGGTCAAGTGAACTAGCTGTCTTGATTCTGCTATCCACTTGCTTTATGGAATGTCTGTAGCATTGGAAGAGCATGACAAGTTTTTCATGATATACTCGAGTACTAACTTTGGTATTGTGGCCACTTGAAATTATGCTATATATAAGTGAGAGATGTTATTTGGAGATAAGTTCTAACAAGTACTAAATGATACATGATATCCAAATGACTTCTAATGAAATCCAACTGTATGTATTCCTATATATATATATACTTTATTTGTTTTAACTGAATGCTTGGCCATGTATATTTCTTCATGAATGCTTGTATCTGATTAATGTGAATTTTTCTTTAATCACCATCAACTTGATTTCTTAATAAATAGACCTCATTGAGCATAAACTTTTGATACGTTGAAATTTGTCTTCCTTATACCTGTGTGAACTTATGAAAAAGGAAAGGAGTATCTTAAAGACATTTATTTCAATAGTAACTTGTATATATAGGCACACTTAGAATGGTTGTACCTTTGAAAGTTAAATGGTTTGAACGATGTATATACTTATTGTAACATATGTAAATTTTATTTCAATGTACTAGTCACTTTTTGTTAATCATTCATTCCTTTATAGTTGAACCTAATAAGAGTTAGACAGGTGCTCTAGCCGGTGTTTAGAGGTAAACTCTAATTGGGAACATTACGTTCTAGTCTTAATTAGTAATTTATAATATGTGATGCAATTAATCAAAACCTTCCCATTCTTTCCCACAAAAAAAGGAATGTTCACAATTTTAAATTTTTTTTGATGTTTTGAAATAAGAAAATTGAATATTAGTAATAGCAACATAGCAATAGTTTGTTTAATTCATCATAAAAGCAATTTTGTACATCTTAATAACTTAAAGAGATATTTTTTTTCATACTTTTTTTATAATAAGTAATTGTTATTCCATAACTAATTAGTTTCTACTCAAGTTCTTCTAACTCAGCACCCATCCCTCTTCCAAGTCCAAGTTGCTACTCTTTCTTTATTTCTTTTGCCTCTTTCCTCTTCTTCTCTATTTAAATGTGAACTCTAGCTTGAATAGATAAGAATTATATTCCACTTTAGTATAAAATTTCATAGTATTGCTATCACATTCCACTAAAGGTTTTAGTTTTTTATCTTTTTTATTGTATTCTTAAAGTTAAATGAATTTTATTTTGTCTCAAAACTTGTTTCTTCTACAAGTTGACCGATAATCTTATCTTCATATCCTATGATCATTTGTTAGTATTTTTGTTGCATCTAAACTTTGATATCTAGACATTTTTAATATAGACAAAACTATATTGAAATTAAAAAAAAAAAAGCAACTCTAGCCAAATCATTGATCAAATATTTTAATTTCTAAATATCTAAATTTGTATCTATTATTTAACAAAATATATATGTTACAAGAATGTGTCAAAATATTAAGGACTAATCTAATCCCCCTTCTCTGTTCTTCCCTGCTAGAAATTTTTTTTTTTAAATATGTCAAGGATCTAAAATTTTACGTTTTAATTGAGATATATTATGAACTTATATATGCTTAGCAAAGTATTAAAACATAAAGTTAGGCTTAAATCTCTTGCTATTAAGTTAATTTGCTAAATAGAGATTGACCTATATCTCTAAATATTTTAATTTCTAAATGTTTAAATTTGTAGCTATTATTTAACAAAATACATACATTATAAGGATGTGCCAAAATATTAAGGATCATTCTAATTCCCCTTCTTCCTTCTCCCCTGCTTTCAAAAGCTTTTAAAAAAATCTTAAAGATTTAGAATTTGCATTTTAGTTGAGATATGTTATGAACTTATCTATGCTTAGTAGACTATTAAAACACGAGTTAAGATTTAAATCTCTTACTGCATGAGTTAACTTGCTAAATAGATATTGACATATATCTCTAAATTTATATACGTTATAAGAATGTATCAAAATGTTAAGATTATTCTAATTCCCCTTCTCTATTCTCTCTTGTTAGAAAATAATTTTCAAAACATAATAAGAATTTAGATTTTACATTTTAATTGGGATATGTTATGAATTGATCTATACTTATTAATGTATTAAAACATGAATTAAGATTTAAATCTATTGCTAGATAAGTTAACTTGCTAAATAGAGATAGACCTAGAGTTTAAATAGTCCATGGTTAATTTTATGCAAAATTTTACGGTTACGGAGCAATCACTTGAATCTAATTCAAAAGTAGGCTTTGATTATATGTCAAAAGAATCTTGTGTTTAGGCATTAATACTGCAAAAACTTGAAGATCAAAAAATTACAAAAGAGGAAATACTTACTAAACTTACTAAATAATGACTGTAAAGTATCAAATAAGACTTTATGAAATAATTGAAGAAAATTATTTTCCAATAAAATATCTAATCCAATATCAAAGAAATAGAATGGAGGACATTTAATAAGAAATGATCCTACTAGTTTTTGAGGATTGGATATCCCAGAATTTAAGGTAATAGGTCTATTTGAAATATCTAACCCTGTTTTATTGGGTAAATTTTCATGATATTGTGACGGAAAACATGTAAACTTACATAAACATGTTCCTGATCTACTATCTATACAGGCTGCAAAATATTCAGTTTTATAATCTTTATAGGTTATTCCTATGGGTATATAAATGCTATATTGACTTGTCATTTTCTATCAATATATATCTTTTTGTCATTATAAGTAATAACTATCCGATTATGAGTTATTGAATAAGGTGATACTGTATCTAAGAAACTTGTTCCTAACATTATTTCACGAGTGTCATTGGCTCCTTCATTTTCTACTAGTAGCCTTATTGGAATTTTAGTTTTTGGCAAAGAATTAGTTAATTCTAATTCTATTTCAACAGCTTCATTAATTTCATGAATTTCACCATTAAAGTTTGTATATTGATAGGGGTTCTGCAATTGATAGGTTGGTAAGTATTCTACAAGTTTATGAGATATGTAATTTCCACTAGCTCCAGTATCTATTAAAATATTACAATGTTTCATGATTCTTCCATTATAGAATTTTTCTTCTATTTTATAATTAATATTTTTTAGTATCTTATTGTGTGGAAGATGTCGACTACTTCCTACACTGTTTTGAGTATATGACAATTTTGGTATATTTCTATTAGGCTTATTTAACAAAGGTTTTTGACTTATATCTAAATCAAAGTCATCATCTAATTCTATATTTGTAATCTCGGTGGATATATTTTGCCTATTTTAGAAAATAATTTAGGTAAATCTATGAATTTAGTGTTTGCAAAATTTTCAGTATGATGAGTATTAGATAATGCATAAGAAATCATATATGGTCTATTTCCATTAAAAAAGAAATCTTTTCTTTTAAAATCTTGTATCAAAGAAAGTGTTTTATCGAATCTTTATCTTGCAAATTATGAGAAAGTTTTGGATATATATTAAATATTAATTTTTGATATTTAAGATTTCCTCTAAGAACACCAAGTGTGGTTTCTTTTCTATTTTTTATTCTGTTATCTACAATAGCTAAGTCTATTGGCGTATTTAGTCCTTCTCTAAAGATTGCTCTAATAATCATTTGTATGGAACCAATATGGATCCATCCTATTGTATCTCGCACCTTCTCTGGCAATTTATTCAATTTATCATAAATATCTTTTTTAGATATCAATAGAATCATAACTTTATTTGTAGTTAAGCTATTTTCTAAATCCTTTTCCTTTAGATTTATTCCATAAAATGTATGATGTTTTCTAATATGAAACTTCATCTTTTCTAATGCAAGGACATTAAATCCACTATAAGAATTTATAGAAAAATTACTTTGTTGTATTTTTGCTAATATTTTTCTCTCTATAAGTGCTTCTTGGCTATATTCTCCTAATCTTTCGAATGAATATCTATTATATCTGAAGTATTTTCTTCCTCTTGTTTTTGTATTTCATTCATCTTCACTGCTTATATCATATTCAGTATCAGTGTAAATAAATATACTTTCATCAGATGAAATTTCTTCTATTTCTGTAAACTTATTTATTTCGATTAATTCATTATCGTTAATTAAATCTTCAATATCATCATCAATTTCAAATCTCTTTTTATTAAACTTTTTAGGACACTGATTTGCTAAATGTCCTTTTTCTTTACAAAAATAGCATTGACAATGTGAGGGCCTCAAAAAAAATTTATTTTTAAATATTGTTAGTATTTATTATTTTAAATATTATTATTATTGTCGTTAGTTTATTTAATTATTTTAATGTCGTTCTCAAACATATTTTTCAGAAAATCTAAATGGAAATTTATTTTATTTTAGGGAAAAACCTAATTTAATTTACACATATTTTTCCTCGTAGATTTTTAATATTCCATTCATTTTATTTTGAAATTCAACCTATTGTATCAAATAAAGAGAAATTGAGAAAACACGTTTTTCGAGGAAAAAAATTCGGGCAGTGAATGAAGTAGCTATAGAATGTAAGGATGATCACTCGTAGATTAAGAATATAATCAAGAGACTAGAGGTGAAGAATTAAAGGTGAGATTAAGTAGGGTTTTGGAACCTTAAAACCTAGTTGGACAAATTTCCCAAAAGTTAGGATTTTAACCTGCAATTGTTTATCCAGTTAATTTCCTCCAATTCACTTTAATTTTTTTCCCTTTTCCTCTCTCTCTCCTAACCAAATTTTCCCTTTAATCTTCTAGCTAGATTAGTCATTCCACTCCCTCCAAATTAAATTGCAAGACATGAAAATTTAAATGGGACAATAACCCTTGAATTAGGGATTTATGTCTTGTCAAAGTTTTATGACCAAACAACCAAATTTTCTCTTCCTTTCCTCCCATTTTTCAGCCTTCACTTTCCCTTCTTCTTCCTTAGCAAAATCAGCCTTTCATCTCCTCTCCAAGCTCTCCATTTCAGCCGGCCAAGTTCCTCCATTTCCTCTCAAAGAAAACTCTCAATTTTCCTTGCAAAACCCTTGCTTAGAAGACTTGAAGCCTTGGAGAACTTGAAGGGGAGGGCTGTCCGAACCTTAGTGGTGGAAAAGGGGGAGCTTTGGGTGGTGGATTTGGACTTCCTAACCTTGCTCAAGCAACTAGAGGAGGAGGTAATCCTCCTACACCTAAAATGATGAGTTTTAGGTTTAATTCTTGAAGTTTAGTTGTTAGGTTTCATTATTATTAAGCATTTGTTGATTTTGGTTGTTGAGTGGGCTCTTGGAATTCCCACAAAATGTATGAAATTGTTTGCTAGTGTTGTTAAATGATGAATGGTGTGTGTATATGTTGGAATTTGTGGATGAAATTTGGAGGAAAAACCTCAATGGAAAAATCGAAAATGGGAGGTGGAAATGGGGGATGAAAATTGGCTGATTTTCCATTAATGTTTGTGGCTGCATTTTTGTAATTTTAAGGGCTAATTCTAGTGTTTAAATGATGAACTTTAAGTTGTTAATTTTCTCTGCAAAAGCCCTCAAAAGTTTTAGTAAGAATGGCAAGGGAAAAATTCTGTTTTGAAAAGCTTTAAGTGTTGGCTGAAAATCCTGCTCTGTTTCCTCTGTTTTGTGGCTGTGATTTTGCAAGCTTGAAGTCTAAATGTAATGCTTAAATGTTGAGGGTTAAGTTGTTAATGTTTCCCATAAAAAGCCCTCTAAATGATGAGATATTAATGGTTGCTGAATTGGAGTCAAAAATCTGGAATGTAGGAGGACATGCTGTCCGAATTTTTGAGCTGTTTTAAATGCCAAGTTTTGGTCTGAACTTATGTCATTTTTTATCACCATTAGGTTTAGGAAGGTTAAACCTATGTTGGTTTCGAAAATGGGGTCATTTGGTGGTAGTTTAGATAGGTTAGAAGTGACGAGAAGAAGAATACCAAAACTGGGCAGATTGGGAGCAAGGATGCTGAGCCAACTTTGAGCATTAAAAACACTGTCTTCCCGTGAGATTTTTTAGATAAAATTTGGTGTGGACATAATCTATATATGGTAGAGTTAGTGTACCAAATTTGGTGATTTTTTAGTAAGAATTCGTCACTCAAAAGAAGCTCCAAATACTGCCCTGTAAAACTGGATTTCAGAAAACGCAGGTTTTTGAACCAGCCATGTTTGGACAATCATAATTTCTTGCTCAAGAGTCAGAATTAAGTGACGTCAGTGGCGTTTGAAACTTCATACATATGAATTTAAACTATGTAAATTTTAGAGGCCAATTCATTTCCTACAATTTTTGGCAAATTTCAAAATTGGCTGGAAAACCAACCTGTTATGTTCTGTTTTGTACTGTAGCTGTTTCTTAATCGAAAATCTGGGCAATTTATGTCCAGAATTTTATCTTGGTGCCTTCTACAAAGTTTTAGAAATTTAAATGAGGTTTCCAATGGTACCAAGCTTGCAAAATTTGGACTTATATAACTCAAGTTACGATTTTTCAAAAATTTCTGCTCAAGTAGGAAGTTATCGAACTTGATTTCTTTCTTGAATAAGAGTTGATTGGTGAACTAGGAACTTATTTTCATTGCTTTTTAAATATTTTAGGAAGTGGTGCTGAATTGCAAAGTGATCCAAACTTGAACTCAGAGACGTACTTTGTCGGTGAGTTTCTAATGCATGTTAAATGCTTTAATTTAAATGCTTTGTGTGTGAATGTGTTACATGAAATTCAACGTGTTTAATACGTGGGACGTGGAATTTGAAATTGTTGAACCACTCACTTAAGGAGAGTATACTTTATTACTCTCTTTTAAGTTGAGTCAGTGATTTAGTGTTTTGCATGAATATATACACACTAATAAGGAGAGTGTGTATAAAGTGTTATAAAACTACTCTTGGCCGCGTCCCTTGAGTAGTTAAGTGTTTTGGTCCGATAGGGGAGTTTGGTGGAAGGAGATTGGTGTGAAGAGTTGTTTACTTGGATTGGAAAGTCGACGGAGTGTCGACTACTTTAAACACTCGTGAACCATGGAATTGAGCTCCTAAGAGCTCACGTATCCTCCTTGTGTGTTTCTGTGTTTATTTTATTTGTTTTAATTATGTTATTTACTCCGCTTTATGCTTGTGCATGATATTTTGGAAATTCACGAGCTTTTAGCTCACCCCCCGTTCCCCTTTGTTTTTCCTTAACAGGTGACGAGAACCCAAGAACCTAGTTAGGTCTAGCACTTGTTTTTGGTCTTTTGTCTCGAGTATGGAAAGACGAATTGTATATTCTTTTGGTTTTGAATAATTCAAATTCATGGGATTGTATTAAACTATGGCTCGAGGTTTTTAAGTGTTTTTAAGTTGTTAATTGTACCTTAAGTTTAAATATTATTTTACAATTTCTAATATTATTATTGTTGAGATGAACTCTGGATTTATCCTCGTAGTTAGTATCTTCAATGTTTGAGTCCCGACGAGTTAAGTGTAGTCCAACCCTTTGGTTAGCCTTAGGGGAAAGTGGGGCTGTCACAGACAATCTGTTATATTTCTTCCTTTCTTATTTCTCATGTACATCTTTTTTCTTTTTTGAAATTTTTCTCTTTGTTTGTAATATTTAGCTTTTCTTCTTTTCATATATTTTCTTTTAAAATATTTTCGCTTCTTATATCTCCCTTTCATTTTTTGATAATAATATGGAGTATCACAAATAGATTTGATACTTTTCATCACATCAGAATTTTAAAATATGATGATCTTGAAATAAAGGTTTATCCCTAGAGAAAGGAATATGAATATTTTTCCGAAGACAAGATACATTATCGTAGAGCTATTGGAATGAGAATAGTCCTGCAAAATCTCGAAAATACTCCAAAGCAAGGATTTCGAACCTATGGTGGAGACCGAGCATTCTTTTCAATAATGACTACTTATACTGGAAAGACTCCAGATGCAGCATTAAATTATTTAAATTGGAAAATTAAATTACTGGAAAGCTGCAGAATCAAGTCAAGTCAGAAAGCAATAAAGACACTTTGTCGGATGAGACGACACAAAGCCAATACGTGTCCGAGTTGTAGTAAAAGGAGGAAGAAGCATCGTCCAGCTGTCAGAGTGTGAAATAAGACGTAAGCACTTACGTTAGAAGATATTTTCGAAATTCAAAATGAAGAGTTCAAGTCTGCGGAATTGAAACAAATCCATGAAAAAATCAGTTAAAATCCGGATCTGAAGTCCGAATGAAGTCTATATAAAGTTAGGCAAGGAAGAATTGATGACACAAGCGAAGAACAAGAGGAAAGAACGGCTGAATAACAGAAGAAAGAGAAAAACGAGAGAATCTTCTTAAATTCTTAGCGACTTCTTGTATAATTCACCCCACCTAAAATAAGTTAGAAGTCTTCCTTGTAAATTTTACCTAACATATTCCTCATGAATACTTAATAAGAGGAAAGAGTGTATCATCTCTGTCTTGTATAGATAGCATTCATCAATAAAAGAAGTACTTTCATCAATTGTTCTCTTTACTTTATTTCTGAGTACGCCTGAAGGTAGGAAACGAACTAGGCTGTGTTGCAAAGTTTTGAAGCGGCCCCAAAAGGAAATCACTCTCGTGGTTAGAGACTGAAACGCCTAAGTAAGAAGTCCTCGGGGAGGTAGCTGAAACTTTATCGGTCAAAGATCAGAATAAGGTATGGAAGTATGATGGACCCTTCTTTTAAAGATAAACGCTGTAAGTATAAGATAGAAGATGATCACTCTTCTATACAAATCTAAAAATTATGGAAAATATGCATGATATTCATTTTTCTTTAGTAATCGAACTTCCTGAATATAGATTAGACATATTAATGAAAAGAGAAATTACACCTGCAAATATAAATATTCAGTTAAAATGTTGGATTAACCCAGATCCATCTTTGAATTTTAATGTTCTGGGCCACTCTACACGAATGGTGTCAGAGTAGAGTGATCCAAATGATTTTTTAGAAAATGATAATAATTTTGAAAATGACCTTGAAGAATTTTATTCAATACCGATTAGATTTTACAATCACGAATCTGAATTTGATGACACAGACTGGTACTATCCTTCCCCTTAGAATGGAAGAATGTGAAATATGTGATTCTATGTTATTTCTCATTAGAGAATATGCCTATCAGTTACAACAATTAAATGAAAGAATTAGATATTATCATGATAGATGGTTTCACGTTACATTAAATAACTACTACCCTACTACTTGTCATGATCGATACCAAACACTAAGGGAAGCAGAACATGAAAGATATCTACTAACTAATAAATATGAACAAATTAATAGAGAGTTTACGGACCACTATAGAGGCATACATTTAAACCAATCATGAATACAACTGACAGAATAGATACTGTTTAGAATGTCAAAAATATATTGGTAAAAATTTGGCCGCTAACGCAAAAATAAATAAAGTAAGACATCTTATTGTTAAAAATTCCTCTGAAGAAATATTATTAGAAGCATTAAATATATTATTAGACATAGAAAAAAGAAATTTAGAACAAATTATTTCAAACAGAAATTTACATCTTGTGAGAAGTCACACATGAATTCTGATAACTACAGAATAATAGAGGCTGGAAGTTTAAAAATAGAACAAGACCCATTTGAATTACAAAAAATAATATTATACATATATAAAGACCTAAAGAAAGAAATTCAAATAATTAAAGAAAAATTAGAAAGAAAAAGTTCAGAAGAAAAAATTGCCAAAAACAGGAATAAAACTACTATTGAATATCTGACTGAACATATTTCTAAAATAAAATGAGTGATTCTGAAGATACATTTACTCATCTGTCGGATTCTGAAATAGAAAAAATAAGTAATAAATTAGCCAATATGATGATAAATATAAAACCAGATGTAAAACTAGAAATATCTGAAAATCCAAATATAAATGATATACCTTCATCAAGTAGACCAAGCATCTTCATATGTAAGAAGATGACCCGTGTGCAGGAAATTCATTTATCTCTTTATTAATGAACATAGCTAAACAAAAGGCTATCTAGACAATGAAGGCTACACACTATTAGATAGAACCACACCTGAAGCAATATTCCCGTTTGGAACATTTTTAGATTTAGATTGTGTAAAAAATACTGAAGAAGCAATAGATAAATGGGAAATTGGTTTAAGATTAGCAGTTTCTATAAATAAATTAGGCTATGAAGAAGCAAAATGATTTCTAGAAAAATCTCTTGTAAATAGTGTTTCCCGTTATTGGAAAACATTACCTAAAGAAACAAAATCAAATGGAGAAAAACAAGATACAAATGGAATGATAACTAGAGCTCTTGAATTAATCCGACTGACCAGCATCTTCATATGCAAGAAGAAGACCTGGTGCAGGAAATTCATTTATCTCTTCATTTACCATTAATAAGGGGGAAAGTAATTCTCCTCACTCTTCTCCTGCATTTATGGTAAGAAACCATGCCGAAATAATAAGAAACAAGTCTAGAATGGTGATCAGTTGCAAGGGTCAGTGGTGTTTTCTATGTTAGATCTCAGGCAGGGGTACTACCAGTTGAGAATTAGAAAAGAGGATGTACCAAAAATTGCTTTTAATTCGAGTTACAGGCACTTTGAGTTTGTATTGATGCCCTTTGGATTGACTAATGCTCCGGCCACATTCATGGATTTGATGCAACGAGTATTTAAGCCTTATTTGAATCAGTTTATCGTGATCTTTATTGATGACATACTAGTGTATTCTAGAACCCAAGAGGACCATGTCCAACACCTGAGAATTGTATTACAAACCCTCTGAGAGCACAAGTTGTTTGCAAAGTTTAGTAAGTGTGAATTTTGGTTAGAGGATGTATCTTTTCTAGGGCATAAGATTTCCAAGGACAAGATTGTAGTTGACCCGGTTAAAGTGGAAGCTATTACTCATTGGAAGCGGCCTGAGAACCCGACTGAGGTTAGAAGTTTCTTAGGTCTGGTTGGTTATTATTGCCGGTTTATTCAAGATTTCTCAAGGATTGCTGGACCTTTGACGGACTTGACTAAGAAACATGGAAAGTTTGTTTGGAGTCCTAAGTGTGAGAAGAGGTTTCAAGAATTGAAAAAACGGTTGATTGAGGCTCCGATTTTAACCTTACCTAATGGCAAAGAAGGATTTATGGTGTATTCAGATGCCTCTACGGATGCGTTGGGTTGTGTCTTGATGCAAAATGGAAAAGTCATAATCTATGCCTCTAGGAAGTTGAAACCTCATGAGCAAAACTACCCAACTCATGATTTAGAATTAGCGGCGGTTATCTTCACTTTGAAAAAGTGGAGGCACTATTTATATAGGGTAACTTTTGAGGTGTTCACGGACCACAAGAGTTTGAAGTATTTGTTCTCACAAAAGGAATTGAATTTAAGGCAAAGGAGATGGGTAGAGTTCTTAGAGGACTATGATTGTTCAATAAAGTATCACCCTAGAAAGGCAAATGTCATAGCTGATGCGTTAAGTCACAAGATTCAAGTTGCGGGGTTAATAGTGAAGGAATGAGAGATGTTGGAACAAGTGAGCGAGTGAAATTCATGCTTAGGGACACACAAGGTTATTTTTGAGAATGTGGAACTAAGGTCTCCATTGTTGGAACGGATCAGGGAGGCACAATTGAGAGATCCTATAGTGCAGAAATTTCTGAAGGAAGTACAAAAAGGGGAAGCCCGAGACTTTAAGATAGGGCCAGAGGGTATATTGAGGTTCCGAAAGAGGATAGTAGTGCCAAATGATGAAGTATTAAAGAAAGAGATTTTAGAAGAAAGACATCAGTCCAAGTGTACCATCCATCCTGGCAGTAATAAAATGTATCAAGATCTAAAAGGGTTGTACTGGTGGGATGGTTTGAAGAAAGAAGTAGCCAAGTATGTGTAGACATGTCTTACTTGTCAACAAGTTAACGCTGAGCATCAAAAACCTTCAGAGCTTTTACAACCTTTAGAAATTCCTGAATGGAAGTGGGAACACATTACTATGGACTTTGTCACTGGTCTGCCAAGGAGTCAAAAAGGACATGACACTGTATGGGTAGTAGTAGACGACTCACTAAATCTGCATATTTTCTACCAGTGAGTATGAGGTATCCTTTGGAGAAGTTGGCCAAACTTTATTTGGATGAGATATTAAGGTTGCATGGGATTTCAGTAAGCATTGTCTCCGATCGAGACCCTAGATTTGTTTCTAGGTTTTGGCAGAAACTGCAAGAGACCTTGAGAACTAAGTTAAAGTTGAGCACAGCCTATCACCCCCAGATAGATGGGCAGTCTGAGAGGACAATTCAGACTTTAGAGGACATGTTAAGATCTTATATAATGGATTTTGGGGGAAGTTGGAACCAACACATGACACTAGTCGAGTTCGCGTACAATAACAGTTATCATACTTCGATTCAAACGGCACCCTATGAGGCACTCTATGGGAGAAGATGTCAATCACCAGTTCATAGGGATGAAATGGGTGAGAGAAAGGTCCTTAACCCGACTGCTATACCTTAGATTGAGAAAGCCTATGAGAAAGTGAAGTTGGTTAGAGAGAGGCTTCAAACAGCTCAAAGTCGGCAAAAGAACTACGCAGATAATAGGAGAAAAGATTTGGAATTCGAGGTAAGTGATAAGGTTTTCTTGCGGGTTAAACCAGTGAAGAGTGGAGTAGTGTCTAAGAAAGGAAAGAAGGTACATTGGACCGTTTGAGATTCTCAAACGGATTGGGAAAGTGGCTTATCGGTTAGATTTATCCGCTAGAATGTCTAAAATTCACAACGTCTTTCATATTTTGATGCTCAAGAAATATCACCCAGACCCAAACCACGTATTGCAATTAGACGAGATTGAGATGGATGAAACGCACTCTAACGAGAAAAGGCCTGTGAAGATTCTCGATCAAGAAGTAAAGGATTTGAGGACGAAGAAAATTCTTTTGGTTAAGGTCTTATGGAAAATCCATTGAGGAGGCAACAGAAGAAGAAATGCGAAAAGTATCCGTAATTATTTGTCAAGGTGAGAATTTTGAGGACAAAATTCTTTTAAGAGGAAAGATGTGAGAGTCTCAAATTTTATTATTTTAAATATTGATTAGATAATATGAAACCTCCCCGAGGTTTCTCTTAATATCACTATAGTTTTGTCACCTCCTTGTAATGGTAAAATGACTATATTAACACTTGTACATAATTCACATATCAAATAAATGGATGCCAAAAAATTAAAGAAAATGAATCAAAAGTCAATTCAACGCTCTTTTACTCTTTTTTCAAATGGCGTAATTTTTTTATTTATAAATCATAATAAATTAAATTTTATTTTTTCTGATTGTCCAATATGGAGTATGAATATATGATTTTTTTGTTCATTTTGAGTTAACTTTTATGATGAATTGGTACAACTTAAAACTTGGATCTTGTGAAGATATTAGGAAAATAAAAGGTTCATAAGAAATTAGTTTTAAGTATATATAAAGTATATATAGTTGAATTGGTACTAGATATTTCTTTATAGATATCTTTTTTTTCAAATTTATACTTTATAGATTATAGATTTGTGATATTGGTACAACTAGAATTATTTTAGATAGTGATTTTTTTGAGCAAACAAAATGGTTTAGAGTATTTTTATTTAGCAAAATGAGCAAAAGGGTAGTTTGGGATTTTACAAATTTTGTTACACAAATAATAAAAGTAAGGAGGTAAGTGATATTTTCAAAACTATAGTGCTAGATAAGAGAAACCTGGAGGTTTCTGATATTATCCCTTATTTTTAATGTTGTACTCAAACATATTTTTCAGAAAATTTAAATGGAAATTTGTTTTATTTTTAGGTAACCCAATTTTATTTCACACCTATTTCCTCGTTGATTTTCAACATCCCATTTACCTTTTTAAATTTGCCCTTTTAGCATCAATTAGTGAGAAAATGAGAGAACACATTTTTCGAGACAAACCTTCGAGCCGAAAGTGAGATAGTGAGGGTGAGTAAGGATGATTACTCGTAGGTTTAAAATTCAATCAAGGAACTAGAAGTGAATCATTAAAAGTGAGATTAAGTAGGGTTTTGAAACCCTACACCTAGTTGGACAAATTTTCCAAAAAACTAGGATTTTAATCTTGCTATTGTTCTATCCTTTTAATTCCTTCCAATTCACTTTAATTACCTTTTCTTCTTTCTCTTAATGGTCGAGCATCACCTCTTCAATTTCTAGCCAAATTAATCACTTCATTTCCCTCCAAACTAAGCTTCAAGACAAGATTTTTAAATGGGAACAACGCCCCTTAAATTAAGGCTTTTAGTCATTTCATTGCTTTATGTCAAATACACCCAACACCTCTCTCTTCTCTTTTCCATTTTCAGCCGACTCCCTCTCTCTCATTTCCTTAGCAAAAATTGACTTCATCTCCTCTCCAAACCTCCCAAGACAGCCGGCCACCATTCCTCCCTTTCTCTCCAAGAAAATTCCTCCCTTCCTTGCAAAACTCTAGCCTAGAAGACTTGAAGCTTTGGGGTCTTGTGGGTGTAAGCTGGCCAAGCTTTTGGTGGTGGAAAGGAGAGCTCTTGGTGGTGAATCTTGGACATTCTAGGCTTGCTTGACCAACTAGAACAAGAGGTGACTTGATTAAACTCTAAAGATTTGAGCTTTGTGTTGGTTCTTGAAGATTTAAGTTGATAAGTTTCTTTGAGTTGCATTTGTTGGATTTGGATGATGTGTGGGCTCTTGGAACTCCCACAAATATATGTATTTGTTTACTGGCATGATAATAGATGAAATGTGTGTGGATATATTGGAAATTGGGAATCCCGAAGTTTCATACACATGCAAGTCACATCACATCACATATTCTCAATTCTCATTAAGGCATTCTTACAAATTTTCCACTCAAACATAGGTAAGTGCGATAAAGTACACACTACCTCATTTGAGGGTTTGCTAAACCAGGTTTTCACATCAAATCACATAACTCAATACATAACTCATCTACTTCACATAGTCACGTAGCAAGCATGGAAACTCACCGAAATAGTAGGGCTCAGCTTCCACGTAAGGACCAAATTCAATTCCTTGCACACTCCCTAAAACAATTTAAAAACAGTAGTTGAGATTCACTCATTCACTTATTAACTAAAATATTTCACTTTCACTTCATAGTTTCAATCAATATTTTTCCCAAAAATTCCCTCAAGGAAAAACATTCATTTCACATGTTACAACGTTTCAAATGAATCTTTTGAAGATCACTATCTCATTTCAAATATGACACGTCACCGATGTACTGACTAAGCACTATTTTCACATTTTCTTTAATATGACACTTAAGTGAGGTTTATCACCTCAAAATCACTTTTATCACAAAACTCAACACTTACTCTTTGTCAATACTTTAACATAACTTTAGAACACTTCAAACCATATCTTTATTTTCAAAATTCATAAGATTTGGTCACAATACTGTAAAACCCTCAAATTCCTTCAAATGACATTTTTCATTCAAAAGTTGACGAGAAATTTCACTTTCCATCTTTTAAAATTCATACACTCATAATTGAACATAAAATGCATTCTCTTAGACAGAAATTCATCAAGAATAATCACAAAATCTCAAAATCAAACATGGAAATTACCAAGCATGGGTTTGGTGAACTCATACATTTTTCTATCAAAATTTTCATCAACAAAACTCTACTTTCTAACCATATCATGACAAATTTCACAAATATCATTCAAATCCACAATCAGGTCCTCAAGTCCGCTACGTAGAGGCCACCTCAAGTCCGCTACCTAAGTTGGGATTTCAAGAACCCAACTTCGTCATTTCAAATATAACCATTTCTACCAAAGTAAACCATGGATCTATGATATTTAACACTAATAAAGCTATATCTAGTAGTTTTGAAGCTTATACCTCCAGATCTATCA
The DNA here is from genome assembly GCA_013103745.1 of Gardenia jasminoides. Taxonomy (NCBI): domain Eukaryota; kingdom Viridiplantae; phylum Streptophyta; class Magnoliopsida; order Gentianales; family Rubiaceae; genus Gardenia; species Gardenia jasminoides. Next base: position 9,084,315 of record CM023100.1, read on the forward strand.
AGATCCAACAAGATCAAGGTAGATCTTGTGAGTTCCTCTTCCCAAGAATGCTCCCAAGCTCAGCAAACTCCAAAAGATTCAACTTTTACCCACGATCCTCTAACTTTGTTGATGGTTTCTTGCAAAACTTCAAGAACAAGATCAAGACACACCCGCAAGCTTTCTTTCTCCTCTTTTCTTTCCTCCAATTTTCAGATTTTCCCCCCTCTTCTTCTCCCCTTCACACGGCTGCCAAGGAGGAGGAAATACCACCCAAAATCCTTCACCAAAGTTCCAAAACTTCAAGTGGCTAGATGAAGAAGAAATTGAAAGATCAAGCCAAAAGTTCTTCCCTCTCTTTCTTCCTCAAGAATCGGACCAACTCCTCTCTCTCTCCCCTTTCTCATGGCCACCAAGATGGAGAAGATGATGGTCTTCAATGGTGCTCAAAGCTTCAAGAATGGAAGGTGGAAGAAATGGAAGAAACCAAGAAAATTTCTCTCTCTTTTCTCCCTCTCTTTCTCGGCTCACTGTCTCTCTACTCCCTCAATGTTGCAGCTGCAAATGAAGCTCAAAGGGTGCAAGAAGTCAAGACAAAAGGGGACAAAAAGAAGCATTTTCCTTAATTTAAGGAAAAGTGCTTTTTGAGCACTTTATGTCGCGTCGCGCGTGACAGTCTAACTTACACTGTTTTACTCCATTCCAACACTGTCCAATATTAATAATATTTCCATAATATCACTACATATGCTCGATTTCAATTTAAAGTCACTAATCACGCACCGGTACAAAATTGAACACTTAATTCGGCCGAGACCACACACCGGCAAATAATTCGTATAAAATTCTCTAAATTGGAAAATATTCACTTTAAACATATATTTACTCATATTTCAATGAATAAACACAATATCAATAATATTAAGCATTTTTAAAATAAAATCTGAATTTTGAGGCCCTCACAGGAATTCGAAAATCACCGATACTTGACATTCTTCCCTGTGGGATCGACACCTAATCTACCCTATGCTTGATAAATGATTGGTATACTTGCAGAAAATGGGATATTTAGGTTTTATATTAAAATTTGGTGTATGATAAAACCTTGTCAAGTTTTTGGCGCCGTTGCCGGGGAAGAATTTGTTCTATATCGGTGCTAAGAACAACTTTATTATTTTAGACATTTTTACATTATTTTCATGTTTATATAGTAGCTATTCTTCTTAACTAATCTTACTTTTAGTATGTTTGAAAGCATTTTTAGGTTTTAAAGAAGGATAGCAAGGACGTGGATAAAAGCTTGAAAGAAGGAAGCTTGACAATGGACCTCTACAATTTTCAAAGTTATAACTATGGAGGTAATCAAATGATGTTTGAAGGTATGTCATTTGAAGATTGCACAAGGAGTATTGAGGCTAAAGTTGATTATATTACACTAAATGTGCAATTGCACACCATTACAAATTTGCTTGAACAAAAAAGGAATGCTAATGTTTTTAATTCTAATCATGTGATTTCTAACTTGTGTGGAAATAATCATGCTACATATACATGTATGCAAGCACAACATGTGTTGGTTTGAACTTGGAAGAAAAACCCCAAGGAAAAACCGAGAGAGAGAGAGAGAGAGAAATGAGGGTCAAAGAGTTGTTGTTTTTCTCTGTTTTCATGGCTGCATTTTTGCAAGCTTAAAGGCTGATTTGAATGCTTAAATGTTGAGTTTTAAGTTGATATTTTTCCCCCACAAAAGCCCTTCAAAAGTTGTTGAAAGAATGGTTGCTAAGTTGGAACAAAAATCTGGAATCTTGAAGAAGATTGCTGTCCGAATTTTTGGACTATTTTAGTGCTGGATTTTGATAAAAACTTCTACCATTTTTTACCATCACTAGGTCTAGGGAGGTTAATTCTATCTTGGTTCCAAAAATTAGGACAATTGGAGATGATTTGGGGATGTTAGAAGCTTTAGGATGAAGAACACAAAACCCCATAGATTTGGATGGAAGTGTTGAGCACACTTTGTGCAGTAGGAAATCTGCCTTCCCGCTAGAGTTCTTAGCTGAATTTTGGTACAAACATAATCTATATATAGTAGGGTTAGTGTACCAAATTTGGTGATTTTTGAGTAAGAATTCGTCATCCAAATGATGCCCTAAACCTGCTCTGCAAAACTGGAATTTCAGAAAAAAATCAGGAGTGTGAACCTGCCCTGTTTGGATAACTATATTTTCTTGCCGTTGGTGGAATTTGAAACTAGAGTCATAGGGCTATGAACTGAGTAAATTTTAGGGGCTAATTCGTTTTCTACAATATTTGGCGAATTTTCATAGTATGCTGAAAAACCAGCCTATTTTGTCCTGTTTTCACTGAAGTAGTAATTTTGTACGAAAATCTGGGCTATTTCTGTTTAGAATCTCGCTAAGGTGTCTTCTACAAAGTTTTAGCCCTTTTAATAAGGTTTCCAACGGTACTGACCTTGCAAATTTTGGACCTATACAACACAAGTTACAATTTTTACAAGTATTCTGTTCAAATTGAAAGTTTAATGAACATTTTCTTTCTTGAACTGGATTTGACAAATGAACTAGAAAGCTTATTTCCACTATTCTTTTAATTTGCTTAGGGAGTGGAGCTGATTTGGATTTTGATCAAAACTTGGACACCGAGCCCTCTTTTATTGGTGAGTTTACAATGCATGTTATTTGCTTTAATTAAATGCTTTGTGTGAATGTGTTATGTACTTGTTTACTTGGAAATGAGATTGTTGAATCACTCACATAGGGAGGGTATACTTTATTGCTCTCTTTTAAGTAGAGTTGGTGACATAATTGTTCTTGCATGTGTTAATACTTGTGGAGAAAGTGTTTATAAAACTACTCTTGGCCGCATCCCTTGAGTAGTTAAGTGTTAAGTGTTTTGGATTGCGGGCCCGGTAGGGGGAAGTTTGGTGGAAGGAGATTGTTGTAAAGAGTCATCTATTTGGATTGGAAAGTCGACGGAGTGTCGGCTACTTGAAACGATCGTGCATTGTGGACCCGAACTCTTGAGAGCCACTGTATCCTACTTGTGTGTTATGTGTTTCCTTTACTTGATTTAAAATGTCATTTATCCTGCTTTATGCCTGTGCATGTTCTTTGGGAAATTCACGAGCTTCTAACTCACCCCGTTCCCATTTTGTTTTTCCTTAACAGGTAACGAGAATCCAGAGACCTAGATAGGTCTAGTATCTGCTTTTGGTTTTTGTCCCAAGTTTGGAAGTATGAATTATATTTTCTTATGGTTTTGTAAATTTCGACTCGTGGGAATGTAATAGGCTATAGTTTGGAGCTTTAGGTGCTTTTAAGTTAACGTTTGTACTCTAAGCTTAAATGTTATTTTACTGCTTCCATTCTCTCTTCTGATTTGGGATTTTTAGATCTATCCTTTAGTGTTAGTATTTTCGAATGCTTGAATCCTGGCGAGAGTTAGGCAGGCAGCCCGCCAACCCTTTGGTTCGCCTTAGGGGGAAGTGGGGCTATCACAACCATAACAATTATATGTCCATATTAAAGGTAGGGACACTCACCGGCTATATACAAAATTCGATGGCATTTTTTCTCCTTCTTTAGCGTTCTTAACAATCCAAAGTACCTAATTTTGGCATATCAAATAGTTAATACATAAATTAAAATTTAATTTCAAAAGCATGCTAAAATTTAAAACTTCAGGAATACACTCTACTTTATTATAAATTCTAGTAAACACATTAATAGCATCCCAAAGTTATGGTTCCCAGTCTAATGACAAAGCACGACAGTGATACCAATTAATAAAACTAGCATAACTTGAGCAATATTTGTCAAGATACTACAAAACCATGACCATTAGAAACTAGACTTAAAATGAAACAACTCTTCAGAAGATACCATTTTGTGATTTGACCCATAAACTAGTCTAAATTTAGCTGCAAGTCAAGGCAGCTTCCGGTTACTAGCAGTCTAGAATAGAGTTTTCAAATAGATTGTTAGATTTTCTACTATTTATATAGAATGACCTATAACTAGAAATTTATTCCTTTAGAAAGTCCTCTAATTCTAGTTCAAACTTCACTGACAGCACTTAATTTTGACTTTTCTACATTGAGTTATAGCTAATCTTTCACAAAGTGTTAAAGCTGACTGCTACCGCTATAGTTGCGGTTCTAAGACTGATTTAACTTTAGAATATTGTTTAACTTCATTAAAGAATGACATATAATCATTTGAAGATATAAAAATATTGAGTATCTAATAAATTCATGGAAGAATTGCCACCAATTGTTTAGAAATGGTCAAGCCCTTATTACATGGCTCAAATCCACTACAAAGTTGTGTATGTTTTCCTTTTCCAAATTTTCACAGTAATTTAACAATAAATTTCATTACTTTCCTCCTTACCTTTTTTAGCATACTCAAGACTTATCATTAAAGTATAGAATAGAGTTAAACTTACCCCAAAAACTTTTAGTTCAATTTGAAGTTTCTAGCTCCAATTTCACCCCTTGCTACTCGGTTCCTCAAGTTTCAATTCCAGCGGCTAGTTAGCTCCTCTTTCTTCTTCTTCTCTTTTTATTCCCTTGTCTTCCCTTCTCTCCATATATACATTTATACATATACATATACATATACATACATCCATATATACATAAATACACATATACACACATACATACATACATACATATATATGTGTGTGTGTGTGTGTACATATATATTTTCCTTGGATACATCTTGCCTGAAACTTCTCCTAAGTTTAGTTTCAAATCACCTACTCAAGCCTCCTAGCCATCTAGTTTTCTTTCATGACTACCAATCCCTTTAACTTTGTTTCCTCCATTATTAAGACTTAACCAAGCTCTCAATTAGATATGTATAATCCTTCTCAAGTCTTTTTTCCCTTTTATTTTTCTTTCTTTTAACACTACGAACAAGTTTAGCATCCCAATTTGCATGCATAAGAAACAAGCACATGATATGTTATGAAATATGCATGCCCTCCATAAAGCCAGACATGCTTTCTATCGAGACCCTAAGATTTGCCCAAGGGTTGAAATTGGGGCATCATAGGTGGTATCAGAACCTAAATTGAATGGTAGGTAGGGGTTTGAGGAAAGTGGGAACCATTTAATCTAGCTGTCTTGCTTAGCTTGAACTTTCGTTTTACTTATGGTATAAGTAATACCTTTATATAAGCTCACTTGTAATATGATCGTGGGTGTAGGTGATAGACAAAATAGTAAGCAAGCACCTTCCCTAGGCACCCGTCAGGGTTATTACATTCCAAGAAAGGCGTGGATAGCCATTTTGGCTGTATTCCCCTGCCCGGGGGAAGGGTAGTAGTTGCAATTGCTAGCAGACCTACTCTCACCTAGATAAGGTAGTATTAGCAGTAGTAGCTGAAAGGCATAAGTTAACTCGAGAAATGAGGTGGCATATCGAAGGATAGGAGAACTTCAACAGGCACTAGTCGGCCAACGAGGCCAAATATAGGAAGTAGAGTCTAATCTATAGGATGAATAGGAACTAATGGATCAAATACGAGGGGAATTGCAAGAAGTCAATGCCCGCCTTAGATGGATGATTGGAGAGGTAAGGTGTAGCGGCCCCACGACTCCCAAGGCGAACCCTGAGAACCGCGGCCACCGGTCTAGCTCACGCCAGGACTCAATCAATCGATTTGGACAACTCAAATATTTTTTTTTTTAAAAGCAGCTATATGGTTCAAACTAAATTCAACATCAACCATCTAGGATACACAAATCCTAGGTAATATTAACCAAAAGAATTTCAACATCATTAGTCTTAATAAGGGTTGGGTTACAATCAACAAAATCCAACCACCTCTCGAATCCTCTGCTCGAGTCAAACCTGGAATCCTGTGAGGGAAAAAATATATGAGGTGAGCTTCACAAGCCCAATGAGAGTCCCAACACATAACAATTATCACATTCGTAAGACATGTTTTCATTTAATAGATCATATAAGGAAAATTTTCACAACAGCATTTTTCCTTCAAAAATTTCATGAAACATTGAATTTCAATATCACATTGGAAAGCATCAATAACATTCATTGTGAAAGGATACTTTGCTTCCATGTTGTTAATAGCACTTCTTCGACTGCTTCCCAATCTCCAACCCATTACACCGACTTGGCGGACATCCAACATTCATTGGGTGGTGTACACTCGAGGTAACCTTTCATTTCATTCCCTGTCCGGCGATACCGACCAAGCCTAATTGCGGCTCTGGAATAGGCCGACTCGCCTGAGTTTGGGATCCCGGCCGAGCCAATTATGCACATTCAAGCAAAGGCTTATCATTCATGCACATTTAAGCACATACACAATTATGGTATTTCTAAATCATTTGTAAAATGAGAGGTTCGGTCGATGAGTACACACGATCTCCTCCTTTTGATCAATGGTTTGAATAATTCAACCATGGCATCATATACTATTCAACATTTACACGTTAATTGGCAAATAACACTTAGTAATTACGTATGCTTCAATCAACAGTAACATTTAACAACAAATATAATTCCAACATGTGGCACATTTTAATAAAACATTTAACAACAATTTGCAACCCTCACCAACTAGGGCAAGGTTGTGTCGAAGGTTTGATGTCAACGCCTCGACTTGGTCACCGGCCGATCCTGAGGTAAATATAATTTAACTTTTAATTATTAAAATCAATTTTGACCAATTCACTTCTTTTATGAAAAACAAGAATATATTAAAGTTTACTTATCGAGTTGATAGAGTGATAAAACGATGCTTCGAATTTCGAGAATATAGGTCTTGGTTAGTTAGATCAAAATGCGTGAGTTTTTAAAAATCGGCGAACTTAAGGTTGGAACAATTTCAATAGTTGATGTTTAAAAGAATTTGAAAAAAATATGGTTGGAATTTAAAAGAGGGTTGTCTTGGTTAGAAAATTTACTAATGGTTGTAAAATTTCATTTGTAGTAGTACTAAAATGAGCTTCGTTGATTTTAGTTGAAAACACAGCAGTGACTTTATTTTACCGTTTGGTCTATTGAAGTAATTGTACCTTTACTGAGTTAAAACAGTTTTGTAAGTCGGAATTTAAGTTTGAAAATTGAGGTTTTGTTAAATGAACAAATAAAGTTCATAAGGTGTGTTTCTGTGAAAACAAATTTGCCATGGTTTATTCTGGAATTTGGATTGAAAGTCCTACTAGCGTGAATTGCATTGTTTTGGTGCCATTTGAAACTACATTCATTGTTCTTTATTTCTCCAGTAAACATCGAAAACCAATTTAGTTTAGAAATCACTCAAATTTGGACAATAAAGTTCGAACCCATTTTGGTTAACAAAAACGCAGTCTTGATTTTCAGCGATGTTCGTCGGATCGCCACAATGTATAGAAAATGAATTACGGAGCGTGTGAGGTACCGAATCGAAGCTCTTTAAGTCTAGTTTTGAATGCCGCTGATGGTACACGATTTGGACTTATGAACTGTGAGATAAGAGCATTCTGTTTTGGACTGTTTTGTCCACTGATTTTTTTTTTCTAGAAAAATGCTAATTTTGAACAATTTGTAAAATTCCAGTTTTAAAGCAACGTGGTTAAGGTTCATTTTAAATTCCAGCATACCAATCAGGTTTATAACACATAATACATCCATTTAAGAACTCAAGAGCTCAGGCACTTGATTAAAATTTAAACAAAAGTCTCAACCAACAATGTCTCAAGTTTGGAACCCATCACATCAAGACCGGTTCTTTCCTTCTTGTTTTCCTTTCATGATACAAGATCATTTTCTCCATTCAAAACCAAGTGGTAGGTCATTACATGTCCAGATTTTATTTTGTTTTTGGACTGACCGAATATATTTCATGCAAGGGAAAATAGATACAAATAAATTTTTAAGGAGAAATGGAAGGTTCAAGCTTGGTGTAGTTAAGATATTTAGTCCATAAAAATTTTAACCAAATCTGACCGGCCAAATAAACACATGCATGAGCTGATTTCAACAAATTTTAACAAGAGCAGAATCGAATGGAAATAGGGCAAAGCCCTTCAGCCTAAACTCACACAAACCAGCAAGGGATTCATGATCTTCTAGCATCGAGAAAACACAAGGAAAGTCCCAATCAGTTCACAATCACTTCTAATGATCACACATGATATAGTGCAACTAAATTTACCATTTTAAGGCTTCGGGAAGCTTAAAGGAAAACAAGAGCAGTACTCTACATTGGTTAACCAGATTTCCAGAAAATATATAAGGATATGAATATGTCAAGGCAAGATTTCAAGTCAACCGGTGCATGCATGGCTATATCATCTTTCAAGATGATCTTTAAGGAGGAAATCATTTCCTTTAAGCTGAAAAGGATAAGAAATGACTCTTACCTCCACAAGCTTTCAAGAACGGATGAACAAGTGAGAAGCTTGGCTTAAATCAATTCCGGTTCCAGCTACAAGAAAGCGAAATAAACTAAGAATGGAAAATGCTAAGCTACCAAGAATTTCTTCAAGAAATGGATGATGTTTTACCTTTGGTCTGCTTAGGAGCGAATGGAGAGAATACAGCCTTGATCCTGTCCAGTTCAAAGCTTAGTTTTCAGCAGCTTGCAGCCACGGTCCCTCTTGGTGCAAGGCTGAATCACCAAGAAAGAAAGACAAGGAAATGGAGAGTGAAAGGAGCTCTCGGTTGAGCTTGGGAAGAAAGAGTTTGAAGTGAAATGTGGGGGTGAAGGGAGAGCTTCGGTGGAGAGCTTGAGGGATGAGTGCTGAAATGAGGTGAAAGTGAAGAGTGATTTTGAAATGCAATAAGGAGAGTTAAGGCTGATGACCATCGGTTGATCTTGAAGAAATAATTTTGCAGACTTGCCTTACCTCAAGTGAGCATAAGGTGGCTGGAATAAGATGCCAAATGGCATGAGCTTACCATTGGACATGGAGGCGGTGAACATCATCAAGTTTGGCTAATGACATCTGAAAAATTTTCTTGATCCTACTTAAATGAGCAGCCGGTTGGAATGGATGAAACTTGTTCAAGTAACCAAAAATTTCAGCAAGCAATTGACACATGGTAGTCATGTAAAGGTGAAGGAGGGCAAGATTTTTTCCTAGCTGGAAGTGGGATGAAAATTCAATTTGCTTAGAAAGATTCACTCAATCCTAAGTGATTTAAGAATTGTTAAGTGAATTTGATTGAAGAAGAAAAAATGGTTAAACCTATAATGGTAGTGATTTCAATGTAATCGTTTAGGGTTTTTTTTTTTTCATGATTAAGCACATGCTCAAGCAAGATTTTATAAGAACTACTCATGAAAATTTCTAAACAAGCTTTAGGTTAAACTCACGGCCCTCACATAAGGGCACCAGCTCATGAGTTCTGCATGGGATACCAGGCCTTGATCCAATTTGTTGAGGATGGTATAGAGGAGATACTTTTGGCCAACAAAGTCTAAAGAAAACCAAAATCGAAATAACTAAGTCGAGAAATGGCTTGAGTAGTGAGTCTACCAGTTCCACAAAGCCCCAATAGTGGAGAAGCTTAGAATCCTAGGAAGATGTTTAGAAGTACAAATAAATATTGATAGCTTGGACTAGGAAATGACTTAAATGTGTTGGTTGATCTTTTGGGTGAAAGAGTGAACGATTGTATGTACTACCAACTTCTTAAATGCTGTGGAACTTTTGCTTTGTGTGTTTGATTTTCCCTTGATGTTTAGAGTATATGTGTAAATTTTATTTAGTGTCTTGCAGGATTTGCTTATATGCTACACACTACATTTATATGGACATAAACAGCGTATAGATATACACACATACACATATATATACACCGCATATACTGTACACACACACACATATATATATATACATATACATATATATATACCATACTATATACACATATATTATATACTAGACTTGGTTCCCCGAGCGCTTGCTCGGGGTGCCCCTATGGTTATGTAATGTGTGGTATTATACATGGATAATTTTAATGCTATTGCAAGTAATGTAAATTGGGTATCAATAAATTATGAAAAATTGAAAATGGTGTCTTTAGTAGTAAGTAGAAGGGAATGATGCATTAAATATGTAATGGTAAAAATCGATGATTACATATTTATAAAACATATTGGTAATACCATTGATATGTTCTTTCTATGTTGTTTCTATTAAATATTAAAACATTATACATTTGTTTTGCACTTGATATAAAAAATTAGCACATCTTCTTCTTCAAGTTGGCTTCTTCAACAAAAAATGTTCTAATTTTTTCGGATGTATATTCCCTAATCCGCATTTGATTGTTTTTGCAGTTTGTGGTGAGATATATTTGATTGTGTTGTATTCTCATTAAGGACGATTGAACAAAGCTGTGATATCTCTATGATTATAGATAGAAATATGTGTTAAATATTTTTTCATAGCCGATAGTCGATATGTAAAATGAAATAAATTTTGCTCACTAGTTTTTGGTCTTCAAATATCAAGTATGAATGGATATGTGCTCTACTCAAAGATCTTGATGATGGATGAGATAACATGATAAGCGATAGTGGCCTGCGGTGTTATTTGTAAATTTTATTGATATCAATGGGTATTTTTTTAGTTTTCTATTTTTGTACATAATTTTTGAATGCTTGTGAGGAATTTTTTTTTATAAGAGTAATGTTGGTGTATATTTATAAGTGCATTTGTATGTTTTTTTATTGAAATGCATAGATACTTGTGTTTTGTGGATGAATTGTTGATCTATTTGCCTAGTAATAGTGTGGTCTAAGGATACTGGTTTTGAAATCCTTATGAATTTAGTGGGAGCACCTGAAACTCATTTGTTCCATCGTATTTGAAGAGTACCAAGCTTCTTTCGAGCAAGGACCATTATGTTAATCATGATCCCGAATTTTGATAATTACAAAACAATTGAAGAAATTGGTCTAATGTTTTCTAGTGAGATCCTTGATGGTATGAGACATCGTAGGGAAACCCATTGAAGAAAGCTGTGGTATCGGACGGGACGATATTGCCGGACGTCCGAGCAAAATCACTTTCTATCGGACGCCAACCTGACGTATCGGACGTCCGATACAGGGGGATCTGTCGGACACCTCTTCGACGCCGACAACCACTACCATGGACGTCGAAGATATCAAGAAATTTGATGAGCTTACCTTGGGCGCTTTGGACGCCAAGCCTTGGGACACAAAACATGTATCGGCCGTCCGATCGGTTCCATGAAAATTTCGAGCCTTCACAGCCCGTCAGGACGCCGACATAAAAGCCATGGACGCAGATTATCCATCGGGCCGTCCGATAAACACATAAAGCAATCTATCGACGCTTAGCATCGGACGAAAGCAAAAGTGTCGGACGTCCGATAAGCTCAACGGCTAGTTGACCTTTCAGCTTCTACTATTCGTTGACCTCATTTTCTAGCCACTTTTTGGTCTCCTATAAATACAAGCACTGTCTAAATATCAATAAAAAAAACTGTACACTTGGATAACAAGTTCTTAAGAGTGATTTTAGCTAGAAAATACTCATTTGAGTAAGAATTGTTAGTCTTGTAGTGTGAGTTCATTGAGAAGCTTTTCAATTGTGAGTGAGTTCATCAATTGTGTAGCTGTGTGAGGGTTTTCTGTAAAGAGTGTAAAACTTCCTAGCTTGACTAAGTGGAGCTTGGGGCAAGGAGGAGGTGATCCTTCTATTGTACACAAGAGTGATCGAATTTCATCAAATTGAAGAAGCTTGTTTTGAGGAATTCTCTTTAAACTCAAGTGGAGTCTTGAAGAAGTTTGGTTTGCTTTCCATCATTACTTTTTAGCTCACTTATCAAATTCATTGTTTGAAATCTCATCTATACTTATCGGTCTCGACTTGTCTACTTGTTTGATAAATCATTTGTTGAAGAGATTGTAATTAAAATTTGAAAAAGGGGCAATATTTGACTAATTATTAGTCAACCTAATTCCACCCTCTTAGGTTGTATTTAGGTTACAATTGGTATCGAGCTTGGTCTCTAGAATCAAAGCTTAAGCTTAGAGTAAAGATGACAACCAACAATGCCATGTTACTGTGAAGGTCAATCAATTACTAGACCACCAATGTTTAATGGATCAAACTATGTAAGTTGGAAAGAACGTGTGATTATTTTCTTGCAATCTATTGACATTGATTTATGGTTTATTGTTAGTGAAGGTCCTTAACGCCATTATAAATGATCCCATCACTCATGTTCCTAGATTAAAACTAGAGATGAGTTGAATCGAGAGGATAAAGCTAATCTCACATCTAACGCATAAAAGCCATGAATGTTCTTTATAGTGCACTAGATTGAATGAATCCATTAGAGTAAAAGGGTGTAAATCTGCCAAGAAATTTGGGATAAATTAAGAGAAATTCATGAAGGTAGTGAGGATGTAAGAGAACAAAAGAAATCCATTCTTGTTACTAAATATGAATCATTCAAAATGGAACCTCATGAAAACATTGATAAGATGTATTGTAGATTCAATGATCTTATTAAAGATCTAGAGGTTTTGGAAAAGGAATACACTCTTGGTGAAAGAATAGGAAAATTTTGAATGCTCTACCTAAAAGTGGGAGAACAAAGTGACTGCAATTGGGAAGCCAAGGACTTGAACTCTATGTCTATTGAGTCTCATTAATTCTCTAACATCTTATGAATTAAAGCTCAAAAGCAAAGTACAAGATGAAGAGGAAGCAAGAGCTAAAGAAGCATTGCTCTAAAGGCTGCTCAAGATGAGGGATGACTTGGCTTCACAAGATGAAGAAGATGGTGATTGTGATGATAGTGATCTTGCACTCATCACAAAAGCTTCAAAAGAATACTCAACAAGAGAAGATTCAGAAAAGGAGGACCAAGCAATCAAAACAACAATCAATTCAATACAAAATACAAAGCAAGATATGATGCAAACAAAACAAGGAGATAAGTGCTTGAGTGTGGGCAGCAGGCATTATCGATTGGACTGTCCAATGAAGAAGAAGAAAGATATGAAGAATGAAAGAAAATCGAAGTTCAACAACTTTCAAATTACTTGGAGCAGATGCAACTTCGGAAGGAGAATTGAAGAAGAAGAAGAATCGCTCAAATTGCCTTTATGGCAATTGGTGACAATGAGGTAACTCTCATCCACAATCGATAGTGATGATGATGATGATGATTTAGAGTCATTTGTTGCAAAACTGCATGAAAGCTTAAAAGAGTCTTATGCTAGAAACAAAGAACTAAAACAAAAAATTACTTTTCTTTTGCAAGATAATGCAAACTTGTTTCAAGATAACAAGAAGTTAAAATATGACAATGATTGCCTAGTAAAACTGAAATGGAATTACAATATGAACTTGATAGAAAAACAAAGCCTTTGTGAAATGCTTAAAGAAAACAAAATGACTTGAAAAAGAGAATGGATAATCTTGACGTGATCCTTCAAAACAAGAAACAAAATAGTTTCACAAGAAATGTATTTAAGTCTCATTCTAACCCTTATGAAAGGAAAATTATGTTTAGTGCAAATGAATTTACAATTCATAGAAAAAGTGGAATTAGATTCATCAAATCAGTTCATGTAAACGACTCTACCATTATGTGTGATTTTTGCTGCCAAGTAGGTCACTTGAAGCATGATTGCTATGTGAAAAGAAACATGAGAAAAGGAATGAGATGCATGTGGTTAGTCAAACATGACTCTAACCATCAAGGACAAAAATTAAAAGTGGTACCAAACTTTCTATTTCTTGTAGGTAAAATTGAAAAGATATGAAGAAATCAAAATGGTTCATTGATAGTGGATGCTCAAGGCACATGACCGGCGATCCTTCACAATTCATCAAGCTCAAATCAAAGTCAAGTGGAAAAGTGACTTTTGGAGATGACATGAAAGCTAAAACAATTGGAGTAGGTGATGTGGGTAAGAATGGTGAAACATTTGTGCATAATGTTCTTTTAGTAGATAATCTAAGTTATAATTTGCTTAGTGTTAGTCAACTTTGTGATAAAGATCTATTTGTTTTATTCAAAAGCATGAATGTTTGGTTCTTGACTTCGAAAATTTAATATCGTTTTCAAAGAAGTAGATACAATGACATCTATGTTGTGATTCTTGAGAAAATTGACTCTTCTAGTTTTAAATGCCTTAAAATCTCAAATGAAGATCCTTGGTTGTGGCATAGAAGACTTTGTCATTTTAACATGGATGTGATAAATGAAATTTCAAAAGGGAACTTGTTAGAGGACTTCCTAAGATTAAATTTGAAAGGATAAGATTTGTGATGCATGTCAATTTGGGAAACAAACCAAAACATCTTTTAAACCTAAGAAAAACATTTCTACATCTAAGCCATTGGAACTTTTACATCTTGATCTATTTGGTCCTACACCTATTGCTAGTCTAGGTGGTAGAAGATTTTGTTTCGTTATTGTTGATGATTACTCTAGATATACATGGACTATTTTTCTTACTCATAAAGATGATGCCTTTAAAAGTTTTGTCTCTCTCTTTGCAAAAGTGCAAAATTTACTTGGATTGCATATTATCAAAGTTAGAAGTGATAATGGTTCGGAATTTAAATATTGTGGATTTCCAGAATTTTGTGATCATAATGGAATAACTCATGAATTTTCTATTGTAAAAACCCCTCAACAAAATGGTGTTGTTGAAAGAAACAATAGAACACTTGTAGAAACCGCAAGAACCATGTTAAGTGAAAATGATTTACCAAAATATTTTTTGGGAGCCGAATCTGACTTGCTATGTAATGAATAGAGTATTACTAAGACCATTTTGAACAAAACTTCATATGAGTTGATGTTTGATAAAAAGCCAATTGTTGGTTATTTTAAAGTTTTTGGATGCAAATGTTTTATCTTAAATATCAAAGAACACCTTGGAAAGTTTGATAAGAAAACCGATGAAGGTATTTTCTTGGAATATTGTGAAAATAAAAGAGGATATAGAGATCATTTGATGAATCTAATGGCAACTCTTCAAATAGTACTTGTGTAGATGATGATGTAGGTATTCAAAAGAATCTCGAGAAGCTCACACTTCAAGAAGAAAACAATTGTGATATGGAAGAAAATTCAAAAGATGGTGATTCTCAAGAAATCCGAAGGGTAGATGAAGAAGACAAGAATGATGAATCACTAAAGGATTTTCCTAAAGCTTGGAAGTTCATTCAAAATCATCCAAAGGATTTGATCATTGGTGATCCATCAGAGGTAAGAACTTCGTTCCTCATCAAAGCCATTATTTGATAATTTTAGCATTTGTATAGCATATTGAGCCTAAAACATCAATGATGCTTTAAAAGATGACTATTGGATTATGGCCATGCAAGAGGAGTTAAATCAATTTGAAAGAAATAATGTTTGGACTTTAATTGAAAGACCTCAAAATTATCCTATCATTGGCACTAAATGGGTGTTTAGAAATAAATTAAATGATAAAGGTGAAATTGTAAGAAATAAGGCTAGATTAGTGGCTAAAGGGTATGCTCAAGAAGAAGGTATTGATTATGATGAAACGTTTGCTCCCGTTGCTAGATTAGAGTCTATTAGGATGTTTCTTGCATTTGCATGTTTCAAGGGTTTTAAGTTGTATCAAATGGATGTTAAAAGTGCTTTTCTAAATGGTTTCATTGATCAAGAAGTGTATGTGGATCAACCACCCGGCTTTGAAAATGAAAAGTTTCCTAATCATGTATTTAAACTTTCAAAAGCATTATATGGCCTAAAACAAGCCCCTAGGGCTTGGTATGAACATTTAAGTGGGTTCTTAATTGAAAATGGTTTTAAAAGAGGCATAGTAGACACAACTCTTTTTACAAAACAAAAATCAAATGATCTTCTTATTGTACAAATTTATGTTGATGATATTATATTTGGTGCTACTAATGAGGACTTGTGCAAGGATTTTTCCACCATTATGCAAAATGAGTTTGAAATGAGCTTAATGGGAGAATTGAACTTTTTTCTCGGACTCCAAGTCTTTCAAACACGTGAAGGAACCTTCATCAACCAAATAAAATACACCAAAGAACTTCTCAAAAGGTTCGGCATGGAAGATTCAAAGCAAGTGGGAACACCAATGTGCACGTCCACCAAGCTTGAAAAGACGGCGAAGGTACAAATGTAGATGAGAAAAGTATAGAGGTATGATGGGAAGCCTTCTTTATTTAATGCAAGTAGACCGGATATTATGTTTGCCGTATGCCTATGTGCTCATTTTCAATCTTGCCCAAAAGAATCTCATTTGAATGCCGTTAAAAGAATTTTTCGTTATTTAAAAGGAACCATGAATTTTGGTCTTTGGTATTCTAAATGTAATGAATTTACTTCTGTGTGGTTATCTGATTGTGATTTTGGTTGTAGAATTGATAGAAAGAGTACTAGTGGATCTTGTCATTTTCTTGGAAATTGTTTAGTCTCTTGGTTTAGTAAGAAACAAAATGCTATTTCCTTGTCAACAACGAAGTGGATATGTTGCTTTGCTAGTGCATGTTATGCACAATTAATTTGGATGAAACATACCTTGAATGATTTTGGTTTGACATATGATAATATGCCCATTTTTGTGATAATACTAGTGCAATTAATTTGACAAAAAATCCCATTCAACATTCTAGAACAAAACATATAGACATTAAGCATCATTTCATTCGTGATCTTGTTCAAAAGGTGAAATTTGTGTAAACTATATACGCTCGAATGATCAAATTGCTGATATTTTCACAAAGCACTACCCTTAGAACAATTTAGATATCTTACGTTGAAATTGGGTATTTTAGAAAAGGAGCCTTAAGCTTTTACGGTGAAAACTTATCGGACGTCGATCGATGAGCGGGCGTCCGGCGGTGTTCTGGTCATTTTCCGGAAAATGCTATCGGACGCATGGGTGGGGCCTTCTAGCGTTGGACGTCCGACACATGAGCGATACTTGAATCGTCATTTCACTTCACTTCCATCGATCAACATTTAATTGGACGCATCTTCCCACCACCTCAATTCAAAACTCCAAATTCCCGACAAAACTTTCACCATTTCTCAAAATTGAAAGTTCAGACTTCACTCACCTATTGCGGTCCAATCTTCATCAATCATCTTCACTATAAATCACTCCTCTTCTCACTCCCAAATCACGAAAACCCTAAGTTCTCTTTCTCCTCTTTCGGCTTTAAAATTGATACATCTTCACCTAATTTAAAAGTGTGTCACTTTCACGCATTCTGCGTAAACAACTCCTCATCACTCAAATCACACAACACAAAGCAAGATGAGTGCTTTTCGTGGAGCTCTATCATCTGGGGCAAGAAGATGCCAAGAGATGAAGATACTTCCTCCCAGGAGCAAGCCTTCAAAAGAACAAGGCGTGGCTCGCTACAAATCAACCAACCTCGTTACTACTTCTTGATTCTCGGGTTATAAGAGAACGCTCCTTTACCAAATTCATAGATTACGATCTTTGAGTCTAAGTTTGCCTTATTCTCTCAAAAGGTTTCATTATTCAGTGATCCATTGTTCCATCGAGTTTAAGAAAATCGATCTAGAGTCATCCTTAAGTTGTTTGAATTTGAAATGGTCTCACATCATTGTTATGCCTAATATCTATTACCACGACATGATGTATCGGTTCTTTGCTAATCTTAGGAAGGGTAATTCGTGATGAGCTTAAATCCCGTGTCAATGGAATTGATTTGGTATTTGATTGATGTTGTGAATGAAATTTTAAAACCACCATTGAGTTTGGGTGCAAAGTAAGATTGCAAACTTCTTTTCTTATGAGGAAACTCCAACAAGTTTGAATCATTTCAATGCTGAAAAACTAATGGCTTATTTTCAATCCCACTTTTCAAACCCTGTTGATGCCAAGTTGGAAGATTTGAGTCTAAAAATCTGATCATCTTTTCAATCATCTCAAATTTGCTTGTTCCAAGCGATGGTCATCGGACGGTCTGCAAACAAAATGGAGTATATCTGTTTTATTGCTTTGTTGAAAGAATCCAGAATAGATTTTGGGTTTGTCATGTGTAAGTTTGATGAAACTCTCCACTGATACAAGAAGAAAACTTTCTTATGGGAAGTTTTTAACTCCCATCTTTGAACATTTCAAAGTTCCTATAAGTGGTGTATGTCCAGGACTTAACCACATCTGTGTTTTCAAAACAATATTTTGAAAGAAAAATTTAAAATTCTTTGATGGTAAGTGGTGCACCAAGGAATGTCTCGAGGTCTCGTTCAAAGAAGGACATGATGCTCCTCTCTCTCTAGTATTGCTAGAACTCTTAGATTTACTCGGGTCCATCAATTCATCCTAGGAGTCAGCCTCTAGGATTTCCTCTCAATCGAAGTCATGGATTTGTTAAATGAGCTCAAAGTCATGTTCTTCTACCGAACATGGTCTTATGTTAACCATGACATTTGACCAAAATCTGACTTTCTTGACAAAAGAAACCTGTTACTTCCTCCTCCAGTGGATGAAAACACCTCCCAAGCCAAGAGCCACTGATCCTCATTGGATGACCAGAGATGGGAATCGCCAAAATCCACAGCGTGATCCCTCATCATCTAACAAGGGAAAAGAACCGGTGGTTGTGGAAGATGAAAGAAACGAGGTTGATGGGAAGAGACTCGAGAAAGGATGATTCAACATATCGGCTTGTCGGCGACACGGAACTTCGATCAACATTCACCTTTAGGCACACTGGGATGCACTTACACTTCACATTAGAATGCACAAATCTATTTTTGTTCCCTTTCTTTGGTGTGAAAGTGTATCAATCTATTTCTTGCTTTCATCTAAGTCTTTTGTAAAACCACACTTGATTACTCTTGTTGACATTATTTTCAGTTAATGATGATGGCCTTGATTTTGGATTATTATGAAGTTGGATGATGTTACGATGTAATGGAATTCTACTTGGAATTTCCTTTGCTTATATATTATTGCATTATCTGATTCGCTACATATTTGTCATTAAAGTTTTCCTTTGCTTGCACATTTTGTGTTGAATGTTTTGTGATGACAAGGGGAGAAAAGACAAATAAAGATGAGTTATTGAGTAAGGAGTAGATAGATTTATGGTTATTGAGTAAGGGGAGTAGATAGTTATTCAAGTAAGGGGAGTTCTTTATTTAAACTCAATATTGGTTAAATTACATTCAATTGTTTTGTCATCATCAAAAGGGGAGAATGTTAATGTGATCCAATTTTGATAATTACAAAACAATTGAAAGAATAATCTAATGTTTTCTAGTGAGATCCTTGCGGAGACGGGACATCGAGGCGGGAAACATTGAAAAGCATTGGCTGCCGGACGGGCGATACCTTGTCGGACGTCGATCAAAAGCTTTCCTATCGGACGCTCAACGGCGTATCGGACGTCCGATGAGCGGATCATCGGACACCTCTTTGGACCAACAACTACATGGGGCGTCAAAGATATCAAGAAATTTGATGAGCTTCTTGGGCGCTTTTGGACGCAAAGACATGTATGCTCGACCGTCCGATCGGTTCCATGAAAATTTCGAGCTTACGGCTGTCGGACGCAAAAGCTATGGACCTGAGAATTATCCATCGACCGTCCGATAAGACATAAGCAACCTGCTCAGGGCGAACAGCAGTGTCGGACGTCCGATAGCTCCAACTGACTGGTTGACCTTTCAGCTTCTACTATCCGTTGACCTCGTTTTCTAGGCACTTTTGTCTCCTATAAATACAAAGCTGTCTAAATATCAAACTACAACTGTACACTTGGATAACAAGTTCTTAAGAGTGATTTTAGCTAGAAAATACTCATTTGAGTAAAATTGTTAGTCTTGTAGTGTGAGTTCATTGAAGCTTTTCAATTGTGAGTGAGTTCATCAATTGTGTAGGCGTGTGAGGTTTTCTGTAAAGAGTGTAAAACTTCCTAGCTTGACTAAGTGGAGCTTGGGGCAAGGAGGAGTGATCCTTCTATTGTTACACAAGTGATGAATTTCACCATTGAAGAAGCTTGTTTTGAGGAATTCTCTTTAAGCTCAAGTGGAGTCTTGAAGAAGTTTGGTTTGCTTTCCATAATTACTCTTTTTAGTTTCATTATCAAATTCATTGTTTGAAATCTCATCTATATTTATCGGTCTCGACTTGTCTACTTGTTTGATAAATCATTTGTTGAAGAGCTTGTGATTAAAATTTGAAAAAGGGTAATATTTGACTAATTATTAGTCAACCTAATTCTCTTAGGTTGTATTTGGGCCTTACACTCTTTATATGCAAAAAACCTTTAGTGTTGTGGTTGTGACAGCCCACCTCCCCTAAAGTGAGACCAAGGGTTGGCGCCCTTACAACTCTGCCATGACTCACTTTAGCTCAATTAACCTAAATAACAATTCAACATAACTAACTTCACATTCCAAACCAACTATTTAAAGAAACTAAAGTTCAACTTACATTTCTAAAATAAGTCCCAAGTACTAAAATACATACAAGAGCTGAATTTACAAATCCCAATAATTTCATCCAATTTCATTGAGTACTAACTCCAGGTACTATAAACCATCAAGTGCTCAAATCAAAACAACCTTATACAAGAGCAGAAATCCTACAAAAGAAACTAAGATCTACGGTTAGAACTCACTAAAACATTGGGAAAACAAATCTTATGGTGTGAGCAAACTCAGTGAGACCAAGAAAACATACACAAACAAGCAAGATCAAGTAATATAAACTTTTATTAAACAAGATAAGTAACCAATACTTTTGGGCAAGAATGCAAATAAGAATTTAATTACACATTAAATAAAGGATCTGGGGGCTCTGGGGAACCAAGTTCCTGAGAAACTTGATCACATTCCAAGTAGTTGACACTCAGGTCAACTTTCATAATATCCATGTAGAACTCCTCTTGTCAACCATCTCCGTCCACCGTTTCACCCCAGCGGTCCCTTCGTCAAAAAATATGTAATTTGGTAATACTGGTATACCAGACAAATAGTCGTGGCGCCTCCAACGACGAAAATATATAAGACTCATGGCTTACCAAATCTCTCGGCCAAGCCCTTGCCGACCCGAGGTGAAAGGTTTACCAATGAGTTTTGGGCGTTCTAACAAGTTTAAGTAGCAAGTAGGATGATGAGGCGGCGCTCAATTATCAATCAAGTTAAGTATGCAGTTCAGACAAGTCATTTCAAATTTTACAACAAATACAAGCAAGCATGTCAGGTCAAGTAAGAGGTGGGGCGAGAGATAAAGTACACGTCCGTCTCGACAGGGTTTAATAACATGTTCAAATCAAGTATGTAACAAGTTCAAGCAATTCAACAAATCATGCACTTGACACTCACCAATAGTCAAGAGCAAGTGAGAGAAATTCAAGAGATCAAACAAGCTTCTCGGTGTCAACGTGATCACCTGAGAAATAAAAATCAAAATTACCTAAGTATGCATTCAAGGTCAAATTTTCAAACAAATAAGCTTTTCGATTCCAAATTAAGAAGAATCTTATGCAATTGGAAAAAATCCATTTTCCAAGTTTGGAATGGTGTACAAATACTCAAAAGGTTACGCCTGAAAACCAGGAAATGTTTCCAAGGCATTTCTCAACTTTCGTCGCTTCCTTAGAAGAATTTTCAGTTTTATGCGACATTCTTTGAAAAATCATAACTTGGGTTGTATGGTCAAAAAATTACAAATCTTACACCGTTATAAAATAGACTCAATGAAATAAAACTCTGAGAAGACATTGGTGAGATTCTAAATAGAAACAGCCAGATTTTTAGGTACAAGATTACTGCTTCAATGAGACAGGACAAAACAAACTGGTTTTCAGTATATTTTGGAAATTCACCAAAATTGTAAAAAATGAATCAACCCTGAAATTTACACATTTCATAGTCCTATGAATCTAGTTTCAAATGCCACTGACAGCATTTGATTCCAACTCTTGAGTAAGAAAATATAGCTATCCAAACAGGGGTAGGTTCGACATTCCTGTTTTCGAAATTCCTGTTTTGCAAAGCAGGTTTAGGGCATCATTTGGATGACAATTCATATTCAAAAATCACCAAATTTGGTATACTAACTCTCTATATATAGATTAAGTTCATACCAAAATTCAGCCCAAAATTTGTAGGAAGGTCAATGTTCAAGCGAGAACATCCGGACAGAAAACAGTGAAAATTTTTCCAGATTTTGGTTTCTTCTTTCCATGCTATTTTACCAGACCAAATGGAATGATTTTTGCAACTAAAATTACACACATATAGACCAACATTTCAGCTCTCAAAATAGCCAAGAAACTCATGAAATTTGCAGCCAAAATAGGGGTATGCAAATCGAAAATGAAACCCGGCAGCATAACCTTCCTTTTCTTTTGGTTTTGCCTCTTTCTCTTCTTTCTATCTCTCTAACACCACCATATCATCTCATCAACACCAAATTAGCCACACATTCAAGTCTTGTGAGAATCCAGAGCTCACTTCAACAACCCAAATTCAACAAGAATAATATCAAGAGATACAAAACTTAAAGCTACAAGATGAAATCAAAGGAAAAGATTTGAAGAAACTAGATTACCTTCAATGGCTCAAGGAAACCCTTGTTTGTGATATGTCTGGGCTCCAAAACAACCCCTCTCTTCAAGCTCCTAGTCGGCTCCCTCAAGACAAGTTAGTCGTCAAGTTTCCAAGTGAGGTGGTGAAAGATTTCCCAAGTTCCCTTGATGGATTTTATGGAGTTTGGAGTAGATTTTGAAGATAAAAATGAAGGATCAAGGGGAAGGGGAGTTCGGGTGAGAGAGAGAAGAATGAGAGTTTTCTTGTGATTTTTGATGAATAAATTGGGGAAAAGAAAGAAGGAATGAGAACCACAAATTTTTTTGGTACAAAGTCAACCAATGAACACTAGTTCATTAATGCTCCAATTGGAGTTTAATCCTAATCACTCACTTCTAATCCCTCAATTAACTTTTGTAAAACTACTAATGATCATTCTTATTCTCCAAACTTACGTCACTCTCAGGTCCAAATGTTTGTCTCGAAAAATGTGCCTTTGTCGTTTTCACAATTGAGCAATAGAAAAATTAAATTGAAGGTTAAACAAGGTTTTAAAATAAAATAAGGTAATGTGTATTGTAATTGCAATTAAAATGATTTAAAACAATTAAAACAAGTATTCAACTAGGAATAGGTTGGTCGAGAATATATGGCAGCTCAGGGATACGCCCTATTTATTTACAATGATTTATAAGTCCAATCTAAAGATTCTACTCTTTATGTCGAACACTATTAACATCCCACCCCAAAGTATTGACTTCCATCCATGAAGAGTCACCCTTTGAATTTCCTCATTTTGATTGTGTATTACTTTTCACGTACGCCTTATTTATTTACTATGATTTTAAGTCCAATTTAAAGATTCTATTCTTTATTAAGTATTAACAACCCCAAAAAAGTATTAACTTTCATCCATGAAGGTCACCTTTTGAATTTCCTCATTTTGCTTGTGTATTACTTTTCACCCTTAGACTAGTTGCCCACTAATAAGCTTTAATGCTCAGGTCTTTCGTATCAGTTCCTCTTCTCAAAATTTATCTCCTTTTCATTTATTAGGCTTTGTCATCAATAATCTAGCTTTCATCATAACTAGTCTGCTCATTAAATATATATATATTTTTTGATAAAGATCCTTGTTAAATAGTTGGCATAATCACAAATTGCCCCTTATGATATTAGGTGAATAGAAAATTGTCCCTGTAATAAAAAAATATATAAAATTGCCTCTTATAGACAAATGGTTGTTTGTCTCTCAACTATAATTTTTCAATTTAAGTTTGAGGAAAGTTGGTGCTCATTACATCATGCAGTCAACTATAATATTTTTTTGTAGATAAACAGCATATTAAAAACATAACTATTTTATTGATAACAAGTACTCAATTTTTTAGATTAAGGAACCTAATAAAAAAATATTAATAAGCTGCATCCTCCATGGAATTTTTCATTTTAGTAGCTTCAGCATGGGTCCAAATCTTAAAGATTATTATTCGGTTTTCTAATTAATGTTGTTGTTTCATTAAAGAACTGGTCTATTTGGACTAAGATAATTCCTCAACACAGAACTAGCCAATTGAGCATTTATAAAATGTATTACGCAGTTTATTTTCTTTTTTTCCCTTTATTAATAATTTCTTTTGATGCCTAAATAGGTACTGTTATTTTCTTATGGAAAATATTCAAATATCATAAATTATCATAAAAGCTAAACAATTTGTTGGTAAAGCTAATTTATCTTATTTTTTACGATGTTTACATATGTTGTTTTACCACCATTTCCTTGATACCACAATGCTTTTTAATTAAAAAAGATTTAACGACAACATTTGGTCCATTGCATACGGATAAATTTTCCAAATATTAAGTATGTGAGTGTATGGCTATTTTTTCACACCTCCAATAGACAAAAAGTCTAACCCATATATTTGACTTTTTGTGGGGACAATTTACACATTGTTATGAAATAATTAAATATTGTGGATGTCTATCATTTTTATCTTATCTCTCAAATAAAAGCGAGAACTATCACATTTTAGAGATGATAAAATTATCTCGGCCTCTGAGGAGTATAACTTTTAAAAAGCATGATTTTTGAGAAACACAACTTTCAAGAAAATGTTATAACTATTTTATCATTTCACGATTTAAGAGAATATGTTATCTCTATCTTGATAAGACATACAGTTATAGATGTACTTTGAACTCTTCATGTATTCCCCCATAAATAGGCGCACTCCCTCTTGTATCAGTGATGAAAATAGGATTGAAAATTCATTTGAATGAATGAGAAAATAGTTTCCTTTCTATTCTTCTCTTTTCCTCAGTTCTTTAGTTTTCTTGACTGTATTAGTATAGCGCCCACTATATGAACACAACAAATCTTACAACATAAATCCACCACCATATTTGCATTTGTTTTACAACACATTATCAGCATGAGTCTCTACTATTGAGCGAGCATGAATCACGAGTCTCTACCTTTGAGTAAAGATAAAATAGCTACTACTATGATGCAAGCGTGATGTGCTGAGATTCTACCTCTAAAGAAAAGAAAAGCCTGAGACTCCTCAAAATTCTACCAATGTTATATCAATTGTTGAGCACTTTCTTAGGCAATATTTGAGAAACTTTTGAGGTAATATTCACTTTTAATTCATTTTACTTTTCTTATAACTAACTTTTGAGTACAAATATTTGCCATGGAATAATCATTCAACTCGAACATATATTTTTGGAGCAACTTTTGAGGTAACATTGATTCTATTCAATTCTGTTTATTTATTTTTATTATCAAAGAATTATTTATTATGAATATTAGACTGTGAAATACATCTTGATGCAAATGGATTTTGGAGGCACCATTCATGAAAATAATGATGCATAAGGATTCACTTTGCCCTTTAAAAGCAGTTGACTACCAAAATTGGTCATTCCTATAAAGTCCAATATGATAAATTTATCTAAGACTGCAAATTTTGAATTAATTATTGAATATATTCTGCAATATTTAGAGTTACTTCTCAATCAAAATTGTGCGGAGAAAATATCACTGATATAGATATGTTGAAAACATATTCTCTATGTTTCACTTCTCGAATATGCTCCAAAAGTAGCAATATTGAGAGGAAAAATTTAAGAAATATTCTGAACTTTTTATATGTCTTTGTTTAAAATCTGATTTAATGGATCTAGTCTATTCCTGAAATAAATGTGACTTAGATTATGACTATAATGCGTGATTATATAGTGTAATGAAGGCAATATATACCAGAGATATATACCACCCGAAGTGAGATAATATTAAGAAAGAATGTGAAAAGAAGAATTCTAAAAGAAATATAATTTGTATAGCATTAAAGGTCATTAGTCACGTATGTGTCGTATAACTAAATATCTTATTGATGTTTATCAAGCATTATAATCAAACACCCTGAAGGTGTAAATTAATGGTGTGATTTATGATGGTGATAACTATAGTTTCTTCCTGAAGAAGAAATTGATGCCAAATACCCAATATTTTTTTGAATTTAGTTATTTGTTATTTTTCTTTATAAGTTATGTTATTTATAAATTTTATTAATTTTCATATTTATTTGTAAGTTCCTTTATTAATTCTTTCTTAAGAAGAATAATCTCTTTATTATTTATTCCTAAAGAAGAAATGGATGTCTTTCTTTATTATTTCTTCCTGAAGAAGAAATGAATGTCAAATATCTAGGATTAAAAATTATGGTGATGATAATGTGTGTCTCATTTGTGGCCACCTCTCTAGAGGCGAACAAGGTATCAAGCGGGATGCTGTCCAACTCTCGCCAGGACTCACTACGAAATTCCAAATATAGTTTCGAACATTCGTTCTTACAATCGTAATCAAGATTTATCAAAATTACTAATTAAACTTTCAAAAGTACTAGCTCAATAATTGTATCAAAATTACAATACCATGATTTCCCAAGTACAATATTCCACGAAATGCACCAATTACTACAATCTTATACAAAATGAAATCCTACAAAGAACTAAATTCCTCATTGCCCCATTCCTCGAGACTGTTAAGGAGAAACAAATTATGGGCGAGTGTCATTATTTTGGAAGGGAGGGAAAATGCAAACCCTCGTCGATTCGGGTTTTTAGTTGTAAAATGCTTTTTTGGTTAAAATTGATTTTTTGATTTTTGAAAAAGAAATGGGTCATGGGACTACAAAAATGTGACGATTTGGACCCAAAAACAAAAGTTTAGAAAAGGATTTTTAGAAAAGTTTGGAGTCGCCACTTGGTATGGAATTTAGGTGTACCAAATCACCCAAAAATTTTAATTAATGGAAATAAACTAAGAAAACCCTTTTTAGGCGACTCGGGTTTTGAAAAACTAGAGAAAAGGTTGGTCCTGCAGTTGAAAGAAGGGAAGGCAAAGATTTGATGTTACCTCGTCTCTAAGGCACCCTTCTAACCTAGCCAAAGCTAGTTGCATGATTTAGTTAAAAATTTCCTAATTCTAATTTTAAAATTTATCATATTTGGATGTTATCTATATGGATGCAAAACCTAAACCTAATATTGGATCGAGAGGGCAAAATGTCTCCTGAGGTTTGAGGTTGGTGAGTCTGACCTCCCGGGCACCCTTCTACCTCCCTTCTTGATATTTTAAATTTCTATTGGTGGTCTCGTCCACACCCTTCTATCTCCCATTCTCAAATTTTTACATTCTTGTTGAAACTTTCAAAAAAAAACATCGATTACCATTTTATCGGTTCATTTGCATTGGAACTACGTTTGACTGATTCTCATGGCGAGATCGTGAGGCAACTCTATCTGAGTTGGTCACATTATGCATTTTAGTTTGAAAATTGGCAATCTAACATTCCTATTGTTTACAACGGTTCAGATACAACCAATGAAACCAGGTAAGCATTTGGTGTCTACGTCTTTGTCTAGAGTTTCTTGACTTCGGACAAAAAGACAAGTAGACACGCAAATTTTGACTATTTCAATTGTTTTCTTCACGTTTTTATCTATTAATATTTAGTTATTTATTTTTGAATATTCTAACACATCTTTCTTATTTTTGTAGGTTTTCTTTAAAAAAAAAAAGAAAGAAAGTCAAAACATGGACCGGTTACAGCGGATCCGTCAGCGTAACCGTCCGTAACGATCAGTGAAAAAAAATTACAGCGTTTTCTAACCTTTCCTTCCTCATTTCAGCTGTATTTTTTTGTGTCTTTGGCATCAAGTAATCGTTTAGTTAATGCCCAAATCACCCTTGATCCTTAAGACACAAATAAAAGCATCAATGATCAAGATTAACTCAGAAAACCCTAAATGCATCTAAGCTTTTGGTTGTAGGTTTTAATGCCTATAAATCACCCATGTTAGGGTTTCAAAAAAAAAAAAAAAAAAAGGAGAGGTGAAGAGAGAAAAGAAAGAAAGTGGGAAGAAAAAAAACGATTGAAGATCAAAGAAAAAAAAAAAGGAGAAAAGATAAAAACTAGGGTTTTCTTTAGTGAATATTTTTGGAATTTTGGGGATTCCTTCTCGTTCTTTTCAAGCCTCCGAATCAGGTAGTCTTCCTTTACTCCATATATTACTTTTCTGGTCGAAAATTGCTGAAAATCAGACCTTTTGGTGGAACCAAGGTCTTAAATGTGTTTTTTTTTTAAGTTTTATGACATTTGATGATGATTATTGGTTGTTATATGAGCATGTTGTGTTTATAAAGCCTTGGTAAGGCTCATAGTCTTGTTCTGACGTTTAAAATCAGACGTTTGATGCTTTTGTGTTGATTTTGTTGTGATTTCTGAAAAATTTCTGGAAAAATGTTCTTCCGCGTTTGAAGATGTGCGGACTACTATGCTGATTACTTTGCGTAACGATCCGCGTTTCCTCTTGAATGTTTGAAGATATGAAGAAACGCGGAGTTCTTGCGCGTATTGGTTTGCGTAACGCTCCGCGTTTCTTCTTGAATATTTGAAGATGTGAAGAAACGCGGGGTTGTTACGTAGGCCAGTCAGCGTAACTTTCCGCATTTCTAGCCTGATAGTTCTTCCCTTCCGCTTTTTTTTTTTGTCTATTTGATGATGTTGATGCTTAAGATTTGGCCTTTTTCGATTTTAGCTTGTTTTGACATGATCTGAATGATGACGTTTAATGCTTTAAATAGATCCCCTTGCCTCTGAAGATTTTGTTTGTGTTATTGTCTGAAAAATTGGAAGCAATCTTCCTGATATTTTGAAGATGGGAAGTGTTGGTCCGAAATGCAACCCAAGAAATCAACTAATATTGTTCAAGCAAACCAGTACTCAAACAACCACAATAATGATAAATGTAAACAATCTTAAACCACAAAGAATAAAGTAACAAAAAGGTAAAAGGAATTCAAACCAATCAAACTCCCAAGCTTCTTCCAAACTTGGGTTGAATTCATAAATAGCTTCTTCAATTGATGGTGACACTAATGAACTTGTACAAGCGAAGGATCACTCCTTCCCACCTCAAACACCCTTTGGTTGAGCAAAGGTTTTACTACTCTCAAGTAAACCCTCAACTAGCTACAATTGAAGCTCACCAACCAACTAAGAACTACTATTACAAGTGAGGCAACCTTCACCAAGGTTTACCACTCAAGTGATAGGTTCACCTTCACCAAGGTTTATGCCTCCTATGAGTAACCTTCACTTGAGCAACCTCACAAACCCAACTTTCCCCACACCTATACAACAAACAAAGAAGATTTCTACCCAAATATTCACTTGTAAGCTTGTATTTTATGTAGGCAAAGTCTATAATCTTCTTGAACTTGTGGGTATTTATAGAGTGTGAGAAATGGCCTCAGAACCTCTCCAACGGTCAAAAATATGGCTGTTGAAAATAGCCGTTAGACCTATCGGACGTCCGATACAATGTTATCGTCGATAGGAGTGTCCGACAGTTCTTCTCAGCGTCGTGGACGTCCGATGGGTTTTCGCGTGGACAAGCGTCCGATAGGTTGCCGTTCTTTATCGGGCGGCTGATGCATAATTCTCGTCCGATAGCTTTCTGCGTCCGACGGCGACCGAGAGTTTTGATTTCATCTTTAATTCTATCGGGACGTCCGATGATAATGATATCGCGTCAGATAGAAGTGTCCGATAAGTTAAAATCTTCTCAATTCATCTTGAATTGATTTCTTTTCTTTTCCAATGAATCAAAGACCTGTTCTAACAAAATTCTCACATAAAAACATAAGTCCAAATCATCATTTTATTTTGTTATCATCAAAACCTAGGAACAAGGCCAACAATCTCCCCCTTTTTGATGATGACAAACCAAATGATGATTTTGCAAGGGAATAGAAAGAAACTCCCCCTCAATAAGAGTTAAAATGATTTAGAAAAAAAATCATAATCATCTAACAATTTAGAAAATCATCCAACAATCTCCCCCTTTTGTCATCAATCAAAAAACATATTAACTCCCCCTTATTTAGACATCCAAACCATTTAACAATTCAACCATATTTAAACTTCAAATATCAATATTCAACATTTCACAATTCCAACATCAATATGAACAAAACACTAAAGTAGCAAAGTACTTAATGAATTATAACCCAAGTTTTTTTTTTTAACTAATAGAACATAATGAATGAGAGTTAGTACAACATGATCTAATAATCCACATAGATTTCATGCCTTTTCTTATATTTTTCTTCACATAGCAATCATTTTGCATATGTCCAAATTGGCAACAAAAATGACACATAATACTAGAATCATTCACAAAATTAGGTTTAATAAATTTAGTTCCTCTTTTTATAAAATCATTTTGGCCATGTAAAATATGGTTTTCTTTTCTTTGTAAAACATTTTGTTTCTCCTTTTGGAGAGAATCATTCAAATCATTAATTCTTTTCTTTAAAAGATTTTGTTCCTCCAACATTTTTTCATAAAACTTTGTTTTATTTTCCAACTTCTTTTTCAAATCATTTTTGCAATCAAAATCAATTTTGTGCTTTTTCAAATCATCATTGTCTTTTCTCAAATTCTTATTTTCTTGAAAAAGTCTAGAGTTTTCTTCCAATAAAGCATTTATCTTTATTTTCAAATCCTTGTTTTTGGCATAAGATTCTTTCAAATTTTTATGCATTTTGACCATAAGAACTTGCATATCATCATTATCATCATCCTCATCACTAAGAGAGTGATTAGAGTTTACCTTATTATCTCCAAATGCCATAAGTGCCATTTGGGTCGATTCTTCTTCTTCTTCCATTTCTTCATCCTAATTGCATTCGTCCCAGGTAATTTTGAAATTCTTGAGTTTTTCTCTTGTATCATTGCTTGCTCATCCTCCTCTAGAGCTCCTCTTATTTAGAAGCTTCTTTAATGTTCTTGCCATGTTATTTAGCTTTACATCTTCATCATCTTCTTGTGAGGTCTTGAATGCTATGCCTCTCTTGATCCATGCTTCATCATCTTGTACTTTTAACTTCAACTCACAAGAGGCTAGTGAATTCACAAGAGATTCAATAGACATAGAATTTAAATCTTTTGCCTCTTCTATAGCGGTGACTTTATTTTCCCATTCTTTTGGCAAGGCATTCAAAATTTTTCTATTTTTCTCACCCAAAGTGTATACCTTTTCAAGCAATTCAAGATCTTTAATAATATCATTGAATCTACAAAACATTTTATCAACATTTTCATGAGGATGCATTTTAAAGATTCATATTGAGCAACAAGCATAGATTTCCTTTGTTCTCTAACATTGTCACTCCCTTCATACATATCCCTCAACTTATCCCATACTTCCTTGGCCGATTTGCACCCTTTTACTCTAGTAGATTCATTTGCATTTAGGGCATTGTACAATACATTCATGGCCTTGGCATTCAAAGAGAGATTAAATCTATCTTGAGCACTTAATTTACTTCTAGTTTTAATTCTATTTCTACCGGTTGTTTCATCTATAATTGTAGCCTCATAAGGTCCTTCACTAACAATAAACCACAATTCTATATCTATAGATTGCAAAAATATTTCCATTCTATCCCTCCAACAAATATAATTTATACCATTGAACATGGGAGGTCTAACGATGGATTGCCCTTCTAAAAACAATACATTATTGGTTGCCATCTTTACTCCTAAGCCGATTGAGCTTAATTTCAAGGAGACCAGGCTCTGATACCAATTGTTGGTCCCGAAATGCAACCCAAGAAATCAACTAATATTGTTCAAGCAAACCAGTACTCAAACAACCACAATAATGATAAATGTAAACAATCTTAAACCACAAAGAATAAAGTAACAAAAGGTAAAAGAATTCAAACCAATCAAACTCCCAAGTTTTTCCAAACTTGGGTTGAATTCACAAATAGCTTTTCAATTGATGGTGACACTAATCAACTTGGCCACAAGTGAAGGATCACTCCTTCCTCACCTCAAACACCCTTTGGTTGAGCAAAGGAGTTTTACTACTCTCAAGTAAACCCTCAACTAGCTACAATTCAAAGCTCACCAACCAACTAAGAACTACTATTACAAGTGGGCAACCTTCACACCAGGTTTTACCACTCCAAGTGATAGGCTCACCTTCACCAGGTTTTATGCCTCCCTATGAGTAACCTTCACTTGAGCAACCTCACAAACCCAACTTTCCCCACACCTATACAACAAACAAAGAAGATTTCTACCCAAATATTCACTTGTAGCTTGTATTTTATGTAGGCAAAAGTCTATAATCTTCTTGAACTTGTGGGTATTTATAGAGTGTGAAATGGCCTCAAGAACCTCTCCAACGGTCAAAATATGGCTGTTGAAAAATAGCCGTTAGACCTATCGGACGTCCGATACAATGTTATGCGTCCGATAAGAGTGTCCGACGGGTTCTTCTCAACGTCATGGACGTCGATGGGTTTTTCGTCCGACACAAGCGTTCGATAGGTTGCCGTTCTTTATGGACGGCGATGGCATAATTCTACGTCCGATAGCTTTTCGTCCGGCGACCGAGCTTTGATTTCATCTTTAATTCTATCGGACGTCCGATGATAATGATATCGTCCGATAGAAGTGTCCGATAAGTTAAAATCTTCTCAATTCATCTTGAATTGATTTCTTTTCTTTCCAATGAATCAGGACCTGTTCTAACAAAATTCTCACATAAAAACATTAGTCCAAATCATCATTTTATTTTGTTATCATCAAAACCTAGGAACAAGGCCAACAGGAAGAGACGCGGACCGTTACGCGGATGAGTCCGCGTTTCGATCAGCGTTTCCCCTAGAACTTTACATTTTGCATGTGGGGATACGTAGTTGCGAGGCTCTGTCAGCGTTTCTACTCAGCGTAACCTCTGTTCGACATTTTCTGCTCATTTTTTGTTCGAGAATCTTACTCTATTATTCGTATTTCCTAGTCTTGTCCATGTTGCTTGCAGAATCTGTTTGATACCTTTTCTTTGAATTTTTGATTGATTTTCCTTTAAATTGGTACCTTGATTCCTTTTGTTGACATTGAGTCTTAGATAACCATTCCCCTCATTTAAGGATTCAATTAAGGCATCACATCAAGGGATGGTAACTTCTTTCCCCTATTATGTACTCTTATGAGTTTTTGCATGATCTTGCATGTTTTAAATTAAGTTTTCCTTTGCTTTTATTCATGCCTAATCTTTATTTAATGTCATTTAATTTTTGGGTAAATCATTTGGAGGTCTTGGATGCCAAGTTGTAATAGACAAATTTAATTTTGCAAAAAGTGTATTTATTCTAGAAAATGTAATAGTTTGATTATTATTCCGATTTTTTCCCCTTAGAATGTATTTAGGTTCTCCCAATGTAATAATTAGATTTTATATGCTTATTTTGCATGCTTGCATGTTTATGTGTTTACTTGCTTTCCTAGGGTATTGCATCTAGATATTATACCTATGTGTTATGTGTTTATGTGTTTTATGTATTTACTTGCTTTATTATCATGTCGACATGTTTATTGTGTAAATGTATTGACGTCACCACACTAGTCCAACGCTAGTTGTGGCCTTTTCTTTCGATTTCTCACTAATCCAATGTTAGTGAGAACTTTTTAGCAGCTAGTCAATGCTAGACCCTTAATGCCGTTCATGCATTAGATACAAGTTCACACACTTTTCACTTTTAGGGTTTCTTTTCCATTTTGCATGTTACTTTTTCTCCCATCCGTATCACGAAACACCTCATTTAGTTTCCTTTTTTAGGTCAAAAAAATAGATTAGCGCATTTTAGAGCATTACCCTTTGAATTAGGGAAGAGCGAGTATGGCTTCCTAGCCTTAGCAGCTTTTATTTCCTTCTATGAAAGGAAGATTTGAAGTCCGAATTTAGTCCCCAGCACCCATTATGTTGCATTATCCCTCTTTGGGACATACATATGCATTATTTTAAAGTCAAAATCCATTTTCTTAAAATTGCATCTTCTGAAATTCAAGTTCCTCTTTGCACTTAAAATTGACTTTTCAAAATCAATTTCTTTTCCTTTGAGATTTTATAAAATTGCATTTCTTTTGAAAACCTTATTTTCTGTTTGTTCGAGTCTCAAATCATTTGCATTTTTGACCTTCTCGAGGGATCAAATTTGGATGACACAACTAATGTGATCAATTCAATCAAATCTCAAGGAGACATTTTGCCCTCGATCCAATATTAGGTTTAGGTTTGCATCCATATAGATAACATCAAATGTGATAAATTTTAAAGTTAGAATTAGGAAATTTTAACTAAATCAACGCAACTAGCTTTGGCTAGATTAGAGGTACCTTAGAGGCAGTAACATCGAGATCTTTACCTTCCCTTCTTTCTGAACCTTTTTCTCTAGTTTTCAAGACCTGGAATTGTCCTAAAAGGGTTTTCTTAGTTTATTTCCATTAATTAAAATTTTTTGGGTGACTTGGTACACCTAAACTCCATACCAAGTGGCGACTCCAAACTTTTCTAAAAACCCTTTTCTAGACTTTTTTTTTTGGATTCAAATCGTCGCATTTTTGTATTCCCATGACCCATTTCTTTTCAAAATCAAAATCAATTTTAACTAAAAAATCTTTTTTCCAACTAAAAACAACCTTGAGGGTTTCATTCCCTCTTCCCTTTCCAAAATGGGTATGACGGTTTGACTCTTTGGGGATTTTCCTAAGAGGGTCCGAGCACTTGATTTAGTTGATTATTTCGTTTGTCTAACTTTCTTATATATCACATTTGGATGTTTTAGGTTGCATTTCCTTTTTCTTTTTCTTTTCTCGTTTAGGATTTTTTTCCCGCGCAATCACTCCTTACACATCGCGTACATGATGAATGAATTATTGTTTATCTATCTGTATTGATATTAACTTGTACCGCGCCTTGCATTTGGGGTGGGTGTGCATCTACCCTAGAGTCTCGAGAATGTTTGGTATTTGAATCCCTCCTCTCAAGGGAATCACTTTCATCGATGCATATGTATTTTACTTTGACCCTACTTTTTTTACTTTAGTGGCTTGTCGCCACTCTTCCAATTAGGATTAGGATTGATCCACTTGGACATTTGGCCATGGCACGGCGTGCCGTAGCAATGTCTAGGGATCACTCAGAACTACCGACTTGAGGTATTGGATTGATGACCTTTGCCTTTTGGTCTAAAGGTTTGGGAGCCTATGTAACCTTTGTGGAGTGAGATACATTAGTGAGCCCAACCTCATGCATCCATGTTAGAATTACCTAGGAGAGTCTACCTTACCCTATTAAGGATCACTAGACCGAGGAGGAGGATTCCACCCATCTTTATTCTTGTGCAATTTGTTGCTCCAGCGTGTTATGTGATATGTTGATTAAACTAACCTTTTGTTGTCTTCCTTTTCTTGCATTTCACAAACTCTAGAAAATAAGAGTCTTGGCACTCTTTTAAGACAAGCCATCTTTCTAGATAGGCTATTGCACGTTTGAATTTATATCTATTGCATATAAATTGTAATTGCATATCACTTTTAGGCTTACCCCGGCATTCAAATGGGGCTCCTATAGCCGTGTTTCATTTTGCACTTACTTTGCGTTAATAAAGCGGCATCATGCATAAACCATAGAGGGAATGCCGCATAGGGAATCCCATGTTAGGAATAAACCACCATATGTCTGGGATATATAATCCAATGAGACTTGCATATTTATATTTTGAGTAACATCCAAAGGGGTAGTGCACAAGGTAAGGTAGGGTCCGATCCCTTCTATGATGGCATCCAAAGGTATGGAGTGACCTTCGCATGCTAGAATATAAACCTCTAGTAATCATTTTTTTGGCCATTTTATCAAAGTTGGTAAAATCCCATGCTTAAGGACACTAAATCGAAAAAAAAAAATTCTCAAATAATTTCTCATTGTTGAGATAATGATTTTATCAAAGCCAAATCTTGATTTTAGAAGGCTTATGAGCTAGTATGTTGCAAATAAAATTGAAATGTGGACTTACAAGTAAGCAGTGAACCCAACTAACTTTTGGGTAAACCATCAATCCCGTCCAATTCATTTGAACTAGATCCATATTTCTCTCAAAGACTAGTCAAGACACTACGATTCTTTCAAGAATAGTCCTTTTTTTAACCTTTAACACCTCTTCATATATCAATTAAAGTAATGAATCCATTGAACAGTCCTCATAATGCCAAACAGCATATTCTTTTGTCAACCACATTGGATGGATTACTAATGCATATCAGCGAGTGATCGGACCCATCAGGTATTGTATGGTGCATACCGGATTACATTCATCATGCTAGACCTACCCTTGGCATAAAAGGGCCCCTCTCTAGGACATGCATCCGAATTATATAAACAATCACTAATTTCACTCTTTTTCTTTTTTTCTTCCAAATAAATCTCCACAGCTCCCTTTGGAAATAAGTTTCTAAAGTGTGCTTTTCTTCCCACTCAGGTACTTTTAAAAATAGCTCCACGCAGAAGTCCCATCGTTACCCGATCCAAAAGCAAGAGCTTGAAGCAACCCGTAAACATGAGTTACTGCAGGAGCTCAGATAGGAATACTTTGGTTATTTAAGACTTTGCTGCCTTGGGAGCTCAATTAAGTGAAGTATTGGGAAGGTTTAATGAGATGAGCGCCGAGATGGCAGCGCAAAAGCGTGTAATTGATCGGTTGGTATGCATGAGTGGAGGTGGTACCTCGAATGATCATGAACATGTTGTGCATTCCCTCGACAAGTAATCCACCTTTCGACCAATATTCAAACCACTCTTGTTCCACCTATTCCTAACCTTCATGAGATTGCTTTTTCTCACCACAATACCGGTTTTCCATACACTCACCCTGATTATATCTTGCTGAATCCAACCAAAAAGGCAAACCATTATACTCAACCCCAATTCACCTTAAACATACCTCCCAGTCATACCAAGCCTCATCTTCATACCACGGAACCCTTTGTATGGGACATTGCCTCCCAAGGAAAGTCAGAGATGGATGAGCCTGTCATGCCAGTCGACAAAGATCTGATGAAGAGATTGGACAGGTTTGAGGAGTTTATAAAGAAGAACCAAGGTGCGACAGACATGGTGGATTGGATTACGATGATGTGCCCTATTTCGGCGTCCAACTACCTATGAGTTTCAAAACCCCCAAGTTCAGCAAATATGATGGTACCGGGAACCTTAAGACGCACCTTAAAATGTTTGCCAACAAGTTTGGTAAATCAGTGGATGATGAGAACTTGTCTATGCGTCTGTTCCCCGAGAGCCTAGAAGGGGATGTTTTGGATTGGTACTCAAACCTGAAATCTCAAGAGATCAAAACTTGGTTGAATTTGTCAACAGCTTTTGTGAAGCAATATGAATTCAATGTGAGTTGGAACCGACAGAACAACATTGGAAGGAATCAAAGGAGACCTTGAAGATCACAAAACATATGAGGCGTTAGAAAGTCATTTTGCGAGGGTGGAGCCTCTATGGTAGAAGAAGAGATTGTTACTTTCATCAAGGCACATGACCCTGTATTTTGAAGAAATTTTTCACATGTGGGAGTTCTTTGCTGCAATTGTCAATAAGTTGGGAGTATGATGAGTTTGTTAAAATCAGGAAAATTGTCAATGTGACCATACAAAACAATTGGAAGTATTGCAAGGGCAAAATGGCAGTGGGAGGAAACTCCCGTTTAAAAAGAATGAAGGAGAAGCTGCTTTTGTGTGGGATCAGAGCCCACCTTTCAGGTCCAGAGCTCGGAGTCACCCAACCAGTTCAAACTCATACTTACCTTATCCCTACCATCAGCCTATTTATCACACTGCCGCCCAAATGCCTCACCCCCGACCTATTCATTTGAATTCGCCACCTTTGTTTTCAACTTCCCAACCTATCTCCCACCTCTGTCAGAACTATGCTCCTAGACCTGCCCCACAAAATCCTATACAAATTTCTTTCCAGCATAATGAAATGCAAAATTAGAAAACTTTTCAAACTTTCACCAATCTGGGCTGCCCCATTGACCATTTGTATGGCGTTAGAAGGCCGTAGGAAAAATCGATTTTACTTCCTCCCAAGCGTATCCCAGGACTTCCCTGCGGGTATGATCCCCATCCCTATCTGCACTTACCATTCAGGAAAGCCAGGACATTGACGATTGGTATTTGGGCCTTGAAGCATAAATTCAAGACATGGTGGGTGCAGGGACATAGTTAGAAGAAAAAGAATGAGCAAGGGCGAGCGATCAATAGAAACCCTCTCCCAAAACATAAAAACGTCGTTGGAATAATCAGTGTGGAGGAGGAATTTGTTGACCATACTCAGTTCATTAAGGAAGAAGATGAGGTGATGGTAGTGGACCATTTAAGGAAATGTCGATGATGATATAGAGAGCGGGGTTATCTCGGCTGTTTTGTGGGGCCACCCTTGACACCGATCCTGCTGAGAATCTTGAGTTTCCTTTGATTCCTCAAAAGGCCATGCACAAGAATTGGAGCTACCGATTGTGCACTTTGTTAGGAGGTTTTGGTAAATCCGAGGGGATTGTCCTTAAAAAATGAATCATGCTTTAATATCAATCATGTCTTCAAAAACAATGCACTTGTTATTTTAATTTTTGCTTGTTTAAAATTATGCCTTTAATTATGCTTCCATGGTATTATCTGTCATCTTGCTCTTTTGCCAAATGAAATGAAATTTCTCCTTTTGTCCTTCAGTTGTGTTCCACTCATTTTACTTTCACTTTTATTTATTCCTATTTGCTCTAGATGACCACAAATAAAACCCTTTGACCTTTGGGCGTCACCATTTTGGAATTTGATGGTCGAAAATTCTGATATCTCGTGAACTTGGATGTCATCATTTGTAAGATGATTAGTACACACCGAGATTGGCATGAGAAACTACCTTTTTGGCATGTAGAATTGCAATCAGGATTTCTATTGGGGCAACACCTTACTCTCTCATGTATGGGATAGGCGGTATTACACCGCTAAAGTTGAAATCCCATCTTTAGCATTCTAATGGAAGCTTCAGTTGGAAAGGCCCAGAATGGACCAAGCAGCGTCCACGAGTGGCTGTCTTTGTCGATGAAAGGAGGTTGAATGCCATTTGTCATGGGCAATGTTATCAGCAGAGGATGGCTGGGACTTATAACAAGAAAATCAGATTCTAGCATGTTCAAAGTGGGGCAAGGTTTTGAAGCCAATTCTTCCGATACAAGAAGAGGCTAAGGGAAAATTGGCAAATTGTAAGAAACGTTCATTATTCAAAGGTGCTACACGGAGGAGCATTAGTTCTCATGGAGATGGAATGGGACAGATTTTCCTCAACCAATCAATTGAGACATGTGTAAAGATTTTTCATATGATTGAGCAAGGTTTCTTTAGAAATTGTCGTAAAGGTGGTGCGAAAACCGGACCTTCTTCCTTTTAGTTTAAACACTTCAACCCCATTTCTCTGTTTGAGCCTATAAAAGACAGTTAATTATTTAGCAAAGCCCTTGATAATCATAAACCCTGCTTGGGGCAATTTTTGTATTTTGAAAAAAAAAGGGAAAAGAAAGAAAATATTAAGCTGGGCAGATTTTTTTTTTAAAAAAATTCGTTGAGTTTAAACTTGCCCCACCACACCCTAAACCCCTTTGCAAAACCCTAGTGTTCTGGACTTCTACCCTTTTTGCAAAATTTAGGAGCTTTCTCAACAAAAGACAAATGATGCAAATACATTCCCTCTAAATTTTGTGAGAGAGGTTGCCTCTTGATACCATTTTAACAATCATGTTTAAATTGACTAAAGTTGAAGTTAATTCTGTCTATTTTATTATGCTACCTTATCGGTCAAATTGATTGGAAATCCGAGAAGGGTATAAGGGCAAGTTTGAAAAGCAGACGATTTTACAGTAGAAAGGAAGGTTCTGGGATAAGGAAAGCCGGTGATTATGTTTATCGAGAATTTACTTTATATCAAGCACTCCCTTGCCATCAATAAATTCAAAAAGATGATATCAAAGGGTCAAAAGTTAGCGCATTCATTTTAAATAACTTTCTTGCATTCTACTATTATTCATTTAAAATATCATGTTGCATTCATTCATGAGCATGATGTCATTTTACAATAAGAAATTTTTTCTTTACAAATCCTTGCACATATTTTAGTCAAAGGACACTTTCATCAAGGACAATTCTCTTAGATTATCGGTGAAGATGCAGTATTATAGGTTGAAAGCAAATGGGTGACAAAGCGGATCTATTTTGGTGAACAAAAGGAACTCGGTGGCTCATCGGCGTCCAAGAACTCATGTTTACGAGACTGCTTGAGATCAAAGGGTAGAAGCACGGTGTGACATTATCATTATTTTTTTACACCATTTCTTTTCTTTTCAGAGAAGCGGGGACAAGTATTAATCGGTCAATCGAGGGAAACCGACTTTATTTTGAGGTAAATGTTTAGAAGTGACTAGACCACCATTTTAGGCGTTACATATAAAAAATAAATAAAGATAGATGTTTTGAAAAAAAAAGAAAAGGATAAATTCTTTTGGGAAAATTTGAAAAAGAGTTCTTACGCACTTACCGAGGCGTTATATACCATTTAAAATAATAATTTTAAAAAAATATATATTTTTTTTGACAAGTGGTATGAGGAGGTTCTTTCGTGGACTAGTAGCGTTTCACTCAACATTTCTTTGAATTCATATCTCTACGGGTGTAGCGGGTCTACGTGGACTATTGGCGTTTTCCTCAGTTCTTTGCATTTTCATGTTTTGAAAGAAGCAGCGTGCTGGTTATGAGTCACTCAGCTGGCTTCATTCCGTTTCTGCTCGACAAAGTTTAGGTGTTCTGCTGGTACTTGAGAACCTGTAGCTGTAGTTGTTGCAGCGTCTGATCCAATTTGGTTTCGAGGAGGAAAAGCCTTGAAGCCCAGCGGCGATCTTCTTCACTACCTTTTCATTTCCCCTCCCATAGCGCTCTCACCCCAATCCACCGACCCATTCTTCACCACTGAATTCTCCACCAAGAACACTCCCTAGACCTCTTAGAACCTTTTATCGAGAGAAAACGTCGGCAGCATCAAGCCGGGATTGAGGTAGGTTTTTTTAGAAACTAAAAGCCGGTGATTGAAGTCGATTGGAAAAATATTTTTTTTTAGGGTTTGCCATCATTTCCTCCTCAGGACACCCCCACTCGTGATTACGGTAAATCTAAGTATGCTGAATTAGGAATTTGAATTTTCTTTTAAATGGGTATACGATTTTGAATTATAATAGTCGGCATTGCTTGTTTCTTATGTTTATTAGACTTGTTTATGTGATTAAGATCGTTGTGCGTTTATTTATTTTATTTTATTTGTTTATTTATTTATTTATTGCAGATTATATGTTAATTTTTTGTCAATTTCTAAATTTAATTCGGATTATTGTTAACGGGCTTTGATATGATTGTTGGATGGATTAAAATTGAGCAATTTGGTGGTCAAATGTAAGTGTAAATTTTAGAAAAGTTTGGAACATTGATTTCTGGTGCTGCATGGGATTAACGCAGCATTTGTAGATTAATGTGAAACCAGGGAAATCACTAGAATTCTTTGACGTTTTCCTTCTCTTATAGAAATTTTTGATAAATTTTGCATGAATTCATTAATTTTGTGGAAATTTATTTAAGCTGCAGGGTTGCAAATTCGTCACAATTTTATTTTAGATTTGGAAGGATGCAGGTGTTGACGTACTTTCTGAAGAGTGTCAATTATTTCCAGAGTCTTTGTAGTTTTATAAAATGGTTGGAATTGTAAGAATTTTTAATTTTTTGTGATTTGTTGAATTCTAGAGAACTTTAGAATTTAAATATTGTATTAGATTTTGGCTCCCTCGGATTTTGGTATTTTTTTGTTGTACCAAAGGAATTCATGGATTTTCCATGGAGATTTATTAAATTTCTTAGGTTACTTTGGAAGGGAAGAGTTGTTAGATTATTGAACTTTTGCTCTTGCATTTTGTTAATTCGTGAGAGAATTTTGAAATTCTTTACTTTTTTTGTAGGAGTGATTGATTGCCTTACAAATTTTGGTTAGAACTTTTCAGCCAAGTTGTTTTGAATTTCTCAGGTTCTTTTTAGGGTTACTGTTTTGA
This sequence comes from Gardenia jasminoides, assembly GCA_013103745.1. NCBI lineage: Eukaryota > Viridiplantae > Streptophyta > Magnoliopsida > Gentianales > Rubiaceae > Gardenia > Gardenia jasminoides. The sequence continues at coordinate 9,126,432 of CM023100.1, forward strand.
TTATTTTCCGAATTTCAATTTGTTTTATACTTTCTTCGTTGCTCCTTTGTGGCCGGTTGTTTGGAATTATTGTGGTGTCGTCTCAGGAGTACTATGTAAACGGGCGATGATCCCAGACGCATCCATGAGTGATGATAGTGGCCAGGAGACACCATTGTTGAGAAGAGACAGCGGCCGAGACAGCCTCTACCATGATTTTGACTGCAGGTTCTCCTCTAAGAGAACGGGGTAGTGCTCAGAGCCGAGGGCTCGATTTTTGTATCACGAGCTACCTGGTTCAAAGAGGTGGGCACATCTCCTGAGATTACAGCAGCTTTGCCGGCCGCGGGGGGTGGAGCCCCCCAGGCCCGGGCGTTGCAGGGGATTAGCCCCTAACTGGTTGGCGAGTTCTATACAAACGCCGAGGGACAAGAGAGGGAGCCTGATGGGAGAGAAGGATCAGGTCCTGCAGTGGGGGGGATCAGTGGTGATGATAAAGCAGTCTGATAACTCAATAGTGCAGGATGTGATGCAGGCGAGGGTGCGATTCTTCCAGCGAAGGACTTCGTCCACTGGCCGGGATCCCTACGTACCATGCGGCGGTTGATCATGGGAGGGAGTTCGAGGGTCCCAGACGGTGAAGTTAACCGATCTTTTCGGCACGCCACCTTTCTTTATACACCACAGCCTAGCGTCATTCCGAAGAAGAGAGTGGCGGGGAAGTTGAAAACGGCCGATCTGCAGATGTACATGTTCTACGGTGAAGAGTCACCATTGTAAGATTCCTCTACCAGAACATTATTGTAGTCACATTGGGGCTGACGGTAGGACTTCTACATCATTTCATTTTGGGTTTCCCCGACCTCTCACTTCTTCTTCCGCAGGCGGTGGTGGTATCCCTTTTGCTTTCAGGCGATTAGCTGGAAAGCAGCATTACATTGTTAAAGGATCTACATACCTGCGTCGCATCAAACAGACTGACCAACGGGGAGCCGGCTGACTCAGCGAGACCCGGGGAGGAGGAAGGCTAATACTACCAGTGCAGGCATGGCGGTATCGCATGAACACTACTTCTAAAATTTGAGCCAGATACCGAAGATAGGATATTATAGAACGATTCCCTTCAATGCGTGCCTTGGTCAGGCTTTAGGCTTTTTCGGCAGAGCCGTATAGAGGCATATCGGCATTCAACCCACTTTGGCGAGCTGTCCAGGCCACGAATGGGTAGGCCAAGAAAGGACAATAGATCCTTGTTGCAATTGCTCTCATCCCTTGCTTTTATTTCTCTTACATGGTTTGATCTTGTGTTGATTTTAGACAGCCGGTTTAAGCAGTGCAAATATTTTGGTTAGTGTCGCATTGGGATGTATATATTTTGTTTCATTTGGCTCTTTATGTACTATATGTGTTGGGCAGTGTTTGAAAATTTGGGTTCTTTGGGGGTTCATCCAGGTTATAGTGGAAACTCTGCCAAAATTTTTCAAAAAAAAACAAAAAAAATTTATCTAAATTACACATTTGCCTAAGAATTAGTTTGTTTTAAATTTGGAGTTCTAAAAAGACAAATGTCAATTTTGGTTGCAATTGCTTTTATCCTTCTGAAATAAAACCTTTGCGATTTGAAAGATTATTTTTTTCATTTACTGGAAATAATTATTTATGTGGTAGTTAAGAGTGGCATTTTAGAAATTATATTTCCTTAAAATAGGAAAAAATTATGCCTCAGTTTTTTCCCAATGAATTTCTTCTTTTTATTGTTTTACAAAGAAAATGATTATTATAGTTGGCAAATGATCCTTTTTCAATTGTTAATAATACTAAAAAAAAAAGAGAAAAAAACAAAGCAAAAAAAAAAGAGAGAAAGAAAAAAAGAAAAGCGACAAAGTGAGAACCAAGTTCTACTCAATGATTCTAGTACTAAGTAACGGGAGGTTTAGCATCTAAATATTGCTTTTTTGCATGTGGTTAGCGATTCTGGAGACAATACAAGCGGTTAATTAAGTAAAATGTTGAGTAACCGGGAATCTTCACACCTAAAATTGTGTTGATTTTCAAGTGTCAAAGATATTTTTACTATTTGTGAATAAGAGGCATATGTCAGTAGGGTCTTCACCTAAAGTGTTGATTTTAAAATAAGTCATTATTACCTGCAATTTGGAGTGAAGATGTGTTTCAGCAAATCACTTTTAGCGGTAAAATGCGAGAAAGCATGGAAGAGGCAAAAGTTTGAATTGCTATATGGAGTCGTTTGATTGTGGAAATTTGGGTGAAAGTGAAATCAAGGTTGAATTATTTAAAATTGAGTCC
>CM023100.1:9751892-9889971 GCA_013103745.1 Gardenia jasminoides
AAGGAAAGAACCGTCTTGATGTGATGGTTTCCAAACTTGAGACATTGTTGGTTGAGACTTTTGTTTAAATTTTAATCATGTGCCTGAGCTCTTGAGTTCTTAAATGGATGTATTAAGTGTTAATAAACTTGATTGGTATGTTGGAAATTAAAATGAACCTTAACCACGTTGTTTTAAATTGAATTTTTGCAAATGGTGCAAAACTAGTAATTTTCCAGAAAAACAGTTGACAAAACAGTCCAGAATAGAACGCTCATATCTCACAGTTCATAAGTCCAAATCGTGGTGTCACAACAGCATTCAAAACTAGACTCATAGGGCTTCGATTTGGTATATCAGCCGTAGTTCATTTTCTAGACGCCATAGCAAGCAAATGAAATCGCTGAAAATTTCAACTTGAAAATGCTGGAATTGAGTTCAAAATATTTTTTGGACAAGTTTGATGGAATTTTGAACCAAAACGAAGTTTTAATGTTTGCTAAAAGAAAGTTTCGCTTTTTCTATTATTGCAAAGCTGTACCAATTCCTCAAACAAGATTTCCAACTTAATTTGTATCAAATCATGAACCTTAGGGTTTTCATGCAAACTTTTAAAACCCTCGATCGAGAAATTACTGTTCAAACAAACTTGATTTTTCCAAAACTTGACTCGCTTAAAATCTCGTAAAGGAATTGTACCCACACAAGACCCAAACGAAGCAATTTCAAAGTCGTAATCTTCTAAAAGAACCTCAAGAAAAATAATCTTCGACAACAAACGACCTCAAAACCCCTACCTGCAATTTTTTCCATCTTAATACCTTCCATTATTGAAATCTTAAAAGATAGTTTATTTTCTTCAAACCTATTTCAAATCCTCGAATTTCCAAGTTTTCATACTTACGTTGTTTTGACCTAAAATATATATATCTTTCGAACTTCAATTACCAAGGTTCATATCACCGTAATGCTATAATACTACTGCGTTAGTTATATAAAACTACTTTCTTATTTATAACAGAAGTGAATTGGTCAAAATTGATTTTAATAATTAAAAGTTAAATTATATTTACCTCGTGATCGCCGTGACCGTCGAGGACGCTGACATCGAAACCACACAACCTTGCCCTAGTTAATGTGAGGGTTCCAAATTGTTGTTAAATGTTTTATTAAAATGTACCACATGTTGGAATTGTATTTGTTGTTAAATGTTACCGTTGATTGAAGCACGTAATTACTATGTGTTATTTGCCATTAACGTATTAATGTTGAATAGTATATGATGCCTTGGTTGAATTATTCAAAACCATTGATCAAGCTGGAGGAGATCATGTGTACTTATCGCGACCGACCCTCTCATTTTACAAATGATTTAGAAATACCATAATTTTGTATGTGCCAATTGTAAATGTGCATGAGTGATAAGTCTTTTGCGAATGTGCGCAATTGGTTCTGGCCGATCCCAAACCCAGAGGCGAAGTCGGCCTATTCCGAAATGGGCAATTAGGCTTGGTCGGCACGCCGACGGACCTGGGAAATGAAATGAAAGGTTACCTCGAAAGTGTACACCACCCAATGAATGTTGGATGTCGGGTCCAAGTCGGTGTAAGGGTTGAGATTGGGAAGCAGTTGAAGAAGTGCTATTGACAACATGGAAGCAATGTATCCTTCCACAATGAATGTTATTGATGCTTTCCAATGTGATACGAAATTCAATGTTTCATGAAATTCTTGAAGGAAAATGCTGTTGTGAAAATTTTCCTTATATGATCCATTAAATGAAAGCATGTTTTACTAATGTGATAATTGTTATGTGTTGGGACTCTCATTGGGCTTGTGAAGCTCACCCCATATATTTTCCCTCCCGTGATTCCGTGTTTGACTCGAAAGGTAGGATTCGAGAGGTGGTTGGATTTTGTTGATTGTAACCTTACCCTTATTAAGACTAATGATGTTGAAATCCTTTGGTTAATATTACCTAGGAATTGTGTATCCTAGATGGTTGATGTTGAATTTTGGTTTGAACCATATAGCTACATTTAAAAATATTTGAGTTGTCCAAATCGATTGATTGAGTCCGGCGTGAGCTAGTCGCGGGTCATGGGTTCTCGGTTCGCTTTGGGAGTCGGGGTCGCTACAATGGTATCCAATATAAACCCAGATAATTGACAGTCATGGAAACAATATAGAGCTCGGCCGATTGACTCATGTTTTGTCATGTCATGTGGTCAAGAGGTAATCACGAAACCTCTTGGTCACCCTCCTAATAGTGGTTAATCTCTAGGTTGAATACTCAGAAGCCGGATGTTGCATATACATGTTTAAGAGCTGTGTTTTGTAAAATAAGATGATATGATAGATTTGTTTACAATTTGCAAATATGTTTAGTAAAAATGATCATGCCATGCTATATGTTTTCATGCCACGCCAAACGGAAGTTACTCATGTGTATGCCACTTACTATATGAAATATATGTATGTAATATTTGAAAAGTTGCCAAATGTTTCATTTTTTTCCCTACTATGTGCATGTGGATTGTGTGAAAGGAATTGTAAAAGTATATTATGTAACGTGAAGTTACATGATCCCATAGGGAGTAAGCACTATTTCATCGAGTATGTGTTGCCCAACCCATATTTTCATAACTTTCTTGCAGATCCCAAAGCAAGTTCGAGTACGAATAGAAGATAAGAGAAAGGTAGATAGTTAGATGTTTATGTTGGTAGTATAGTATAAGGGTTTTGCAGTTGTAATAATTGTAAACAATATGTATTTCATTAGTAAATATAAGTTTTAAATTTTAGTGAATTTTTATAAGTTATGATCATGTTGTGTTGTATTTGTGGGAGTAAGGTCTCAAATACTACGGTAGCCATTACATGCAAATCGGGTCTAGGGACGAGATTTGGGTGTGACATTTAGTGGTATCGAACTTAGGTTTAATGATCCCAAAATGTGGATGACAATTGATTTATTAGGGAATTTAGAATTAGACTGAGATAAGTGGAAAATAGGGATATGTATGTAAAAAAATGATGACCATTATGATCTCTAGAAGTGATAAAGAAAGTTAATGAGTAGGAAATGGATGTAGATATTAGGTTGGAATGGATATGTTTAAGGGTTATTTTGTATTATGGTGGCAAGTAAATTGCAATAGCATGTATACCTTTAAATTGAAATTGTACTGATAGAATCTATGGAATTCTTTCATTTCTAGGTCATTACAGATAGTGGTAAAATTCCGATAGTAAAGCACATATGGACCAAAATTCAGAAGAAAACAATTAAATTAAATGAAGGAGGAAATGAACTTGAGGGAGTTAATGCAGCACTGCAGGAGGAGATACCTCATGGCGTAGGTGAAGAATGCAACTGCATAATAGAGGTGATAGGATGCGACATTAAGCGCTTGAGGATGGAAAATGAAGCTCTATAGGTTGAAGTTAAACAAATGGAAAAGTCAAGAGATTATTTTTTGGAGACAAGTGCAATCTGGATGATGACTGCACAAAGGATGGAGGATGCTGCACGGAATTTGGACAAGAAGTCAAAAAAGATGTATGAGGAGAAGAATCGTGAGAAACTTATCCTGAAAAAAATGAATGATCCTTTACATGAACATGACAAGAGACTTCAAAGAGTAAACGTAGAAAGCAAGCAAGAAAAAGGACAGATGGAATTTAAGATTTCAAGGTTGGAGAGTGACATAACATATATGAAAAATAGAGTTGAGAATCTAGAGAGGGAAGTCCAGAATCTGATGTTTGAGAATATCCGGCTAAGGGCAAAGAGTGAAAACTCAAGGTTCGAGGCTAGTTACTGGAAGCATCTAGCTGACGAGAGGGGTAAGCAAATTATTGAGAAGGACACTGCTTATCGGGCATTAAGGACTAAGTGTGTGAGCAAAAGGAACTATTTCTGTGTTGTAGAGGATGGTGTTGAGAATGTCCCAGATATGGACACATTTTGGCTTGATACCGAAGATGATTACAATGGTAGAAATGAAAATGCCATGGCGGTTGAGGGAGAAGTAGGGAATGATACAAACCAGGAGGCTGCACAAGAGACGAGTAAGGATTTCAGGAATATAGAGGACCGGTAATGATTCATAGCACCTGGAACTCGTAGTAATTTGAGTAGGAGTTAATTGTCAGTACGAATTAATAAGTAGAGTTAGTAATACTCTACATAGGTGGTTAGTAGATTTCCTTGAGATTACTAGTAGGCAATAGTTATTCTTGAATATTCTTTTCCCGATTTAAGACTCATATTTTTGTCTCTCGATTTAAAGAAATAAATGCATGATGTGATTTACACTTTTAGTTATACTAGTCCTTATTTAATCATTTTTCAAATATAATTTTGCTAAAAAAATTTATTTTAAGACTTATATATATTTTCAATTTAAGTTGGGAACTTGAACAAATTTGAAAGTTGGGAATTTGAACAAATTTGAAAATTATGTTTCTTTCTTCAAATAATCAGACGTATTTTCCTATATACAAAAAAATCTTATATTTGAAATGAGAAACGTAGTCATAGTCTGCATGTAAATTTTGTTTTAATAAATGTCTTGGTATAAACTAAATATTAAGATAGTTTTGCTAACACTATTAATGTGTCAAAAAAATGTAAAATTTTTCATAACTTGAAAATTTTACATCGCTACTTAATATAAACCCCTCTGTGTATATAATCTTACTTTAAATAATAATAATATTAATAATAAAGAAAAAAAAGAGTTTCGAGGATGAAACTTTATTTAAGGGGGATAGAATGTGAAACCCCGTAATTTTCACATATTATAGGATAAAATTATCCTGTAATTAAATTACTAGAGAATAAAAAAATATTTTACTTCTCCTGATAACTACCCACTAACCTAATCTTAACCGACTACCAACTAGTAAGTAGGGTGGTTAAGCCACCCCAATCTATTGAGATTCAGATAAGCCACTTCTGTGAGGGCCCCAAAATTTATTTTAAATATTGTTAATATCTATTATTTTAAATAATGATATTATTGTTATTAATTCGTTCAATTATTTTAAAATTACATTTAAACGAATTTTTAGAAAATTTAAATGAAAATTCAATTTATTTATTTATTTATTTGTTTAATTTATTTCATTTTGAGAAAAACTTAATTTAGCTCTATATTAATTTTTCAGGTAGATTTTCAACATTCCATTCATTTTATTTTAAAATTTGCTCTTTTTGTATCAAATATACAGAAAATGAGAAAAATACATTTTTCGAGGTAGAAATTCGGGCCATGAGTTAAGTTGTACTGGAATGTAAGTATGATCACCCGTAGGTTAGAAATATTATTCAGTGGTTAGAGGTGAATTAAAAAGAGTGATTGTAATTAGGGATTTATGATTTTAGTTTAAGTTGTTTTAACCCTCTCGAGTTAGAATTTTGTTTAGCCATTGTTTCTTCCACCTAATTCACCCTAATTCCTTCTCAATTTATTCCATTTCATTCCTCTCTCCTAATCAAGATTAATCCTTTAATCCTTAACTAAGTGGGATAATTATTTTTCCCTCCAAAATTGTTAGCCAAGGATTACTATTCCATGTTTGACTTTAGCTTAAAAGACAAGCTTTTAAGTCTTGTCTTTCTTTCTTCATTTAATTCACTCAAAATCAACCAAACACCCCTCTTCTCCTTCTCTCCATGGTCGAACTCCCTCTCTTCTTCTTCCCTTAAGTTTTCATCAATTTCATCTTCCAAATCCTCTCTAAAATCACCTACAAACTTCCAATTAATCTTGGCCTAAGTTTGGGCTTGTGGTGAGGAGCATCAAGGAGGAACTCTTGGTAGGATTGAGGCAAGCCTTCTTGGAGAAATTTGTTAAGCTTCTTAGAAGAGGTAAGGTTCTAAAGCTTCCATTTTTGTCTATTGATTACAATTCCAAGCATGAAAAGTTAGGTTTGGATGGTTGATAGGTTCATAGAACCTTGATGGATGATGATTTTGATGGTTGAAGTGTTAAGCTTTATTATTGTGTAATTTGATGATTATGGAAAATTTGTGGGCTCTTGGAATTCCCACTAAATGTGTGCAATTGTTTGCTAGATGGTTAAATGATGTTATATAAGTGCATTATGCTTAATTTTGGTTGCTAAAAGTTGGAAGAAAACCTCAAGGAAAATTCGGATGAGGAAAGGAAGAAAATGAGGTAGAAAAATTCTGTTTTTCTTTTAATGTGTGGGCTGTTATTTTGGCAAGTTTAAAGGTTAATTGGGAGGCTATTTTAGTGCTAAATTTTGAGCTAAACTTGTACCATTTTTGATCATCATTAGGCTTATGAAGGTTAATACTAGTTTAGGTCCGAATTTGAGGCCAATCGGAAGTGGTTTAGATGTGTTAAAAATGAGGATAAGAAAAGGAAGTAAAATTTGCAGGTTGGAGCAAACGCAAACCAGTCCAGTTTGGGTGCATAGAAAACTGACTTCCCAATCGAATTTTAAGTTGAATTTTGGTATGAATCTATTTGATATATGGAAGTATTATTGTACCAAATTTGGTGATTTTTGAAGTAGAATTCGTCACTCAAATATAGCCTAGAAGTATGCCCTGCAAAACTGGAAAACAGAAATTTCAGATTTGTGAACCTTCCCTGTTTGAACTGCTTTAATTTCTTGCTCAAGTATTGGAATTGAGTTCCATTGGTGGCGTTTGAAACTTCTTACATAGGTCTATAAACCGTGAAAATTTGAGAGGCCAATTCATTTTCTGTAATTTTTGGTAAATTTTCAAAGTGGTCTGGTTGGACAGCCTGCTATGTCCTGTTTTGTTACTGTAGCAGTTCGTTAAATTAAAATCTGGGCTAATTCTGTCCAGAATTTTAACTGGGTGTCTTCTAAAAAGTTTTAGAACTTTAAAAGAGGTTTCCAACGGTACCAAGCTTGCAAAATTTGGACTTGTATAACTCAAGTTACGATTTTTCAAAGATTTCAGCTCAAAATGGAATTTCATTGAACTTCACTTGAGTCTCATTGAGACATTTTTAAAGACATCTATCAAATATTTCTTTAGTGATTTGAATTAAAATACTCGTATTTGTCTCAGGTGATCGAGAAGATCCCGGAGAACTCGATTGATCTTGCATGCTTTTGCCTTAGACTCTTGACTTCGGTGAGTGTCAAGTGCATGAATTGTTGAATTACCTGACATGTTTATTTGAATGTAAACCGCTGAGGCGAGTGTACTTTATCGCCCTCTTTTACTTGATTTGCATATACATGACTGTTATTTGACTTGACCGAACTGTACTTGACTTGATCAGAATCAATGTCGATTGGAATAATCTATCGACTTAAAAGTTATATATGGGGACACCCAAACCTATTGGGATCCTTGGGACCCGAAGCCAAGGGCTTGGTCGGGAAGCTTGGTGAACCTTAGGTACTGTTCTTTGAGCTTGACCTATTGAAGAGGTCTTGCTCGGTATTGCTCGTTGTAACTTTACCTTTTATACTTGCCTGTTTGGTTTCGGGTCCGAGAGGGTGAACTGTTGGACGAAGGTTGTACTAAGTGGAGATTCTATAGACTTTACCTTTGCTAAGTTGACGGAGAGTCAACGTTTGGGATGGAATGGACTGCTTGCTAACGGGAAATCACTCCAGAGCCCCAGATCCTTACTGTCGCGGTATTTTTCCTGTATGAACTGCTCACTGTGCTTGCGCATATTCACTGTAGATAGAGAGGCTCGAAGAGGGTTCTCTGAACCCAGCTCCAAGACTTTTGTCTAATGTGAGCCCTCGAGTAGTGATTCCTTGAGAATACGATCTCCTGGTGAAAATTGCAATAGTACAAGTGAATGTTTGATTTACACGCTTTTATGTCTGAATTTACTGGCTTTCTTACTTGCTTGATTACGTGCTTGCATGTTTCTCCTTGGCCTCACTGAGCTTTAGCTCACCCCAGTTTGTTTTCCTTAACAGGTCTTGAAGTGGGGAACGTAGATCAAGGATCTAGTTACCTTGGTAGGATTTTCATAATTTTGTATAGGCTTAATATTAAATTGCGAAGTTAAAGATTTATTGTACCTGAAATTGATGTTATAGGAGTTTTAATAGACATTATTGAGGATTTACTTTTGTAAGTTAACTATCATATATTGTTGGACCTCAATTAAGGATTATAAGAATAAATGCTTGTATTATTATTTTAGAGATCTTGAAGTGTGATTATTTGATGTTTGTAATATGATTGAGGGTTTGTAGTGAGTCCTGGCGAGAGTTGGGCAGACAGTCCGCTGATACCCTTGGGTTCGCCCTTGGGAGAGGTGGGGCTGTTACAACTTCTAGATAACTATTTCTTATCAAAACATAAAACATAACCTTTTTACCATTCAAAGCAACGTAGTTTGTTTCCTCTCTACATTTGACAAACTATAGATTACAGGAAACCTCTTTAGCAAATTAAAGACAAACGGAAACTCTCAAAAGGATTTGTGCATCATGATTTAATTAAGTAAGTTGCAATGTACACAAAACTTTTACGTTATTAAGTTTTCATTAGTTATATTATCCATTTTTTTATTGTTATATGTTTATTCAAATAGTAGGTTTAGAATCGAACTTCATGTTGAAAATAGAGATACATATCATGGGTTAAGTTTTCTTGGAGTTACTGGAAGTTTGTATGTTTGCATGAAGGATATAATTGTAGAAATTATTTAACTATGGGGTTGAAATTTTAGAGGACGAAATCTGTAAGCATTGCTTTAAAAAAAATAGAGAGAGAGAGAGAGAGAACAAGCTCACGGTTGAAACTTGAAACTTCAGCCATGGTAGGTTCGCAGGAGGGTCATTAGGACCTTCCCTTTTACTTAGCTTCACTGGGAAAGGCCGGTGCCATCATCTGCGATGAGAGGCCGACCGAGGGGCAATGCCGACAATGAGGAAGAAGAAGATAAGGATGGCAGTGGTGAGGATGGTGGTGATGATGGTGATGATAGTTTAGGATTTTGGAATAGGAATTAGGGTTTTTTTTTATTTTGGGAATGTTGTTGGGAAGAAGATGACCCGTTTAGGAAATATGAGTCAAGAAACTAGTTGGACTTAGGTGAAATGGGTAGGTTAAGATATAGGTCGGGTTGATCCATTTCTTTACAAGTTCGATTGGGCTTATGAAATGAAGACAATGGGTTAATAATTAAATAATGTAGGCCAAAAATAGAATGTTTGATGGGTCAAGACTAAGACCTAACTACACAAATTATATGGACTAGACATGTACCGGTCCAATTTAGTATATTATACTGTGAGGACTTGAAAAATTTATTTTTATCTGACCTATTTATTTAATCATTTATTGAGTTATTTATTTTTCTGAATAATTGATTTAAATCATTTTAATTGAAATTACACTATACATTACCTCATTTTATTTTAAAAACTTTGTTTAACCATCGATTTAATTTTTCTATCGCTCAATTGTGAAAAACGAGAAAAGGCACATTTTTCGAGACTGTGAGGACCCGAAAATTTATTTTTATCTGACCTATTTATTTAATTAATTAATTATTTTCTCTGAATAATTGACTTAAATTATTTTAATTACAATTGTACAAAACATTACCTCATTTTATTTTAAAAACCCTGTTTAACCATCAATTTGATTTTTCTGTCACTCAATTGTGAAAAATGAGAAAAGGCACGTTTTTCGAGGCAAATATTTGGACTGAGAGTGACGTAAGTTTGGAGAATAAGAATGATCATTAGTAGATTAAGAAAAGCTAATTGAGGGATTAGAAGTGAGTGCTTAGAATTAATCTCAAATTGGAGCATTAATGAATTAGTGTTCACTTGTTGACCTTTGTACCCAAAAATTTGTGGTTCTCATTTCTTCTTACTTTCTCCAATTTATTCATCAAAATCACAAGAAAACTCTCACTTTTTCTCTATCTCTCACCCGAACTTCCCTCCCCCCTTTTCCTTTCATTTTTGTCTTCAAAAACTACATCAAACTCCATTAAATCCACCAAGGAAGCTTGAGAAATCTTCCACCACTTCACTTGAAACTTGAAGATCATCTTGTCTTGAGGGAGCCAAGCTTAGGAGAGGTTAAAAGAAGGGGTTTTGGAGCATTTCTAGACCACATCATCTTGGGGTTTCACTTGATAGGAAGAGGTAATCTAGTTTCTTCAAATCTTTACCTTTGATTTCATCTTGTAGCTTTAAGCTTTGTAGCTTCTTGATGCTATTCTTGTTGAGTTTGGGTTGTTGAAGTGGGCTCTATGAACTCCCACCTTTCTTGTTATTGGACTCCCATGATGTGTGTGTGTGTGATGGAATGAATTTGTGATGAATTCATGGAAGTTAGAAAGCTAGGAAGAAAGGAGGAAGGAAAATCGAGTGAGGAAGGAAATGTTATTTTGCCGGTTTCATTTCAGCATTTTTCCCCTGTTTTGGCTGCGAATTTTCATGGGTTTCTTGGCTATTTTGAGAGCTGAAATTTTGGTCTATATGTGTGTAAATTTAGTTGGAAAACTCATTCCATTTGGTGTAGTAAAATCGCATGAAAAGAAGAAACCAAATCTGGAAAAATTTTCACTGTTTTCTGCTGCCCTGTTTTAGTCACATTGATCACTGCCTTACCATGCGAGTTTTTAGCTAAATTTTGGTACAATATAGTTCACATACTGAGGTTTATGCCTGAAAAATTTGGTGATTTTTGAGTAAGAATTGGTCACTCATTTGAGGTTTCAAAGATGCCCTGCAAATCTGGAATTTCAGAAAATACAGAATTTTGAACCTGCCCTGTTTGGACAGTTATAATTTCTTACTCGAGAGTCAAAATCAAGTGCTGTCAGTGGCGTTTGAAACTAGATACATCTGGATTTAAACTGTGTAAATTTAAGAGGCTAATTCATTTTCTACAATTTTTGGCAAATTTCCAAAGTATGCCAAGAAACCAGCCTGATTTGTCCTGTTCTCACTGAAGCAGTGTTTTTGTACGAAAATCTGGGTATTTCTGTTTAGAATCTCACTAAAGTGTCTTCTCGAGAGTTTTAGTTTGTTGAGTCTATTTTCTAACAGTATAAGATTTGTAATTTTTAGACTTATAGAACTCAAGTTATAATTTTTCAAAAAATGTCGCGCAAAACTAAATTTCTCCAAGGAGACAACGAAAGCTTAAAAATGCCTTGGAAACATTTCCTGATTTTCAGGCGTAATCTTTTGAGTGTTTGGACACCATTCCAATTTTGGAAAAAATGGATTTCCCAATTTCATGTGATTCCTTTTAATTTGGAATCGAAAAGCTGAATTATTAGAAAATTGAGCTTGAATGTATATTTAGATAATTTTGATTTTTATCTCTCAGGTGATCATGTGGACATCGAGAAACTTGTTTGATCTCCTGAATTTTCTTGCTTGTTCTCAGTTATTGGTGAGTGTTAAGTGCATGATTTGTTGAATTGCTTGAACCTGTTAAATGCTTGATTTGAATATGTTATTGAACTTGTCGAGGTGGACGTGTACTTTATCTCGTCCGACCTCTCTTACTTGACCTGACATGCTTGCTTGTATTTGTTGTACTTGAAATGACTTGCCTGAACTGTATTTGTACTTGATTGATGATTGAGCATTGTCTCATCATCTTACTTGCTATTTGAACCTGTTGGGGACGCCCAAAACCTCATTGGTAAACCTTTCACCTCGGGCCAGCAAGGGCTTGGCCGAGAGATTGGTAAACCATGAGTCTTTACATATTTTCGTCGGTTGGAGTGCGCTCGCAGACTACTTACCTGAGTATACTCGAGTATTACCAAATTTCTTATTTTGATGAGCGGGCCCGGTTGGGGGGTGAAACGGTGGATGGAGATGGTTGACAAGTGGAGTTCTACATGGTTATTAAGAAATTTGACGGAGTGTCAACTAGTTGGAATGTGATCAAGATTCGTGGAACTTGGCCCCTGAGAGCCCCTGTATCCTTTATTTAATGTGTAATTAAATTCCTTATTTGCATTCTTGCCTCAAAATTTTGGTTACCTATCTTGTTTAATAAAAGTGTATATTTCTTGATCTTGCATGTTTGCATGTTTTCTTGTCCTCACTGGGCTTTGCTCACCCCGTAAGATTTGTTTTCCTTAACAGGTTTTGAAGTGGAGTTCGCTAATCGGGAAATCTAGTTCTTTTGTAAAATTACCTCTTTTGTATAAAAATTGTTTTCTTGGATTTTGACAAGTGTAAGAGTGAAGGTGACATGTATTTTGGAAATATTTAAATTACACTTGGGTTGTACAAATTATAAGGTTTGTAGTCTTGGATCGGAATTGGTTGAATTTCGTTTATCAAGGTTTCCTTTAGATGATTAATTCCCTGATTTTACTTATTGAGCGAATGAGTCCCGGCGAGAGTTGGGAGGGCAGCCTGCCGAACCCTCTGGTTCGCCTTAGGGGGAGGTGGGGCTGTCACAGAGACAAACATTGGGACTGAGAGTGACGTAATTTTGGAGAATAAGAATGATCATTAGTAGATTAAGAAAGGTAATTGAGGGATTAGAAGTGAGTGATTGGAATTAAACTCCAAATGGAGCATTTTGGGTCACAAATTTAAAGTTGATTTTGACTCCACAAAGCAAAGTCTTATATTTCTTCTTCCTTTGACTTTTCCACCTTACCAAGCACACAAAATATCTCTCTCTTCTCCCTCATTTCAGCCGCCCCCTTCCCCAAATTCCCCTTCAATTCGTCTTCAAAAAATTGCTCCAAGACTTCACCAAATCCACCAAGAAACTTGAACAAATCTTCCACCCTCTTCACTTGCACCTTGAAGACCATTTGGCCTTGTGTGAGAGCTGATCTTGGGAGGAAAAAAGAAGGGGCCTTGGTGATCTTAGGGTCATATTCAACCTAGGATTTTCATTGGAGAAAGAGAGGTAAATTTGCTCCATCAACCTTGCTCTCTTGATTCCTTTTTATGTAGTTCTAAGTTTTGATTAGTTTATTAATGTCATTTTGTTGATCTTGGATGGTAGTGGGTTCTATGAACTCCCACCTTTCTTGGTGTTGGACTGCTATGATGTGTGTATGTGTGATGGAGTGAGTTGTGTTGAATTCATGGAAGTTGGAAGGCTAGGAAGAAAGGAAGAGGAAAAATCGAGAGAGGAAGAGTGAGCTGCTGGTTCCTTTTTGCTGATTTTATGCCCTGTTTTAGCTGCTAATTTTCATGAGTTTCATGCCTATTTTGAGAGCTGAAATGTTGGGCTATATGTGTGTAAATTTAGTTGCAAAAATCATTCCATTTGGTGTGGTAAAATCGCATGAAAAGAAGAAGCCAAAATCTGGAAAATTTTCACTGTTTTCTGCTGCCAGATGTTCTCACTTTGAACACTGACTTTTCCTGCGAATTTTGGGCTGAATTTTGGTACAGATCAAGCTTATATACTTCAGTTTTATTTTAGAAAATTTGGTATTTTTCCAGTACCATTTCGTTGTTCAAATGATTTCTCAAATCTGCTCTTCAAATCTGGAAAATTGCAGTGACAGAACTGCTTTTTACCTCATGTTCAAATGACCATATTTTCTTGCCCGGGAGTCAAAATTGAGTTCCGTTTGTTGCATTTGAAACTAGACTTGAAGGTATTTAAGTGGTATAAATTTCAAGGGCCAGTTCCATTTCTGTGAATTTTGACAAATTTTCAAAATTTGCTGAAAACCAAGAACGTTATGCCCTGTCTTTACTGTTGCAGTAGTTTTGAACTAAAATGTAACCGGTTTATGATCTGAATCTCATAAAATGTATTCTGAAAAGTTTTAGTTTGTTGAGTCTATTTTCCAACGGTATAAGATTCATTATTTTTGGACTTATAGAACTCAAGTTATGATTTTTCAAAAAATGTCGCACAAAACTGAAAATTCTTCTAAGGAAGCGACGAAAGTTTATAAATGCCTTGGAAATATTTTCTAGTTTTCAAACCTAACCTTTTTGATCATTTGCACGCCATTTCATACTTGGAAAATGGATTTTTCTTCCAATTTCATGAGATTTCTCTTAATTTGGAATCGAAAAGCTTAATTGTTTGAAAACTTGACTTTGAATACATACTTAGGTAATTTTGATTTTCATCTCTCAGGTGATCACGTGGACACCGAGAAGCTTGTTTGATCTCTTGAATTGCTCTCACTTGCTCTCGACTATTGGTGAGTGTCAAGTGCATGATTTGTTGACTTGCTTGACCTGTTACATGCTTGAATTGATCGTATTATTAAACTTGTCGAGGCGGACATTTACTTTATCTCGTCCGACCTCTCTTACTTGAAATAAACATGCTTGCTTGTACTTGCTATACTTGTAGTGATTTGCCTAAACCTGTACTTGTACTTGATTGATGATTGAGCATTGTCTCATCAGCCTACTTGATACCTGAACTTAATGGGGACGTCCAAAACTCAATGGTAAACCTTTCACCTCGGGCTGACAAGGGCTTGGCCGAAGGATTGGTAAGCCATGAGTTTTTACATATTTTCATCGGTTGGAGTGCGCTTTCCGACTACTTGCCTGGGTATACTCGAGTATTACCAAATTACCTATTTTGACGAGCGGGCCTGGTTGGGGGGTGAAACGGTGGACGGAGATGGTTGACAAGTGGAGTTCTACATGGTAATTATGAAAGTTGACGGAGTGTCAACTACTTGGAATGTGATCAAGTTTCGTGGAACTTGGCTCCTGAGAGCCCGTATATCCTTTATTTAATGTGTAATTAAATTCCTTATTTGCATTCTTGCCTAAAAGTTTTGGTTACTTATCTTGTTTAATAAAAGTGTATATTTCTTGATCTTGCATGCTTGCATATTTTCTTGGCCTCACTGAGCGTTCGCTCACCCCATAAGATTTGTTTTCCTTAACAGGTTTTGAAGCGGAGTTCGCTAATCGGGGAAAACTAGTTTCTTCTGTAGGATTCCCGCACTTTTGTATCAGGTTGTTCTGATCTGAGCACTTGATGATTTATATTACTTGGAGTTAGTACTAATGAAATTCGGATGGAATTATTGGGATTTGCAAATTCCGCTTTTGTATGTATTTTAGTACTTGGAATTTATTTTGGAAATGTAAGTTGAACTTTAGTTCCTTTAAATAGTTGGTTTGGAATGTGAAGCTAGTTAAGTTGGGCATGATATTTTGGGTGGAATTGTTATTTAAGTTAATTGAGTGAGTGAGTCCTGGCGAGAGTTAGGCATGCGTCCCGCTGAGATCTTAGGGTTCGCCCTAGGGAGAGGTGGGGGCGTCACATATACAATAACAATAAAACAAGGGAAGAACAGCGGAATGGGCCAAGAATACGTTTGGGACTATTAAGCTACCAAACAAATAAACCCATAATTAAATCTTGACCATAGTCTAGATTAATATTATCATTGGTGTTAAACTATTAAGCCCAACCTAGGTAAACTATAAACTACCTTTGTTCATTGATTAAAGCCCAAGACCCATTAGTGGAAGTCCAAAATTATTAACTCAATGTTATAGACAATTAAAGCCAAATAATATTACTAATAATAATAGAGGTTAGCCAAATAATTAATTTATTTATTAATTTATAACAATTAGTGAGTGATTAATTAATTAATGATATTAGAAATTAGATAAATGATTAATTAAATTATTAGTTGTGAGATCCCGATTTTTCCCAATTTTTGAAAAATATTAAATAATGTTAATTATAATAATTATTGTTTGCCAAGGTGTTTATATGGTTTGTTTTACTTCTTAAAGTGTTTGGTTTTAACTATTTTGTTTTACAAGTTTGAAAACCCTAATTTGAAATTTAAAACCCTAGTTTGCTTCGAAAACCCTAAATTTGGATAAAAACCTAATTTGTAGATGTAAAACCCTAGTTTGGCTTTGTAAAACCCTAGTTTTGAAAATGAATCTAAGTTTTATGCCCAACTACAAGTTTGTTATTTCTTTGATTTTATGTATGTTAATGCATGATTAAGAAAAGTGATTAAGATCCTTGGGTGATTAGTAGCCTAAGTAGGTGTAATTAAGCTTTGATAGTCTAAGTTGAATTGAGCACCTATGGACTTAATTGATAGGAAAAGAAATCATTTGGGCAAGAGTGCAAACCAACTTAAGTTGCTAGGTTGCATTGGCTTGAGATAATTAACTTGGACTTGGACCAAATTTTGACTAAGTTAAATAATATCTAAGGAACTTATCTCTTAGCTAAAAGACCAGCCAAGAAGATCGGGTGCAAGGCTGGAAAAAGAAGAAGGAAAACCGTGGGAAAAGAGAAGGAAAAGAAAGAGAGAAAAAAAAGAGAAAAGCTTGGGAATTTTTGCCAATTTCAACCATCCAACTTTGAATTGGAAGCTAGGAAGAGGTGATTGAAGCTTGGGAGCTTGGAGTTCTTGCCTAGAACATCAAGTTAGGAGGTAACTAGTTTCACTTTGAAAGCTGGAATTTCTTGTAAATGGTGTAATTGATGAATTTGGTTGATGTTTAGGCTTGATTGATGCTCATTCTTAGCTTCTAAGATGATTTCATGGATTGGATTTTGTGTTTGCATGTCTAAAATCTTGGCCAAGAAGATTGAATTAGGGTTTCATGTCTTCAAGTTTAAATTGGAGGAAGCATGGCTTATTTTGATAGATTAATGCTTGAACTTGGCTTCTTATGTGAATTGATGGTTTAATTTTGAAGATTTTCAAGTCTTGAATTTTCGGCCAAGAAGATTTAAGTTAGGGTTTGATTGGTTGGATTTGGAATGATTGGAAATTAATGATATTGCACTTGTATTAATGCATTGGTGTAGTTTGGATGTAGTAGAATTGTTGGAGGATTGGTTAGTAGTAGTGGAAGGTGAAGTTTTGGCACAAGTTTAGGAACTTTAAGGTTGCATGTGTGTGTATGTTTTGGCTTGCAAATGTATGTAAATTGCATCTCAATTGCATGTGACCTGCATGAAGAAACGTTGGATGATAGCATGCATGTTCATCGCTCAAAGTGAAAAACAGGGGAGACCAAACCAGTGACTTTGGCTCTGTTTTTCGTGTCTATTCATTGTGAGTTGGCTCTTGGCCAAAACACGAAAGTTGTAGCCTTGTATACCAGCTTTCCAAAGCCTCTGGAATTTCTTGATTTGAATCTTTGAGCGCTGAGATATGATCATTTGAATCTGGCTTGTCAGTGATTCTGAAACTGAAATTCTGGAACTGTTTTCCTACTTTTTGACCTGGATGGAGTGAATTTGGGTAAAAATTTCCTTCATGAAAGTTATAGCTTGTTCTCTTAGCTTCGAAACAACACCTCGTTCACTTCAATCTGACACTTGTACCAATAGTTATGATCAAAATGGCAAAAGGTGTCAAATCTGCCTTTTACAACTTATAGTGTGTATTTTCCGTTTTGATTCTAACATCGTCCGTTTTCGTTCGAGCGCCCATGCATGTGCTCTCTTTGCTGTTTTAAGTGTTTTTAAGTGTTGTTTTGGCATCTTAGTGATTGTTTGGGCAATTTTGTGGCTCGATTGTGCTATTAGATTTGGAAGGCGGATACAAAGGGGATCCAAGAACGGACGCATAGGGTTTGCTTTGCTTGAAGGTGAGTGATCTTTGCATGTGTGTGACTTGAATGATCTTGTTATGTGCCCCTTGAATGTTCACTACTTGTTTAAGTGTTAAGTGTTTCTAAAACCGTTCAAAAGTGAAACTTTTCTCCATTATAGATTTGTTAGACGAGTGTGTACTTTATCGCACTCAACCTAGTCAAATGTGACATTTTACTATTTAAAGTGATTAATTGACTGTTATTTGACTGTTTGTGCATGAGTGTAAGCCTTTGGCTGAGTTGGGCCCTTGCCCATCGTTACTAGCCTATTTGAGCCAGAAGCGGACTCGGTCGGATAGGGTAGGAACCCTAGCCACTGTTATGGTATACTCGAGTATTACCACTGGGAGTTATAAGGAGGAGTAGGGGGTTGAGTGATGGATCAGACGGACTGCAACTGCCTCCAATGAATACTGTATCCTTTTACTGAGTGTTTTCTCAATTTATGTATTCTATAAATTTTATGCTTTCAAACTGAGTTATATTGATATATTGAGTGCTTAATTGATATATATGGTTTCACTGCTGCTATGAGTTTGCATGTTTTGGGATCGCTCACTAGGTTTTTAGCTCATTCCTTCCAATTTTGTTTTCCTTAGCAGGGTTTGAGAACGAGAGCCTCCAAGGTTTGCTCTAGGATGTTTGGTTTGGAGATTTTAAGCTGTATTTTGTTGTAATCTTTATATTTTGGATTGTACTTATAGAATTCTGAATGGATAAACTTTTGTATCTGTAAATATAGTTTGGATGGTTGTGGTTCGCTAAGGAAGTTTTGGGGTTTAAATGTTACATTTGACTGGTGGATATTAAAGTTATTTTGTTATGAGAAGTAATTGCTCGAAATTGAATTGAGGAACTGTAGTGAGTTCCGGCGAGAGTTGGGCAGGCGGCCCGCCGAACCCTTTGGCTCGCCTTAGGGAGAAGTGGGGTCGTCACATTAGTTAACAATAATTAGTAGATGGTTAATTATTTAATTGATTAAATAATTGGGTAATAGGAGTAAATAGTTAAATGGCTAATTATTAATTAATAATAAATAGTGGATTAGTTAAGTGATTAATGATAATAATTAGATAGATGATTGATTAATTTGTTAGTTATAATAATAAATAGAGGATGATTAATTAATTGATTAACCATAATAAGAATTACATAAACAACTAATTAATTTATTAATTCATGAATATGTAACTAATAAATGATGAGTAACAACTAATAATCGGTGAATGATTAATTAATTAATTATTAATAAATAGGTAATTAATTAATTAATTAATTATAACTAGCAGATAATCAAGTAATCAATAATTAATTAATTATTCAATTAATAATAATTAGTAAGTAATTACTTAACTGGTTAACAGTATTAACCAACTAGTTATAATAATTAATTAAATGATTAATAGTAATTAAATGAATAATTAATTAACTAATAGTGATGAATCAGTTAATTGATTAATTAATTTATAATAAATATTTAAATGATAATTGAATATAGAAACAATAAGTAAATATTAAATAAATAAGTGTGTACTCATGAGTAATAAACGCTTAAAGAAATAGATAATAATTACTTAAAGAAATAACTAAGTAAACAAGACATACGCATGAATATTCTACAAACCAATGTTGAACTAATGAGTAAATATTAAATTCACAAGTAAGTAAATACTTGTAAATAAGTTAGATGCATGAATAAATGAATAAGATACACTTATAAATATTAAATGGATAGATAGGTTAAATACTTATTATAAATTAATGAGTAAATATGTTAAATATATAAGTGCATGAATAAGCTATATATAAATAAATAAATAAATAATAGATACGATAAATAAATATAATAGATGAATGAGTAAGCAAATAAACAACATTTATTCATATATCATCAAATTATACCTCTTTTGATAAAAAATAAAATATGGAAATTTCTAAATATGGAAACTTTCTAAAAGGAAAAACTTTCTAAATTAGGAAATTTTACAAAAGAGAAATCTTTTATCTTTGAAAACTATTCAAGTATACTTTAGTGATGGTCTAAACACGTTTTCTAGGGTTGTTTAAAGTAAGATTGATTACACGAGAAATAAGTTAAGTGAATTAATTAATGTGTACATGTTATTAATTATAGGTTTGATGCAAGTTAAGAACGAGTTAAAAATAGTTTCAAGTCAGTAGTTTGAGGTGGGTGGTTCTTACCCCTTTGTATTTTCAAAATGTTAAATATGAATTTCCTCAAATAAATGATTTATTTTAGTATAGGAAAAATGGATCATGCATGCCTATTTGAAATGTTTTACTATTCAAATTATTATGAATTGATTGGTATATTTTTATGAAAGAAAATGCATTTAACTTATGAAATGAGCTCTGAACAGTCGTGAAATAGCTAGTAGGGACTATAGTCCTGTTATGAATGGTCATGATAGCCAGTATAAAATCCGAATTGTGAGGGCCGTGAGAGTTTAACCTAAAGCTTGTTTAGAAATTTTCATGAGTAGTTCTTATAAATTTTTGCTTGAGCATGTGCTTAATCACGAAAAAAAAATAAATAAAAAAAATTAACCCTAAATAAATTTCTTTGAAATCACTACCATTATAGGTTTAACCATTTTTTTTTTCTTTTTCTTCTTCAATCAAATTCACTTAACAATTCTTAAATCACAGTTAAGATTGAGCTGAATCTTTCTAAGCAAATTCGGAATTTTCATCCCAATTTCCAGCTAGGAAAAAAAAAACTTGCCCCTCCTCTTCACCTTTACATGACTACCATGTGTCAATTGCTTGCTGAAATTTTTGGTTACTTGAACAAGTTTCATCCATTCCAACTGGCTGCTCATTTAAGTAGGATCAAGAAAATTTTTCAGATGTCATTAGCCAAACTTGATGATGTTCACCGGCCTCCATGTCCAATGGTAGGGAAGCTCATGCCATTTGGCATCTTATTCCAGCCACCTTATGCTCACTTGAGCAAGGCAAGTCTGCAAAATTATTTCTTCAAGATCAACCGATGGTCATCAGCCTTAACTCTCCTTATTGCATTTCAAAATCACTCTTCACTTTCACCTCATTTCAGCACTCATCCCTCAAGCTCTCCACCGAGAAGCTCTCCCCTTCACCCCCCACATTCCACTTCAAACTCTTTTCTTCCCAAGCTCAACCGAGAGCTCCCTTTTCACTCTCCATTTCCTTGTCTTTCTTTTCTTGGTCGATTCAGCCTTGCACCAAGAGGGGACCGTGGCTGCAAGCTGCTGAAAACTAAGCTTGAAATCTGGACAGGATCAAGGCTGTATTCTCTCCATTCGTTCCCTAAGCAGACCAACGGTAAAACATCATCCACTTCTTGAAGAAATTCTTGGTAGCTTAGCATTTTCCATTCTTAGTTTATTTCGTTTCTTGTAGCTGGAAACTGGAATTGATTTAAGCCAAGCTTCTCACTTGTTCATCCGTTCTTGAAAGCTTGTGGGAGGTAAGAGTCATTTCTTATCCTTTTCAGCTTAAAGGAAATGATTCCCCTCCCTTAAAAGATCATCTTGAAAGATGATATAGCCATGCATGCACCGGTTGACTTGAAATCTTGCCTTGACACATTCATATCCTTATATATTTTCTGGAAATCTGGTTAACCAATGTAGATTACTGCTCTTGTTTTCCTTTAAGCTTCCCGAAGCCTTAAAATGGTAAATTTAGTTGCACTATATCATGTGTGATCATTAGAAGTGATTGTGAACTGATTGGGACTTTCCTTGTGTTTTCTCGATGCTAGAAGATCATGAATCCCTTGCTGGTTTGTGTGAGTTGAGGCTGAAGGGCTTTGCCCTATTTCCATTCGATTCTGCTCTTGTTAAAATTTGGTTGAAATCAGCTCATGCATGTGTTTATTTGGCCGGTCAGATTTGGTTAAAATTTTTATGGACTAAATATCTTAACTACACCAAGCTTGAACCTTCCATTTCTCCTTAAAAATTTATTTGTATCTATTTTCCCTTGCATGAAATATATTCGGTCAGTCCAAAAACAAAATAAAATCTGGACATGTAATGACCTACCACTTGGTTTTGAATGGAGAAAATGATCTTGTATCATGAAAGGAAAACAAGAAGGAAAGAACCGGTCTTGATGTGATGGTTTCCAAACTTGAGACATTGTTGGTTGAGACTTTTGTTTAAATTTTAATCAAATGCCTGAGCTCTTGAGTTCTTAAATGGATGTATTACGTGTTATAAACCTGATTGGTATGCTGGAATTTAAAAAGAACCTTAACCACGTTGCTTTAAATTGGAATTTTGCAAATGGTGCAAAACTAGCAATTTTCCAGAAAATCAGTTGACAAAACAGTCCAGAACAGAATGCTCATATCTCACAGTTCATAAGTCCAAATCGTGTGCCGTCAACAGCATTCAAAACTAGACTCATAGGGCTTCGATTTGGTATATCGTACGCGCCGTAGTTCATTTTCTAGACGTCATAGCAAGCAAATGAAAATCGCTGAAAATCCAACTTGAAAAAAAAAAATTCTGGAATTGAGTTCAAATTTTAAAGGACAAGTTTGTTGGATTTTGAACCAAAACGAGTTTTAATGTTTTCTGAAAGAAAATTTCGTTTTCCTATTATTATGAAACTGTACAAATTCCCAAACAAGATTTCCAACTTAATTTGTATCAAACCATGAACCTTAGGGTTTCTCATGCAAACTTTTAAAAACCCTCGATCGAGAAATTACTGTTCAAACAAACTTGATTTTTTCCAAAACTTGACTCGTTTAAAATCTCGTAAAGGAATTGTACCCACACAAGACCCAAACGAGCAAATTTCAAAGTCGTAATCTTCTAAAAGAACCTCACGAAAAATATCTTCCGACAACAAACGACCTCAAAACCCTACCGCAATTTTTCCATCTTAATACCTTCCATTATTGAAATCTTTAAAAGATAGTTTATTTTCTTCAAACCTATTTCAAATCCTCGGAATTTCCAAGTTTTCATACTTACGTGTTTTGACCTAAAATATATATATCTTTTCAGAACTTCAATTACCAAGGTTCATATCGCCGTAATGCTATAATAATTACTCATTAGTTATATAAAAACTACTTTCTTATTTATAACAGAAGTGAATTGGTCAAAATTGATTTTAATAATTAAAAGTTAAATTATATTTACCTCAGGATCGGCCGGTGACCAAGTCGAGGACGTTGACATCGAAACCTTCGACACAACCTTGCCCTAGTTAAGGTGAGGGTTCCAAATTGTTGTTAAATGTTTTATTTAAATGTGCCACATGTTGGAATTGTATTTGTTTTTAAATGTTACTCGTTGATTGAAGCACGTAATTACTAAGTGTTATTTGCCAATTAACGTGTTAATGTTGAATAGTATATGATGCCTTGGTTGAATTATTCAAAACCATTGATCAAAAGGAGGAAATCGTGTGTGTACTTATCGCACTGACCCTCTCATTTTACAAATGATTTAGAAATACCATAATTGTGTATGTGCCTATTAAATGTGCATGAGTGATAAGCCTTTGCGAATGTGCCGCAATTGGCCCGGCCGGGATCCCAAACTCCAGAGGCGAGTCGGCCTATTCCGAGGGCAATTGGGGCTTGGTGGATGCGTCGGACCACAGGAAATGAAATGAAAGGTTACCTCGAGTGTACACCACCCAATGAATGTTGGATGTCGGGCCCGAAGTCGGTGTAAGGGGTTGGAGATTGGGAAGCAGTCAAAGAAGTGCTATTGAACAACATGGAAGCATTGTATCCTTCCACAATGAATGTTATTGATGCTTTCCAATGTGATATTGAAATTCAATGTTTCATGAAATTCTTGAAGGAAAATGCTGTTGTGAAAATTTTTCCTTATATGGTCGATTAAATGAAAGCATGCTTTACGAATGTGATAATTGTTATGTGTTGGGATTCTCATTGGACTTGTGAAGCTCACCCCATATATTTTTCCCTCCCAGGATTCCAGGTTTGACTCGAGCAGAGGATTCGAGAGGTTGTTGGATTTTGTTGATTGTAACCTTACCCTTATTAAGACTAATGATGTTGAAATCCTTTTGGTTAACATTACCTAGGAATTGTGTATCCTAGATGGTTGACGTTGAATTTTAGTTTGAACCATATAGCTGCATTTAGAAATATTTGAGTTGTCTAAACTGATCGATTGAGTCCTGGCGTGAGTTAGGCCGGTGGCCGCGGTTCTCAAGGTTCGCCTTGGGAGTCGTGGGGCCGCTACACGGATGATTGACAGTCATGGAGTCGGTATAGAGATCGGCCGATTGACTCATGTTATGTCACGTCATCTGGTCAAGAGGTAATTGCAAAACATCTTGCTCGCCCTCCTAGTAGGGGTTAATCTGTAGATTGAGTACTCAGAAGGCAGATGTTGCATGTACTTGTTTAATAGCTGTGTTTTGTGAAATAAGATGATATGATTGATATGCTTACAATTTGCAAGCATGTTCGGTGAAAATGATCACGTTATGCTATATGTTTTCATGCCACACCAAATGGAAGTTACTCATGTGTATGCCACTCACCATAGAAATATATATATGTAATATTTGAATATTTGCCAAATGTTTCTTTTTTTCCCCCTACTATGTGTGTGTGGATTGTGTGAAAGGAATTGTAAAAGTATATTATGTATGTAGTTACATGATCTGGCAAGGGAGTAAACGCTATCTATTGAGCAAGTGTCGCTCAACCCAAATTTTTATAACTTTTCTTGTAGATACCAAAAGTGAGTTCGAGTACGAATAGAAGATAAGAGAAAGGTAGATAGTTAGACATTTATGTTGGTAGCATATGTGAGGACCCGAAAATTTATTTCATCTGACCTATTTATTTAAATATTTATTTATTTTCACTAAATAATTGATTTAAATCATTTTCATTGCAATTACACCATACATTACCTCATTTTATTTTAAAAACCATGTTTAACCTTCAATTTAATTTTTCTATCGCTCAATTGTGAAAAAATGAGAAAACACATTTTTCGAGGCAAATGTTTGATCCGAGAGTGACGTAACCTTGGAGATTAAGAGTGATCATTAGTAGATTAAGAAAAGCTAATTGAGGGATTAGAAGTGAGTGATTAGAAATTAACTTCAAATGGAGCATTTTTGGCACAAATTAAAGTTGACTTTTGGGCACCATAAAGCAAAGCTTTATATCTCTTCTTCCTCTCACATTTTCACTTTACCAAAAACACCCCAAAATCCCTCTCTCTTCTTCCTCTCATCAGCCAAACTCCCTCTCCCCCATTTCCCTTAGTTTGAGCTTCATTTTCTTCCTCCAAATCTTGCTCAAGTGTTGCTTCCAATCTTGCCTTAACCATGGACCAATTTCAAGCTTAGTAGAAGACTTAAGGAAAGGAAGATTATTGGAGGTTGAGGGCTTAGTTTCTTGGAGATCTTGCTTGACCCTTTTGGGAGCTTAGGCACACTACCAACAAAGGTTTCCTCTTGAACTACTAGAGGTAAAAATGACTCCATCAAACCCTAGTCCTTGACTTCCATTGGTTGATTTTGGAGCTTGTAGCTCCTTGTTTGCCCTTGTGTTGAATTTGGATGATTATGTGGGCTCTATGAACTCCCCCCTTTCTTGTTATTGGACTGCTATGATGTGTGTTTGTGTGATGGAGTGAGTTGTGATGAATTCATGGAGGTTAGGAAGAAAGGAAGAAGGAAAATCGAGAGAGTTGAGGGGAGGTGTTGCCGGTCTTATTTCAGCATTTTTCTCCCCTATTTTGGCAGCAGCATTTCATGGGGTTTTTGGTGGTTTTGGGGGCTGGAACGTTAGGCTTTAAGTGGTCATTTTCCTAGCCGAGAAGCTCTCTCAATTGGTGTTTTAAAAGTGCATGAAATGAAGATCAAAAACCTGGAAAATCTGCTTTCAATTCTGTCCACATGGGCTGTTCTGTTTTAGTGTGCTTTTGGTCTTAAATTTTGCTATCCCATAACCTCCATTTGATCAAGAAATGTTGTTAGAATCTTGGTTTTGAAAATGGAATGGAATGAGGGTTGTTTTGGATGAACCAAAAGTTGTAAAAGAAAAGAATTTCGTATGGCAGATTAGAACTTCAAATTTTCAGTCGACTTTGGGGGCATGGATCACTGCCTTCCCGTATGATTTTTTGGCTAAATTTTGGTCCGAATGTAGTCGCATATTGAGGTTTATGCCTGAAAAATTTGGTATTTTTCCAGTACCATTTCGTTGCCCCAATGATGTTCCAAAAATGACTGTTCAAAACTGGAAAACTAAGCTGTCAGACAGCTTACTGTCCCAAGTTCAAATGGCTATATTTTCTTGCTCGGGAGTCAAAATTGAACGCCGTTGGTGGAGTTTGAAACTAGACTTCAAGGTCTTTCCAACGGTATATGGCTTGCATGCTAACTCATTTTCTATCAATCCCAGAAAATCGGCAAAGATGGCCATTTTTCAAGACTGATTTGCCTATTTTTGTTCCTCGCGACTTCTTGTGTCGTACTTTTGCTCTCTTTACAAAATGAATCTTGGAGCGAGCCCTTCTAATGAATTGTAGTACTCCAAGCCTAATTTCCATAGCCGTAGACCTTGCCTAATTTTGATGAGTGTAACCTAAGATATGGACTGAACAAAGAACTGTGACAGTTTGGCCTTAGATGATTTTAAGTAGTTTAAGTTAAGTGTTGAGTTTTAGTTGTTTGGCCAGTGTGTGATAGTTAAACTTTGGCTCAGGTGACCCAGACTTTGTCGAGGGTGACCCGACAACCGAAGTTTGATCTTCTTGCTTGCTCGTCTGTTTCACTGACTCACGGTGAGTGTTCCAACTCCTTTTCAAATGAAAATCTTGCTATTGTTTGCAAAGAAATGATTTGTTGAAATGAATTTGGATTATTTGAAATACTTGAATTTCATAAGAAATATGCTTGATCTGTTTTATGATTTGAACTACCCTATGAGTGTTTACCTCTTTTCGTGTGATATTGGGAATTAAAAGAATAGAGTGCTATCTTGTGATTATTGTGATGTCGTTGGGCGAAGTCCCTCGACTAGTCTACTTCATTGGGTGAAATCCCTCGAGTAGTTTCAGTGGATTATTGTGACGTCGTTGGGCGAAATCCCTCAACTAGTCTACTTCATTGGATGAAATCCCTCGAGTAGTTTTAGTGAATTGTTGTGACGTCGTTGGGTGAAATCTCTCAGCTAGTCTATTTCGTTGGGCGATGTCCCTCGAGTAGTTCTCCTGGTATATCCAGAGTAGTTTACCTGGTATATCCAGGCAATACCCATTTACGTGTTTATCTACATGTTTTAAATTTTAAACTTGAAGTATGATTTTAATGTTCTATGTGAATTGCAAGTCTTTTGGCACTCACTGGGCTTTTAGCTCATTCTTTCAATTTTGTTTTCTTTAACAGGGATCGAGAACCCGAGTGAAGACATTATTAGTTAGAGTTGGAACTTATCTTTTTGAATTTTGCCTTGAAATGCTGAATTTGATATTTTGGTTTTGTAAAATGAAATTGTGGTTGTACCTTAAATATATTGGACTGTAATTTGAGAAGTTAGGTTGTAAGTTGAATTTAGTAATGTTATTAGTTGTGGTTGATTTGGAATGGTTATTTACATTTATTTTCGAAGTGTTATTAGTTATTCGAGCGAGTGAGTCTTGGCGAGAGTTGGGCAGGCGGTCCGCCGAACCCTCTGGTTCGCCTTAGGGGGAGGTGGGGTCGTCACAGGTGGTATCAGAGCTTAGGTTTCAGATCTTTGTAGTGTATCCTAAACTTAAAGTTTAGGACGCCGGACTGTGGGATTAACTTGAATGTTACGTGAATTGGAGAACCTACTGTACCCTAGTGGTTTTTAAAAAAATATTTTTTGTTACTGGAGAGTTTTTACATGGGATTGGTGGAAAACAAAACTGAAAAAATAAAGTAAGGTTACATTGAAGTGAAACATTATGAGGGAGATTTGTAGCGAAAAATTGATTGAGACTTGAATGATTATTGTACTCGTAGGAATGGGAGAAATCGGTGCAACTATTGGTATTAGTTACAGAAGATAAGAAATTAAGATTTGTTAGTAATTTCTTATGTGATGGTTTTGAGCTAAAACAAAAGAGGTTTCAAATGAACAAAATGCATTTTCCTACTTGTTTAGCTGCTGAAAATTTTTTCACTCTGGAATTTAAAAGAAAACTGAGATGTACCAGTTTATTTTCTAATTGATGGTTGAAGGACACATATATGTTTTAAATACCCTCATAACATGTCGTTCTTGACATGTATGTGAATTCTACTATATATTGTTTTGAATTAAGAGTTGGAAAGAAATCGATGAGTTTGCTAGATTTATGTATAGAGGATCTAAGAGGAAAGTTAAGGTTTTCCAATCGTGTAATTCTTGATTTTAAATTGATATATTTTCGCACATGACTTTGGCCATGTTTAAAAAAAAAATCTTAAGTTTTGAAAAAAAAAATTTATGAACTTGCGTTCTAGTAAAGTAAACCCTGAACTTGAAGAGAATTTTGTAACTTCAATAGTTCTTGTTGTATTTTCAAAAGCTTACTTTGGGAATTGAACCTACAATTCAAGTATAAGGACTGAGAAGGTAGAGCGAGCGCATCTGAGAACTTGCAGTTAGTGTGATTAGGAATCGAGAATATACTAAGGATTTTGTGAATAGTTTTAAGAGTTCAATAACTGCGATGATTAAAGGAAGAGACAACTATGGGGATGGTTTGAGCGCTCAATGTATTCTTGCAGTAGATTGTGTAACCTACTTGGTATGTCAGGCAGGAATGAGGATTGAGTTGATTGATATCTTGGGTGGCCAACCATGAGGTGAATTGACTTTCTTCTTATTTTGGTGCTTGAAAATGTGTGTTACCAAGATTTTAGTGTTGGATTCTCGTGATTATCCGGTTTCGTTATGAAGTGAACTAGAACAATATGATACTAAACCCTTACGGGGGTAGACAGGTTAGAAGATGGAATACCAAGCACCCTCTTGTGTGAGAAAACCACTGGATGGTTCTCGTCCCTGTATTTGTATGCTTGTATAATTGCTCTAACTACTATTTCTTTACTTGCTTCTATTTGTAAGTGTGACGTGACTTGGTGTGTTTCCTTTAAAAATGAATGTACTTTTGTGACATACTTGAGTGCTCATTCTCTTGTTATAAAGATATAATATTTCCTCCTGGAATTTC
The DNA here is from genome assembly GCA_013103745.1 of Gardenia jasminoides. Classification (NCBI taxonomy): domain Eukaryota; kingdom Viridiplantae; phylum Streptophyta; class Magnoliopsida; order Gentianales; family Rubiaceae; genus Gardenia; species Gardenia jasminoides. The sequence continues at coordinate 9,780,659 of CM023100.1, forward strand.
ATTTGCTAATATTTTATTTTTGCATTTATCTAAAACCTTGGTCCTCTAAAAAGATCATGGACTGTAGAAGGAGGGGACGAGGCCGTAGGAGAAACCCCAAAATGTGGGAGGTGACTGGGGGTCAGCGGTTGACCAAAACTGTGAGTCTAGGGTTGAGGTTGGAGAACAAATAGTTACTGCTATTAACCGCATGACAGGCATTCTAGAGCGTATGGCTAACCAACAAGGTCCTGGACTTGCAAATCAACCTATAGGCCCCGAGGGTGGTGAGGATAGGGCCTTAGAACGATTCCAAAGGTTTTCCCCACATAAGTTCTTGGAAGGACCCAAACCCGAAATAGCTGAGGGTTGGTTAGAGAGAATCTCTGACATTTTTGCTACTTTAAACTATACTGAGGAAAGGCAAGTAGCTTTTGCCGTATTTCAATTTGAGGGAGCCGCTCGATCCTGGTGGAACATGATAAAAGCCAAGTGGGATAGAGAACAAACTCCTAGGACTTGGGTGAACTTTTCCAGGGAATTTAATGCTAAGTTCCTCCCTCCGCTAATCCAAGAGAAGAGAGAAGACGATTTTATAAGGTATCGGCAAGGGACTTTAAGTGTCCGCAGAGTACGAGACACTGTTCACTAAGTCGTCGAGGTTCACCCCTGAGTTAGTAGTGACTGAGTAGAGGAGAATAAGGAGGTTTGTGCAGGGATTAAATGTAGAGATACAAGAAAGTTTGGCGGCAGCTCAAGTTACTAGTTTTAGTGATGCGATCGAGAAGGCCCAAAGAATTGAAAGTGCGAAGGCTCAAGTAAGGGCTTTCAATGCAAGAAATAGGAATGCTCCTAGTAGTAGCCGTGAACCAGTGGATGTGAATGCTCCACCTCCCAAGTTTAGTAGAGAAATAAATGAAGTGAATACCCCTAGAGCATCGAGAGGAGCTATGACAAGAGGGGCACTCTCTGGCGGGTCATCAAGTGGGAAGGGACAATCAAGGAGCGTCCCACAAGGAAGCCAAGCATTAACTCCCAGTTTGCATTGCAATTTTTGTGGGAGGTTAAATCATACGGAGGATAGGTGTTGGAGGAAAGAAGGGAAATGTTTAAAATGTGGAAGTAGTGAGCATCGGGTGGCTACATGCCCCAAGGCCCAAGAGAGAAGTGGAGGCCGACAGATGGACAGGCCAAACTCCCGTCAGGCTAGTGCTGTGGGAAAACGATCGAGGGTTCTAGCCAGGGTATATGCTATCAATCATCAAGAAAGCCCCAATCCAACTGAAGTTGTTGAAGGTACTACGCCATCTTTCATTGATTAGCTAAAGTAGTGGTTGATCTAGGCGCTATACATTCGTTATGAACCTTATCTTTATGAGGGGTGTTGACCAAAACCTATTAGATTGCTTTATGATTTGAAGAATTAGAACACTTCCTGAGGACAGAGTTTGATTACTATCTTGGTACATAGGGATTGTGAATTTTGGGTTGGAGGGCGAAAGTTGTTAATAGGTTTAGTGAGTTGGATATTAAGGGTTGAAAGAGAATATGGTGAAGAAGAATTATTTAGAGTTATTTGAATAGAGAATGTGAATTTCGAGGATGAAATTCTTTTAAGGAGGGGAGGTTGTGAGGACCCGAAAATTTATTTCATCTGACCTATTTATTTAAATATTTATTTATTTTCACTAAATAATTGATTTAAATCATTTTCATTGCAATTACACCATACATTACCTCATTTTATTTTAAAAACCATGTTTAACCTTCAATTTCATTTTTCTATCGCTCAATTGTGAAAAAATGAGAAAACACATTTTTCGAGGCAAATGTTTGATCCGAGAGTGACGTAACCTTGGAGATTAAGAGTGATCATTAGTAGATTAAGAAAAGCTAATTGAGGGATTAGAAGTGGTGATTAGAAATTAACTTCAAATGGAGCATTTTTGGCCACAAATTAAAGTTGACTTTTGGGCACCATAAAGCAAAGCTTTATATCTCTTCTTCCTCTCACATTTTCACTTTACCAAAAACACCCCAAAATCCCTCTCTCTTCTTCCTCTCATCAGCCGAACTCCCTCTCCCCCATTTCCCTTAGTTTGAGCTTCATTTTCTTCCTCCAAATCTTGCTCAAGTGTTGCTTCCAATCTTGCTTCAACCATGGACCAATTTCAAGCTTAGTAGAAGACTTGAGGAAAGGAAGATTATTGGAGGTTGAGGGCTTAGTTTCTTGGAGATCTTGCTTGACCCTTTTGGGAGCTTAGGCACACTACCAACAAAGGTTTCCTCTTGAACTACTAGAGGTAAAAATGACTCCATCAAACCCTAGTCCTTGACTTCCATTGGTTGATTTTGGAGCTTGTAGCTCCTTGTTTGCCCTTGTGTTGAATTTGGATGATTATGCGGGCTCTATGAACTCCCACCTTTCTTGTTATTGGACTGCTATGATGTGTTTTTGTGTGATGGAGTGAGTTGTGATGAATTCATGGAGGTTAGGAAGAAAGGAAGAAGGAAAATCGAGAGAGTTGAGGGGAGGTGCTGCCGGTCTTATTTCAGCATTTTTCTCCCCCTATTTTGGCAGCAACATTTCGTGGGGTTTTTGGTGGTTTTGGGAGCTGGAATGTTAGGCTTTAAGTGGTCATTTTCCTAGCCGAGAAGCTCTCTCAATTGGTGTTTTAAAAGTGCATGAAATGAAGATCAAAAACCTGGAAAATCTGCTTTCAATTTTGTCCACATGGGCTGTTCTGTTTTAGTGTGCTTTTGGTCTGAAATTTTGCTATCCCGTAACCTCCATTTGATCAAGAAATGTTGTTAGAATCTTGGTTTTGAAAATGGAATGGAATGAGGGTTGTTTTTGATGAACCAAAAGTTGTAAAAGAAAAGAATTTCGTATGGCAGATTTAGAACTTCAAATTTTCAGTCGACTTTGGGGCATGGATCACTGCCTTCCTATATGATTTTTTGGCTCAATTTTGGTACAAATGTATTTTGCATATTGAGGTTTATGCCTGAAAAATTTGGTATTTTTCCAGTATCATTTCATTGTCCAAATGATGTTCCAAAAATGACTCTTAAACTAGAAAACTAAGCTGTCAGACAGCTTACTGTCCCAAGTTCAAATGGCTATATTTTCTTGCTCGGGAGTCAAAATTGCGCCGTTGGTGGATTTTGAAACTAGACTTCAAGGTATTTCCAACGGTATATGGCTTGCACGCTAACTCATTTTCTATCAATCCTAGAAAATCGGCAAAGATGGCCATTTTTCAAGACTGATTTGCCTATTTTTGTTCCTCGCGACTTCTTGTGTCGTACTTTTGCTCACTTTACAAAATGAATCTTGGAGCGAGCCCTTCTAATGAATTGTAGTACTCTGAGTCTAATTTCTATAGCCGTAGACCTTGCCTAATTTCGATGAGTGTAACCCAACATATGGACTGAACAAGGAACTGTGACAGTTTGGCCTTAGATGATTTTAAGTAGTTTAAGTTAAGTGGTTGAGTTTTAGTTGTTTGGCCAGTGTGTGATAGTTAAACTTTGGCTCAAGTGAACCAGACTTCGTCGAGGGTGACCCGACTACCTAAGTTTGATCTTCTTGCTTGCTCGTCTGTTTCACCGACTCACGGTGAGTGTTCCAACACCTTTTCAAATGAAAATCTTGCTATTGTTTGCTAAGAAATGATTTGTTGAAATGAATTTAGATTATTTGAAAGACTTGAATTTCGTAAGAAATATGCTTGATCTGTTTTATGATTTGAACTACCCTATGAGTGTTTACTTCTTTTCGTGTGATATTGGGAATTAAAAGAATATAGTGCTATCTTGTGATTATTGTGATGTCGTTGGGCGAAATCCCTCGACTAGTCTACTTCGTTGGGTGAAATCCCTCGAGTAGTTTCAATGAAATATTGTGACGTTATTGGGTGAAATCCCTCGACTAGTCTACTTCATTGGGTGAAATCCCTCGAGTAGTTTCCGTGGATGATGTCGTTGGGCGAAGTCCCTAGACTAGTCTATTTCGTTGGGTGAAATCCCTCGAGTAGTTTCAGTGAATTGTTGTGACGTCGTTGGGCGAAATCCCTCGGCTAGTCTACTTCGTTGGGCGATGTCCCTCGAGTAGTTCACCTGGTATATCCAGAGTTGTTTACCTGGTATATCCAGGCAATACCCATTTACGTGTTTATTTGCATGTTTTAAGTTTTAAACTTGAATTGTGATTTGAACTGTTCTACGTGAATTGCAAGTCTTTGGCACTCACTGGGCTTTTAGCTCATTCTTTCAAATTTGTTTTCTTTGACAGGGATCGAGAACCCAAGTGAAGACATGATTAGTTAGGGTTGGAACTTATCTTTTGAATTTTACCTTGAAATGCTGAATTTGATATTTTGGGTTTGTAAAATGAAATTGTGGTTGTACCTTAAATATATTGGACTGTAATTTGAGAAGTTAGGTTGTAAGTTGAATTTAGTAATGTTATTAGTTGTGGTTGATTTGGAATGGTTATTTACGTTTACTTTTGAAGTGTTATTAGTTATTCGAACGAGTGAGTTCTGACGAGAGTTGGGCAGGCGGTCCGCCGAACCCTCTGGTTCGCCTTAGGAGGAGGTGGGGTCATCACAGTATAGTATAAAGGTTTCGCAGTTGTTATAGTTGTAAACAATATGTATTTCATCAGTAAATGTAATTTTTAAATTTTAGTGAATTTTTACAAGTTATAATCATGTTGGCTTGTATTTATAGGAGCAAAGTCTTACAGATGCGGCGTGCCACGTTGCAAATTCGGTCCAGGGACATGGATTTGGGGCGTGATAGTTTGTGTTTAGAATGCATTACTTGGAGGATGAATTTGTTTTGTCTGTGTATCAGTTTAATAAAGACTCTAGATTCTTTAATGTTGATGGAGATTTGGTGGGCAAGGTTAAGATTTCAGTTTGGTCTATTGCTACTGAGGAAAACGACAACTTGCCTCCCACTGGTTCTCTCTTCAAAAGCGCATGGCTGGAAATCAACTACAAAAAAAGACTATGGTACAGCTTTGTATGTTTTGTTAGTTTTATTTGATAATTTGTACTAATGCTTTTGTTATTATTGGCTTTATGTAATTGTTTATGTTTACTTCAAATTACGTGAATAGGCACACTGCCTAATCCGAAATCATTTAATGGTTATGACTTCTTGATCTAGACCTCAAGAATTAAGACTTTAAATTTTTGGTTAATAACTATAGTTAACGGCATGATGACAAATAATCATTGAAATAATGAGAGGATTTCTAAGTGGCATTTCTTTCCAATAGAAGAATTTAGGTGCTTCCTATGTTGAATTTTTATAGGTCATTTTGCAGAAATGAAACTTGAAAATGGGCTTTAGGAATGTTAGGATCAGTTAGAGGAGTCCACTTCCTTGCAAGGTTCTATATTTACAAGAATTAGTAGGTTTTAGATAGCTTTTGCTCATATTTTTACCCATTTGAGGTGTCATTTCAGTTTTGACGAATTGGTTAATTAGAATATCGATTAGAAAAGTTAAAATAAGTAAAATGACATTGTCCTCAATTATAAATGTTTTGTTTTCGGTTATACTCGAATTAATGAAATTTGATAATAGGATATTCAAGTTGTCACACCCCTAACCAGCACGTACTAGTTTCGAGACATTCACCGTATTCAAAGTGAAAACACCTTACATACTAATGAGTTCAACTATTCAATGACTAACATAAATACTGTTCCTTGCAATAAACAAGAAAGAACAACAAAAGAAATCTATCTCCTAATTCCTATATATCTAGACTTTAGTGAAAATCGTTTTCAGCCTCTTTGACGTACACTATCTTATAGTCCTCAAGATCTGCAGAAATGTTAATAAAATGGGTTGAATGATAATCACCCGATAGATAGCATTGTGCCTCTGTTGGATAATGTAATTATAGCCTTTTTCGTTCCAAAACATTTACATACACAATACATGCAGAGTTAAGTCAGAGATCAACTTCAACTAAATACATATAATACTAATGAGTGGCAATCATGACTTGAGATTATGAAATACATAACCATACTTGAGGAATCATGATACTGTAAAACATTTCATATAAGTTCATAACAAATACATGTAATAACTTGCTTCTGAGTGCTCAATTTAGAGATTAAACCCCTTAAAGAGAGCGACCAATAGGTTTCATGACTACCGATTGGTCACATGACATGACATGAGTCAATCGGCCGGATTGTGTACCAACTTCATGATTAAATCCATCAGTTGGATATTATACCGACTCCATGACTATATACATAGTCATGACTATAGTCTTTATTAGAGGTGTCAATCACAACCCATTTATATTGGCTCACCCAAACCCGCTAATTTACCCAAACCTACCCATTAATTTTAAATGGGTATAAATGGGTTTAATTGATGGGTAGTGGGTTAATTTGGGTCACCCATTTAACCTAGTTAAAAATAGATATATATTTTATTCAAAATTTTAATAAGTGTTAAGAAGATAAATTTGAATTTCCTTACTAATGTAATAACAATAAAATGCCATTATTTATTGTCAAACACCATGCGAAAATTTTTTAAAAAAATAAATAATACTTCAAACAAATCATAGATGGGTAGTTGGGTATACCCATACCCATTTATTAAATGGGTATAATAAGAAATGGGTTGATTCGATTATACCCATTACCCAATTATGACTTACCCAAATCTACCCAAATCACCCATTTTAACACCTATAGTTCTTACTGTCAATTCAATGACCATATAGAATTTTTAAAATTCATTTCACACATCACATGCATATTTCTTTTCATTTCATAAAACATGCTACTCAATCGTAACTTATAATGTGTAAAGCATCTTAAACAAAATTACATGATCCATTTACACATAAGAACATAGAATTTGCACTCACAAAATTCACATGAAAACATTTAAAAACACAGAGAGGTAAAGACTACCTACCTCAAACTAACTGCTCGTGAAGACAACTTTAATTTTCATTAGCTAGTGTTGCACTTAGACGTATACATAAGTATCCTAATTAGTTGTTATTCTTTGCACATAAAACTCTAAATATCTCTAGAATTCAGTCTAGCCAACCTACAAGGAATTTTGGAAAGAATTTCCCAAAATAGAAATTTCTATTTGTTATCAATTAATTAGTTAGTTAATTAATTAATTATTTATTTCCTATTATCCTTATTATGATTAGTTAATTAATTTAATCAATTAATCAGTTAACTAATTACTATTAATTAATTAATTAGTTAATCATTTAAATAATAATTATTACATAATTAATTATTCATTCATTAATTATTACTAATTAATAAGATTATTAATCATTTAACTAGTTACTATCTTCATTAATTTATTAACTAATTATTATTAAATATTTAATTAATCATTTAGCTAATTACTATCATTATTATTCATTGATTATTTAATTAACCATACCACTAATTAATTATCAACCGAGTGATTAATAGCTTATCCAATTATTGTCATTATTATTAATTAATCATTAATTAATTAATCTTTTAACTTTATTATTATTATTATTATTATTATTATGGTTGTTGTTGTTGTTATTATTTCCTGTTTGCCTTAATGTTACCTTAGCATCAATTTATTGTCTTAATCACATTTAGTTAGTAAAGTCTGGAGCTTCCTTAAAGGATCTTGACCTTAATTAATAAAGCTAAAGTCTTTATAGTTTACTTAAATTGGGCTTAATGACCAACCCAACTTTTAACTAATTACTCAAACCCAATCGAGACCCAACCATTTTCTACCTTTGATTTCTAGTTTAGGCCCAATGCTTGCTTAAAATGTTAACCCAATCCTTCTAATACATACAAGCCTAATCCTTAACTAAAATCTATTCTAACCCAAACTCTAAGTCCGATTTGTAGAGATTTGCTTGACCTATTCCAAGTCAAGAAACCCTCCCCAATTCCTTGACCTGTTTAAGGAACCAAGTCAATTTCTTCTCTTCTTTGCCATCACCTCACCATACTAGCCGCCACCATCATCTTCTTTACCTCCATTGCTGGCAACTTGAGCCACCAACCTCTTGAACATCGGCAGCAGCGGCGGCAGCAGTTGGTCGCTATTACTGCCCACAATAGCATAACAACACAGCAACCGTGGCAAACCTCCTTTGGCCAGCCTTTTCTTGGGGTTAATGTTGCTGGTGTTGCCGACGACTTTAATTCATAAATGAGGGTCGTGGACCCTCCTCTTCTCGGTTCAGCGCTAGAGTACAAGCTCCAGAGCTTGATCTTTACCTTTTTTTTTTCTTTTTCTTCGGCACTAGAATTCAACCCTTAACTTTTAGCCCAGCACATTAAATCCTCCCTTCACGTGAATCCTCCAATTAAACCCTAGATTTTTTAAGCTTTCTTTCACTTTAGTCCTTACATTCAATTCATGCAAATTTAAGTACAAAACTTCCTACGACTCTTTAATTTAAAAACTCCATTACTCTTAATGGGAGAGCCTGTTGGTAAGCTAAAGTCCCAACCCTCTCTACAATTTCGTAGGGTCCTACGTATCTTGGATGTAATTTACCACTCCTCCCAAATCTTATCACTCCTTTAATGGGAGATACATTTAGATATACTTTTGCACCTGCTTGGAATTCGATGGTCTTCTTTTTCAAATCTGTCCAACTCTTATTTCAGTCCTGAGCCACCTTCAGTCTTTCTCAAATAATCTTGATCTTCTCAAGAGTAGTCCTAACCAAGTCAAGGCTAGTGATAAGTTTTTCTTCTACTTCATCCCAATATAATGGGGTTCTGCATTTTCATTCATACAGTGCTTCAAATGGTGCCATGTCAATTCCACTATGGTAACTATTATTATTAGAGAATTTCATCAACTTCACTAACTTATCCCAACTATCTGAAAAATCTGAGTCACATGCTCGCAACATGTCCTCTAGCATTTGAATAGTCCTTTCGGACTGCCTATCCGTTTGGGGACGGAAAGCGATACTCAATCTCAGATCAATCCCCATTACTTGCTGATGGGTTAACTAAAATCTACATATGAATCTTGGATTTCGATCTGACACTATACTTTCCAGTACACCATAAAGGCAGACAATATCCTTTACATACATCTCCCCTAGTCTTTCTATTACCAATCCATTTGATATCAGTAGGAAATGAGCAGATTTAGTTAGCCAGTCCACAACAACATAGATCGTATCATTATTCGAATTGTCCGGGGTAAACCCATGACAAAGTTCATTGTCATATGCTCCCACTTCCATTGTGAAATTTCTAAATGTTGCAATAAGCCGGCAGGTCTTTGATGCTCAGTTTTGACTTGTTCGCACACCAAACATCTCGCCACATATTATACTATCTCTCATTTCATTCCATTCTACCAATAGTTCCTCTTCAAGTCATGGATGGAAGACCTTGGATTCTGTGCTTCCTTTAATGTCTCCCATTTCAATTCTTTATCCTTTGGTACACACATCCTATCATTCTTCCATAAACTACCATCATCCTTCAATTCAAACCCGTCAAATGATTCAATTTTAACTTTCTCACTGATCTTAGCAAGTTTTGCATCCTCAGCTTGTGCTTTCTAAGTCCTATCTATCAAAGTGGTGGTGAGTACTAAGGCTGCTAGTACCGCAACAATCGAATCCTATCATTCTTCCATAAGCTACCAGCATCCTTCAATTCAAACCCGTCGAATGATTCAACTTTAACTTTCTCACTAATCTTAGCAAGTTCTGCATCCTCAGCTTGTGCTTCCTTAGTCCTATCTATCAAAGTAGGGGTGAGTACTAAGGCTGCTAGTACCGCAGCAGTTGAATCCACCACTTCTAATTCAAAATTCTCCATTCATTTCTCTACCGAGAGTTTTCTTAAAGTCTTTGACTTCCTACTAAGAGCATTAGCTATTTTATTTGCTTTGCCTGGATGATAACTGATCGTCAAATCATAATCTTTAATCAGTTCTAACCACCTTCTCTATCTCATATTCAACTCTTTCTAGGTAAACAAATATTTGAGACTTTTGTGCTTCGTAAAAACTTCACATTGCACATCATATAGATAATGTCTCCATATTTTTAGAGTAAAAACTACTGCCGCTAACTCCAAATCATATGTTGGGTAATTTTGTTCGTAGGGTTTCAATTGATGGAAAGCATATGTAATTACCTTCTTATTTTACATCAAAACACACCCTAATCCATTCTTAAAGGCATCACAATAAATTACAAATCCTTCAGTCTCATAAGGTAAGGTAAGCACTGGGGTTGATACTAACTTCTCTTTTAACTTTTGAAAGCTTGCCTCACATTTATCTGTGCACTCAAACTTTGCTTTTTTCTAAATCAAATTAGTTAGAGACACCGCAATGGTGGAGAATCCCTCCACAAACTTTCGATAATGTCCAGTTAATCCCAAGAAACTTCTTATCTCTATCATATTAGTGGGTCATGGCCAATCTACTATCACTTCAATTTTCTTTGGATCTACCGATTCCCTTTAGGCTAATATCACATGTCCTAGGAAAGCAACACTTGTCAACAAAAACTCTCATTTGCTAAACTTTGCATACAATATTTCTCTCCTTAATATCTCCAAAACTTTCCTAAGATGTGAAACATAAGTTTCTTCATCGAGAGAGTACACCAAAATATCATCAATAAATACCACAATAAAGCAATCTAATTATGATTTGAATGTTGTATTCATCAAATCTATAAAGGAACTAGGAGCATTCGTCAACGCAAAAGGCATTACTAATAGTGCCTATATCTAGTATGAAAAGCGCTTTTCTGGACATCTTCGACCTTAATCTTCAATTGGTGATAACCCGATCTCGAATCTATCTTAGAAAACACGTTTGCTCCTTGTAAGTGATCGAAAAGATCATCAATCTTAAGAAGAGGATTTTTTTTCTTTACCGTAATTCAGTTCAACTCTCGATAATCAATACACGATCTCAAACTACAATCTTTCTTCTTAACAAACAACACTGGTGCACTCTAATGTGAAACACAGGATCTAATAAACTTCTTATTTAACAATTCTTGTAACTGTTCCTTGAGTTCCTTCAATTTAGCAGGGGCCATCCTATGTGGGACTTTAGATATGGGTGTAGTTTCTGGAATGAAATTAATTTCAAATTCCATCTCCCTATCTAGAGGTAGGTGAGAGAGATCATCTGGAAATACATCCGGAAAATATTTACCACCGGAATCTTATCTAATAGTATTTCTTCTTTCTTTGTATCTAGCACATAAGCCAAATATACTTCACAACCTTTCCTTAATGCCCTATAAGCTTGCATGGCGGATAGAAGTAGCATCCTACGAGTCTTTCCCTCATTGGTATTTCCTTGATATGAGTAATTTTCTTGATCGGGATTTGCAAAATACACCTTCTTTCTTTTATAATCAATCTGTGCATAAAGTCTAACTAGCCAATCCATTCCTAAAATGATATCAAAATCACTTATATTGATTTGTACTAGATCCGCTTCTAATTTTTTATCTTCCAATTCTACACTACAGTTTAGATACTTAGTACAAGATACTAATATCATATCTCCTGGAGCAGCCACTTGGTAGGGTGGTTCATCCATTCAGGAGGCATGCATAAATACTTAACAAATTTCTTGGCAACAAAGGAATGACTAACTCCACAATCAAATATTACATATGCTGGCATAGAATTGATCAGAAGCGTACTTGTGACTATGTTTCTGACGCCTCTGTCTCAAGCTTAGTCATAGCATATGCCCTCACATTGATCTTTATTTATTACCGAAGGAACTACCACTCTTCTCCCTATTGACCTTCGTGTTTGGGCAATCCATTACCCTATGTCCTTACTACCCACATTTAAAACATGCCCCGATCCTGAGACAACACTCTCATAGATGCCACCTCCCATAGGTCTTACACTAAGAATGAGTCCTTCACCCAGTTGGCTTTAGGGGTGGTCCGTGACTCTTCTTTATCAACAGAAATCATTCACCTGACTTTAGTGCTCTAGACACAGCAAGTTCACTCCTAGGTCTTGGTCTCCTATTCCTAGCCTCCTCATCTAATCTCTTACAATCAACTTCAACCTTTACGCTAGCATCAAGCACATCACTAAATATGGGGTTATGAGAGGTGTTTACCTCATTCTAGATGCGACTCAGTAATTCTCGTATAAACTTACACTTCTTTTGTTCTGGATCCACCATTGTAGATGGAGCAAACCTTTGCAAGGTGATAAATTTATTTGAATATTGCACCACAGACATTCCAGGTGTCTGTTTCAGATTTTTGAACTGATCAATTTTCTGCATCCTAACTACGGATGGGAAGTAGCACTTAAGAAATTCTTCCTTAAATTTCATCCAACTAACTGACGGAGCAATAGTTGATTCAATGGTTGCCCACCATTTATTTGCTTCACCCATCAAGAAGGCCTTGATTATTAGATGTTCCATCTTCTCAGGCACTTGTAACCGTGTAAAATTATTCTCAATCTCATCTAACCACTTCTTTGCTAAATCTGGGTCAAGGGTCCCATCAAATGTGGAGACATGGTTTCTTTTCATGTTCTCATAGTAAATATGAGTTCCTCCTTATCCATGGGCTTGCGCATTGGTAGCATGAGTTTGGACCAACATCGCTTGGGCCTGGACTTGCCCTTGCAATGCTTGGGTTACCCTCGTTAAGGCTGCTACCACCTCAGCAGGTATCATCATATAAGTTTGGTTCCCATTTGGTCCATTGCCATTGGGTCCATTTTCCTGGTTCATATCCAAATCACCATTTCCCTAATTTGGTTCGTTACCCTGGTTACCCTTGCCATTCTTGCTATGAAAGGTATTACGTCGGACTTTAAAATCAAGGTCTGAATTTATTAGGTAAATTAAACTAAGAAACCGACATACATATTATCTCTAAGATAAGATCCATAACATCAAAATTTTCCTAACTCATTTCTAATTCTCATCTCTTGGGGGACCGTCACCCTCGTCAACCACTCCATTTCTCTAGGGATCATAGACTATAGGCTCATCTTCTATTGGTTCCTTCTCAGGATCATCCTCAGGCTCACTTGCTAATTTTGCATCTCTATTCGGCCATAAAATATATCCACCCTGGCACCTTAGGTGCAAGTGGTAGGTGATTATCCATCCAATTGGTCACACACTACCTCTTTTCTTCATATTTAGTGATTAAAGTCTAGTAAGCAGCATCTCATTCCTCCAGTTGGGTGGTCATCTCCTGAAATCCCTCTAACCACATGTTTGCCAATGCCTTCTATTCATTCTTTTCAACTTTCAATCGATTAGCCTCCTCTTGAAGTTGGAGAACCTCTTTCTGCAGAGCCTCTCTACTCTATCTCATGTGTTATCTCGACACTCTCAAGGTGGAAATCTCCTACGTTTGGTCAAGTACCCTATCTGCCAATGCATCAGCCTTTCTAACTCTCTCCATGGCTCGCTCTAACTCCTCAAGGTACATGTCTTGGTAGAACCTTTACCTTTTTCTAAGATGGGCCACATCATATCCTATCAAGTAGATTGGGCAATCATAGTCCTAATTCTCAATATGCACCGGTTCAACCATTTTCCTACAAAATCACAGCACACCATTAGTATTGATCTCATATCAAATTACAAATACAAATCTTTCAAGACTAATCTCTTATAATAATTCATCATTTGCCTATTATGTGTCCTCCCTATCAGGTCAATCACAACCTAGGCTCTAATATCACTAAAAATGTCACGCCTTTAACCCACACATACTAGTCATGAGACATCAGCTATATCCTCAAGTCACACTCAAGAGACATGAGGCTACATTAATCTTAAATAACTAATACAAAATCGATAAAAGTAAACAAATAATTTATTATGCGGTAAAAAGTTCAAAGTGAAAACACTTTACATACTAATGAGTTCAACTGTTCGATAACTAACATAAATACTTTCCCTTGCAATAAACAAGAAAGAGCAACAAAAGAAGTCTATCTCCTAATTCCTACATATCTCGGCATTAGTAGAAATCATCTTCAGGCTCTTCAACGTACACTATCTTATAGTTCTCAAGATCTGTAGAAATGTTAATAAAATGAGTTGAGTGATAATCGCCCAATAAATAGTACCCTTTGTTGGATCATGTAATTATAGCTTCTTTCATTCCAAAACATTCACATACACAATACATGCAAAACTAAGTCAAAGATAAACTTCAACTGAATACATATAATACTAATGAATGGCAATCATGACTTGAGATTCATGAAATACATAACTATACTTGAGGAGTCATGATACTGTAAAGCATTTCACATTTCACATAAACTTGTAACAAGTACATGTAATGACTGCCTTCTAAATACTCAGTCTGGAGATTAAACCCCTTTCTAGGAGGGCGACCAATAGGTTTCATGATTACTGATTGGTCACATGACATGACATAAGTCAATCAGCTGAACTCCATACAGACTCCATGACTAAGTCAATCGGGACTTTATATTGACTCCATGACGACATGCATAGTTGGGACTATAATCCATACTGTCAATTCCATGACCATATAGATCTTTTAAAATTTGTTTCATATATCACATGCATATTTCTTTTCATTTCATAAAACATGCCACTCAATCACAACTTATAATGTGTAAAGCATCTTAAACAAAATTACATGATCCATTTACATATAAGAACATAGAATTTGCACTCACAAAATTCACATGAAACATTTAGAAAAATAGAAGGATAAGCGCAACCTACCTCAAACTGACTGCTCATGAAAACAGCCTTAATTTTTGTTAGCTAGTGTTGTACCTATACGTATATATAAGTATCTTAATTAGTTGTTATTCTTTACATGGGTAAACAATAGACAAGCCCCTGTGGTTAAACCAATGCACAAAAAAGTCCCCTATAATTTCAAATTATACCTTTCGACACCTCATGGTTTGAATTTAGGTGAAAATGGATGGAAACCGTTAAAAGTAAAGGTTTTGAGTAAAATGACATATTTGCTCTAAAAAGGATATCATCAAACATTTTCCTAATTTATTTTTCATTATATACACAGAAAAGTGTTGAAATTTATATTTTAAATTCTTATAATACATACTCTAAGAAAATATTACAATTGCAAATATCAAATTTAAAACTATCAAATATTTTTCTAATTTTTCTTCACCATATAGATAGAAAATGTGTTGAAATTTTTATTTTAAATCCTTACAATACACAATCTAAGAAAATATTGCAATTACAAACTTTTATTTTAAAATGTTACAATACACATAAGAAAATAATGCAATTGAAAATATCAAATTTAAAGGTATCATCTATTTTTCAAATTTTTCTTCACCATATAAAGGTATCACTATTTTCCTAATTTCTCTATTTTAAATTCTTACAATAGACCCTCTAAGAAAATATTGCAATTGCAATCTTTGTTGATTTCTGTTGATATATTTTTTTATTTAACTTGTTTCCTACATATTTGGTGCCAATTTGGAGTTTTATTAAGGTTTGAGAGACAAAATAGGCATAGTAGGTCAAAATTTGTGTTTAAAAACTATTTTCTAAAACAAACACTTGCTTTTGAATGCATTTAACTCAAACGTGTTAGTTTTTAACCATTTTCGTCCAATTTTCATATTAGTTTAAACCATGAGATACTGAAAAGTTTAATTTAAAATCACGGGGATTTTTTATATATTACCCTAACCATAGGAGACTTTTTTGCTTTTTACCCTTCTTTGCACATAAAACTCTAAATATTTCTAGAATTCATGTCTAGCCAACCTACAAGAAATTTTGGAAAGAATTTCCCAAAATAGAAATTTCTATTTGTTATCAATTAATTAGTTAATTATTTATTTATTTATTTACTATTATCTTTATTATCATTATTTAATTAATTTAATCAATTAATCATTTAACTAATTACTATTAATTAATTAATCATTTAAATAATTATTAATTAATTAATTAATTAATAATATTTATTATTATTATTAATTAATTAATTAATAATATTTGTTATTATTATTAATTAATCATTCACTAATTATTACTAATAATTTAACTAGTTATTATGTTCATTAATTAACTGGTTATTATTAAATATTTAATTAATCATTTAGCTAATTACTATCATTATTTTTAATTGTTTATTTAATTAACCATATCACCAATTAATTATCAACCAATTGATTAATTACTTATCCAGTTATTATCATTATTATTAATTAATCATTAATTAATTAATTAATCTTTTAACTTTACTATTACTACTACTGCTACTACTATTACTATTATTTCCTATTTGCCTTAATATTACCTTAGCATCAATTCATTTTCTTAATCACATTTAGTTAGTAAAGCTTGAATCTTTCCTTAAAGGATCTTGGACTTAATTAATAAAACTAAAGTCTTTATAGTTTACTTAAATTGGGATTAATGCCCAACCTAACATTTAACTAATTACTCAACCCCAATCGAGACCCAACCATTTTCTTCCTTTGATTTCTAGTTTAGGCCCAACACTTACTTAAAATGTTAACCTAATCCTTCTAATATATACAAACCCGATCCTTAATTCAATTAAAATTTATTCTAACCCAAACTCCAAATCCAACCAGTAGAGATTTGTTTGACCCGCTCCAAGTCAAGAAACCCTTCCAAGTCAAGAAACTCTACCCGATTCCTTGACCTGTTTAAGGAATGGGTCATCTTCCTCTTCTCTTCTTCTTTTTTTTTTTTTTTCCCTTGAAGCCATAGCCACCACTTCACCATACTAACCGCCACCGTCATCTTCTTTACCTCCATTGCCCGCAGCCTCAGCCGCTGACCTCTTGAATGCTGGTAGCGGCAACAGCAGTGGCAGCAACTGGCCACCGCTGCTGCCCACTGTAGCATAAAAACACAACAGCTGCAGCTCCCTCCGGCCTTTTCTTAGGGTTAACGTCATTGGCAAAGATGCATAAAGGAGCGTCGCAGACCCTCCTTCTCTTCTCGGTTCAACACTAAAGTACAAGCTCCAGCGCTTAAATCTTTACTTTCGTTTTTTTGCATTTGACAGAAAGGAAAAGAGAGAGTTAACGTACGATGTTTTTCTTTCTGATAGGTTTTTGAGGAGTGGGTAACCAACTAAGATACCTTATCTCTAAATTCTCTATCCACTTCAGTTTAAAACAGGTTGTGGAAGGATTTTGTTCATTCCTGAATCTTATCTCTTATGAGGTTGTTACTCCAAAATCACTTTTACTCCATTTACACTTGTTTTACTTTTATTGCTAACAAAATTACTCTAATAATTAATCTGAAAATTTTATCGATTTTACACAAGTTTATTTGTGATGAATTTGATGTGACTTAGAATGCCCAGTGATAGATTGGGTATATCTCAAATATTAACGTAAGATTTTCTACAATATTTAGACAAGGTTTCTTTTTTTTTTTTTTTAGCTTCTTTATTGACTAGTGACATGTTCAGCTGCAGTATCAAGGAGAATAAAGGAGGTACTTTTTCTTGATATGGTTCTCTTTTTCTTGATTTGTATGAAGGAACAACCGAGTTCTAAACTTTTTAAATACAAAGTTGAATTTCATGGGAGCATGAAAGGGCTACTACTTTGGAGTTTGGGAAAGGTTACGTTACAGAGTTTAGAATTATAAATCCTTGTGATACTAAAGGTTGAGTAGTTATTAAGAGAGCTCAATGCAGATAGCTGAGAAAACAAAAAAAAAAATGTGGGTCTGTTTGATAACATAAAAAAGTGCTGGATCTGAATCTTTTCAAATATTTAGAAGTTTTGACTGTTTGATAACTAGAAACTCATCTAAATCATTTAAATGATGCTAAATTTTTATGTACTTTTTTTAGCACAAGAATCCTAACCGAATGCTTAGTGTTGATTAGAATTCTAAATGGTTAATGTTGATTAGAATTAAGGGATTTACTTTAACTACCATATCTTATCTGCCAAATCTACCCTTATTTGTTAACTATGATCAAACTCCTTATTTAATTAAATAACTTAATATTCTTTATCTAATTAAACAACCTAACAACCTGATATTTTTTATCTAATTAAACAACCTAACAACTTGATATTCTCTGTCAATTATTCATGCATAACCTGTGCGAAGAATTTACAAATAATCATTTTTTGACGTTCTTAGGTCAAATCTAAATGTTAGATGAATTATTAGATTTTAATATTTCTTTTGATAGTTTCCATAACACATGTCATCTTTTTTGTTAATTTGATTTAAAAATAATTATTCTCACAATTTTAAACTAATTAAATTATAGGTTCTATTTCTTTTTTGGATGAAAAAATAGAAGGGCGAAATTGTACAATTTGGCTTATCAAATATTCAGTTGTAAATATTTATCAAATTGTATAGATGGGTTTAGCAAATTAATTGTTAGACATTCATATATTTCATTTCTGTGCTTAAAATTTAGCAAATTAATTGTTTCAATTTTCAGAATTCAGAATTCAGGTTTCAAAATTCAGATCCAGTTTTATCAAATGGACTCTTAGTCAATGTTATCAATCTGCGCGAATAACTATAGCAGCTCCACTTATTTATTCTAGGCTCCCCAGCCTTTCAGAATGTTTAAGAAAGAGGTCCAAATGTGATATGAAATGTGATATGCTTTCAAGTTGTAGTTAGTTGATTCTTTAGAGAATATGATGGTGCAAAATACGTGGAGGTGTTTGTACTCGTGAATTCAAAGGATTCCTCTAATCCCACTTGTCCGTGCTCCCCAAGTGGAAAATGTGGCATAATCCTATATGTTGCTACACTAAAAAGTTACCAAATCAGATGCACCTTAAACAAAGAAAAAACAGAGTCCACAGTTCTAACCGGTCATCTTGGCTAAACTACAAAAATGTGTTACATAATCATATCTTACACGTGGTCCCAACTTTGAGCCTTAATCTGAATTTCATGAGTATCCTACTAAACATACATTTAAGAAAGGTTATAAACAATTTTATCCCCTTTGAAGCTTTGGGCATCTGGCTTTCAAGGACCCATCTTTATTGGTTAATTAAATTACTAAATATGTGATTCGATGTGTAGGAGTGATACATGTGTATCTACAATCTGATTATAAAGCACTTTAGAAAAGAATACTGCATCTTTATCTCACCATATATTCTGTCAAGATCCCAAAGGAAAAGGAAAAACACAGCAGCTATGTCGGATTATACCCCAATTTTTCCTCAAGAACTCATCACCGACATACTCTTGCGCCTCCCTGCAGTGTCCATAGCCCAGTTCAGGTGTGTTTCTAGGCCATGGCGCTCTTTACTCTCCCACCCACAATTCATCAAATCCCATTTTACACTCCAGGACAGCCATGACCCGGAAAAGTACATCCTTATTTCTTGCTCTGATCACACCCTTCACACAATAATTTTAACCCCCAGCAGCAGCAGCAGCAGTACCCAAGACGCTGTTGCAAGAAAGATCAGTTTTCCACAGTGCCTAGACAAGTGGGAAACTGTGGTGGGTCATGCCATGGTTTGGTCTTAGTAGAAACTAATGAAAGTAGCTTGTATTTGATCAACCCCACAACTTTGGAGAGTGTAAAAATCCCAAGTTTTCCTTTGGCTTTGGACTCTTCCGCTAGTTTTAGCATGCATGGATTTGGATATGATGATCGGACGGATGATTATAAGATTGTTACGCTTTCATACTATGACACGGACAATGAACACGAGCCGGATTGTGCTGATACTTTTGTTGATGTTTATAGTGTAAAGACAAGAACTTGGAAGAGATTCGATCCGTCTCCTTATGATCATGCTGTTCCTGAACTTGCCGCAGGGGTTTTCCTGAATGGGGGTCTTCATTGGATGGCTTGTGATAGAGCTGCAGGCTATCCATCTGTTATTGCTGTTTTCTTTTTGGATGGCATGGATTTTCAGGAAGTGCCAGCTCCTAGTAGTCTTGATGGAGGTAAATTTGTGTTTAACAAGCTCGTGGCTCTTGGAGGATGTCTTGGAATTGTTGTCGATTATTATAATGGTCAGGTAGATGTTTGGGTAATGAAACAGTATGGTGTCCAAGAATCTTGGACCAAGTTTACTATTAATGTACTTGGAGCTACTGATATGTTTAAACCTGTATGTAAATTGCGGAATGAGGAGATTGTTTCGGAGAAGGATGGTGAGAAGTTGGTTTTGCATAGTTTGAGAGAGGGGACTTCGAGGGAAATGGTGGTTGCTGGTCTTCCAGATGTGTTTGAACATGGGGTGATCAACTTTTCGAAGACCCTTCTGTCGCCAAAAATGAAAAAACTTATAGTCTGAATGCAAAATTGCATACTGCTGAGGGCCAAATTGAAGCTTGATGCTGTACAAGGTAAAACTTTCAACTTCTATGACTTGCTTTTATCTTAGACTAGTCTTTTTCAGCCTCGCGCATGCTCTGGGTTTCTGTTAAGGCAAGTAGTTTAGTACTTTAGTGTAAAATGCTTGTACATTTAATACATGATATGTGTTAGTAACAGTGGGGAATTTGACTTTAGGCAAATTCGATTATTACTCTAATTGGTTTACTCATTTGGGTTCTTAATGCGTGCTATATGCCAAAATGCATTCGACTAATAATTGTTATTGGCTGTAGTAATGAACTGAAGAATAGTGGTTTGCCAGTAATTATTCAAGAAAAAGTAGAAAGAAAGAGAGATCAAACTTTGTCCGCAGGAGAATTGTGTTCATCACTTCAGCCCAGTTTGCTAACAATAACTGTTGCTTTTCTCGAACTCGTTACCAATTAAAACCATGAAACAAAGTCCAAGTCAGATTGATACCAACGACAAACATGACTCAGAGAAGTGAAATTAAATAATCATACTCCGATTACAAACAAAAAGATCAAAGAAAAAAAATCAGATGATGAAATCCTGAATAACTAATCAGGAAAGGGTCCATAAGCAATTCCAGTAGGACACAAAAATGACTAAAAATTCAAAACATACAAATTCCACAACTGATCTAGACCAAGATTACCAATCGAAAAGAGTTTCATATATTTCATAATTGTTCGATTTGAGAAGCCTTTGACTTATTTTAAACGACAACAATTAGTTGCAGCCAAAGGATTAAACTTCGCAGAGGCTCATGATAAGCCTTACATAGAAAGAACTGGAGAAGAGCCAAAAAAGCAACAGGATGATTTCAACTGTTAAGATGATTGACGAATCTCTTCTACATCTCAAAAGAGAGAGAACCACAAACAACTCTTGTATCAGTTTCACCAAGTAGCCAACTGTTATGAGATTCAAAAAATTTCGACCAATTATGCTTTGCTTGTAACGAAGATCTGAAGTTGAAGCAACTGTTCTCAATGCAAGCATAGGATCACAAGGTCAATTTGGTAACAAAGAAGCCGCAAAGTGTGCAGAACATCGCGAAGCTATTGCGTCAATTGTCAAAAGTCATCCTCAACCAAATACACCCATTTGCTCGTATAAAGTCTCAACTTATCCATGTTAAAATACATTTTCTGTCAAAAAAACAAAGAAAAAGTACGAAAACCCTTGGCAACAAAGAATAATACAAAGTAATATATTAACCAGCAACTTAAGTGACTCGGATTGATGTTATATCAATAAAGGATAATACAAGAGAGACACATTTGTCCTTATTACTTTTCAAGCCATTCAATAAGTCTATCACCATCTGCACCTATGATTAACAATAACAAAGAAACAAAAACGGGGGAAAAAAAGGACCAAACAACTCACCACAATATAACATAATAATGACTAGACTTTAGACAAAAAGCATGAGCCAAAAACGCTGAGATAACTATATTAATTCGTGAATGTGATTTTGAGTAATAGCCCACAAAAATACAAGTAGTAATAACTTAAAAAATGAAGCACACCTACACACTTACAAAAGTTAAGAATATTCATAAAGATCCTAGTATACATCATGTCGATTATGATTAATCACAAAAAGAAAAGAAATTCAAGAAACTATCATGGTAAATTTTCTTAAAATTTTCATCAAGCATCTAGAAATCATCAATTGAAGCTTTAATTTAATAACAGAATAACAAACACAACCGCAAAAAGAAAAAGAAAAAGAAAAAAGGGATTTATTGAGGTAAAAGAAAGCAATACCAATAATAGTAACCTGAAACTTCGGCCATCTTAGATTCAACAAAATTCTATGCCTGAAGAATGCGGAGATTACAATGCTCCCCACTATTAATCATCTCCTCATGCTCTGTTCATTTGTCGATGCACTCATATGGATACTTGAAATAATCTTCTAGACAAATAGTACATACATACAACATAAGGAAGAATGGAATAAAAAAGAGCATTGTTATACATACAACATAAGGAAGAATGGAATAAAAAAAGAGCATTAAAGTTAACAAAGAAACTGCCAAATAGCAACACTTTTTTAGAAAACAATAAATTAAAACCTTCACATCTCAATTTTCTTTGCAGTAACTAAAAGAAATCCTCAGAAGTCAAAAACTAAAAATAAAAACAACTCTACCAAATATATTCTGCCAACATAAAAATCAGACGTTATTCCTCACTATAAAATTATAACCAATTAAAAATATTAAGAAAATGATGGATATAGAGGTTAGACTTTTGGATTTTGCCAATACGTGATAGCATATATTTTTGGGTTTCTTTAATTTCACTTTGTTTCAGACCCGACATGCAATTAGTAAGCCTTCAAAACCGCATTGCAGAAGCTGTAAAACAGAATTGAAAATCAAATTAAATTAAAAAAGGAAAAGAAAAACAAAATTGACATCAAATAACTGAAATCTTTACTGGCAAAGAAGAGGAAGTGCAGCTATGTCTGTAACCCAATTGCATGTATTAGAGAAAGAACCTAGCCACTGTGAAGGAAAAACAAATTTCACAACCAAAATCTCAAATGGATATGCAATAAGATAGAAAGAGTATGCACCAGCAGGGTTGGATGGGGGATGAATAGGTTAAGAGAGAGAGGGGCAATACATAAAGAATGAGAAGAACTTGCTGTTGGAATGTATGCCCTAAAACAATCATTTTATTTAAATGCATTCCTAATTAAGTTTTGTATTTTATGAATTTCCATTTTATCTGTTAAATATTTGATATAACTGATAAAGTCCTTAGAATATTTATTGATGTGATGGTAGTCACAAGAGTTGCTGATTATGAGATATCAATCACATTTATAATAAATATTCTTAAAGTTCCCTAGTCATAGTATTAATGAGACAGGACATCATTAATACGGAAAGACTAGTACACAGTTAGTCTTTACTTAATGTAAGTAGTGGTTGTTCTCATCAACCAAGGTATAGTGATACCTAGGCTAATGTGTAGATGAATTGTAAGGTACGAATTCATTAGAGTGATCCACGCAGAGATCCTATTAAGATATCTATTAAGTGCCAATGGTGGAATCTCTTATGGAAAATTATGTAAGTGATCCTAGACTTGAGATCACCATAGTATCTTGAGTGTGAATCACTGCCTTTTGATTCTATTACTTGTTACTCACCAAGAGTGACTTAAAGAATAAAAATTGGGGGTAGTGTGAAGCATGAAAAGATAGTGAGTGATCAAGAAAGGATTCACCACTCCGATAGTGGGAGTTGATATCCAGAAAGGCCACTAGTTGGAATTTAACCTTAATAGTCGACTACGTTAGGTTAATTGAAGAATGTTTTCAAGTTAACCTAATCTAGGGTTAATTCCGAGAACTAGAAAATTAATTAGTCATTAGGGAATTGGCACTTATTTCTCATTTCCTGACTAATTGGATATCTATGGTGAAAGGATAATAATTACATGGTAATTTTCCATGGAAAGGTTTGGTCAAAATTCCCTTGACTAATCCCGAATACCTGGATGGTTATGATGTGTTGTTAGACACCGCTCACAATCTATAATTATGAATGAATTAATTATTGTAATTAATGATAAAATAAAGTTGTTTATTTTATCTAATTCTTCTTGAGAATTATAATTCATAATTATTGCCAGTGTATTTGGAACCTATTGGATCACACGCATAGAGATTGAATTCTGGATTAAAATTGTGTGTCCAAATAGAGATTTGGAGATAAAACCTTTTTGGGGTCTAATCACAAGGAATAAAAGATTCTGGGGCTATTTGAGCAAATAGGATAAAATAGTTATCCTATATTCGTTTTGATTTGGATTAAACAAAACCCTATCTTTTCTCTCTACCTCTCTCCTATAAATAGACAGACTATGTGATACTCTGGGATATAACACCAATACAACAGCAATTGACAGAATAGAGAGAGGCTAGGTTTTTGAGAAAAACCTACGTAGAGAGAAATTCCAAAAAAAGAGAGAATAGGCTAGCACCTTTTCTATACTTTCATACACACACAACTAGGATCGTAGAGACGATTCAAGAGAAGATCCAGACTTCTCTCTCGCATGAATTGCAGTAGAGGCAGGACGCTTGGATTACTGAAAAGGGGCTGACCACTCTCTACAACGCAACAAGAAACCGTTTCTAGGATTAAGGTAATCCTACAACTCCTCTTCTCTACAAGTCATACGTAGTTTAGGGTGATTCCTGGTGGGTTGTTGGGGCTAAAATTTTTGTTTTCCGCTGCGTCTGCTGTCCCAAAACCTAACAGTGGTATCAGAGCCATCCCTAGTTCTTTACGTATGATTTCATATGTTCTGTTGATTATTGTTCATGGATTATATGATTGATATCTATACACGTGCTGAATTTTTGTTGAAAAGGTTGTAACTTTAATTTGATTAAAGTATTTCTGAGAACTGAAAAATTTTTCACAAGACAAAAGGTTTATGTTTTGGAAAGAGTTCTGCAGCACCCAATCGTTGGATGCTGAAACTGGGAATCGCGACTCGGATAGCGGATCATGTTCGTGGATCCCGATCCATGAACTGTACTTCGCGGATCGATTCACGAATCTGGTTCGTGGATCAGAAACATGCTGGATCCGCGAGGCCAGTTCGCGGATCGGTTTGCGGATCAGTTCGCGAATCCTTTACGGAGCTCTCAGAACTGATTCGCGCACTCAGAGATCCGCGAAGCTTGTTCGCGGATTCTTTGAGAAACTGTTTTCTACGAAAGAAAATTTTTTGAAAAACTAAGTTTTCAGATTTGGAAAAATTTTTGATTCTGTTCCAAATTTTAATCGTTAAAATTTGTTATGAAATTTGTGATTTCAAGTTTTATTAGGTCAGGAATTGATTTGAATCTTAATTTGATTAATTCAAATATTGTTCCAATTTATTTTCTAAATTAGTTAGAATTAAAAGTGACCTAATAAAATTATTTTACCAAAATTTTCTGCACATGTATGATTTCAAAACTTGTTTGAGATCTTGAGATATAAAATTCAAATAATCCATGAATAGTTGTTGACTGTTATTACATGCTTTCTTTTAATTTAAAGTTGTTTAAATTTATATGAATGCATGGTGGATGGTTGTGGATATAAGCCCAATGTGATTGTGGATGAATGGTTGAATGGTTGGTTTTTTATAAATAGGGCCTGCGTGTCCTGCTTTTCTTATTTTTCTATTTGTAATTTCTCTCCTTATCTAATTCCCCCTGAATGTAACTCGGGGTTTCTTATATTCTATTTGTAATGTATAATAGATAGGAAATTGTAATTAGTATAGAAATTGTAAATTGGAAGATGAAGAAAGGAGCTGTGCATTAACTGTGCAACCAAGAGGGAGGAAATTCGATTTAACCCTAGTCAACCATTAATTTCCCTAATGGTCGGAAAAATTAATTTAGGAATATCCACAACCATCCACGTTTTATTTTATGCTATATTTATTTGTGAAATATTTATATGCATGATTGTTGATGAGATCGTCAAATGATTTTTCCAAAACTTCAAACTAAATTAAAATGTTTTGGAAAAGGCAAACAAATCCCTCAAAATTTAATATTAAATCAAAACTGCCTTCCATCATTATAGTATAAAACAAAGTGTGGTCATTAAGTGCTAGTTTGTTGGGATTCACTCAAATCTGCCTTACTTACTACATGTTTTTTACTATAAGAAATGTTCTTAAGAATGATGGGTTTGATTTAACTAAAATTATGGTTTGTTGGGATTCACTCAAGGCCATGAATTTTAGAGGCAAGAGTTAGGTTAATACATAAGATGTAAAATCAAGAGTTGATACCTAACGGATCTAGAAATTACTAAGGGTTGCAATTGGTAAAGTACCTACCTGTTAAGATTATTTTGATTTGTTGGGATTCACTCAAAGTCAAAATAGTTAAGACGGGATTCTAGCCACTATGGATTTTTAGAAAATCTTGGATCAATTTTTAGAGGGTAATTGATTTGGAAAAATAGTGGAAATAAAATCATAATTTTGGAAGTTTTTATGATTTTATTAAACAAAGGATTTTCTAACAAACTCTATCTTTATTTTGTTGTAGAATGAGTAATAATTTGAGGCTACGTACAATTCTCACTGATTGTAAACTGAACGACACAAATTTTCTCGACTGGCGTCGCAATGTCCTACTCGTTCTCACTCATGAAAAAATAGAATATGTACTTGATGGGCCTATGCCTGATGAACCCGAACCAACTGCACCTGCTACTGTTAAGAATGCTTACAAGAAGCATAAGGATGATAATAGAGTGGCTTCATGTATCATGATAGCCTCTATGACTCCTCAACTCCAACAGCAGCATATGAACATGGGGGCATATGAAATTGTACAACACCTGAGAGAGTTGTTTGAAAAACAATCTAGGACGGTGAGGTATGATACCTCCAAGGAATTGTTCAGGTGCAAGATGGCAGAGGGAGCATGTGACAGCCCCACTGCTCCTTAGGGCGAACCCTAGGGTATCGGCGGACTGCCTGCCCAGCTCTCGCCAGGACTCGATAGCTAATACAAACCATCAATTCACATCTTACAAAACTAAAACTTCCAAATTCAAAAGTCAACCAGCATACATACATAAGTTTCACACCACCATTCCAACTTAAAACATAACAGGGTATTTAAGGATACAAAGTCAACCTCTAAACTTATCCATGATAGGGTTTGCTAGTACGTTCTCTCTTAAACAAAAATATAACAAAACTTAAACTACTTGCATGTACTTCCAATCCCAAGCTCAAGCAAATCCCTCTGCTAAGGAAAACAAAAGGGAAAATAGGGTGAGCTAAAAGCCCAGTGATGTTCCAAAAGACAGGCATGCAAAATAGCAATTAGCACATTTGCACCACAAAGATTTTGATAAACAATCACACTAGCACATTTGCAATAAAATTTGGAATTTCAAGTATAAGTACAGAGATGATCACAGAAGCACTGTCAACCAGGAGATGGTGCCTACGCACTACTCAAGCCGCTCGACTCGGAGATCAGTGCTCACGAGGAGTTCAGCACTCAAGCTTCTCTTACTGGAAGATCAGTGCACAAGGATCACTTAAATAACAATTTAAATATAAAAGGATACAGATGGCTCTCAGGAGCCAAGTTCCACAGCAGCAACTTGATCCAAGTCCGTTGACACTCCGTCAACCAAGGAAATGCAAGAATTAATGTCCAGTAGAACTCCACTCATCAGCCATACCCGTTCACCCATTCTCCCACCTTACCGGGCCCGAACACCAACACAGGAGGTAATACTCGAGTATACCAAAAACAAGAAACAGGATCCAAGGGCATCATTAGTCGACTCGACCAAGCCCTAACTGGCTCGATTCGACCAATGAGCCGATGGAGTGGACTCCGATCACGAGTCCCAAGAACTGACAACAAGATTAGCCCTTGTGATATCACACAAGTGGCCATTTCACAGGCACAGTTAACAAGCACAGGTAAACAAGCTTCTAATCAGATTAGTCGATGGAATATTACCCAAACGACTCACAGGTCAAATATAGGCAAGGGCCAAATCCACAAGTATCATGATATCAAGGATATACAGTTCAAACAAAAGAGATCGAGTGTGATAAGGTACGCACTCGTCTCGAACATAATAACACAAGAGAGTGTCCAAGCCAACAGATTTCATGTAGTTCACATAATCAAGTAGGTCAAGATCAGACAATCCAACTAGTCACATTTAACAAGTAAACAAGCATTGGAACACTCACCTTTGTACTCAAAACAACTTTAAGTATCTACTCCGAGATTCCCTTCGTCCACCGTCAAGGCCTAATAACAAGCAAATAAGAGGCATTTAGGTTTGGCTATCCCAAATTTAGGTCAACTAAAATGCACATGCTAATCGCCACCTAAATTGCTAATCCAAACCGTCACAATGTATCAAGTTCAAATCAAGGGTGTATAACAAGGAAAAAAAATGTCATATTTACAGGAGAACAATGAGTCAAATAGGTTATGGCGCGAGAAAAGGGCATAATGAACCAAGAAAAGTGGAAAGTGATGAATGAGGGTTCACAAGTGAAGATTTAAGGGTGACAGCTTTGCCGCCCTTCAGAAATTGGATCATAACTGTGGCCACACTTATCGGATTGGGGTGTACTTTATGGAGTTTCGAATATAAGACATAGCTCTACAACTTTCATGAAGAGGTCAGATATCAATTCATGCTTTATCACAGTCAAAACGGCAGATATCAGAGAAGCAGGAAATCTGTCGGGAAAAATTCAGACTGGACGAACAGTCTCGGGAAAACAGTCATAACTCGACGTAGAAAAATCGAAATCAAGCTCCGTCAGTGGAGTTTAAAACTAGGTTCATAGGGCTTTCTAACGGTATAAGGCTCGGATGCTAGTTCATTTTCTACAGGTAACAGTAACCTCGGGAATTGGGCTGTTTTTCATTCCTGCTTTCTAAGAAAATTTCTGGTTAGTTGCTTTTCTTCTATCAACCTTTTAAAACCATTTCCCTCACTTGCCAAGGTGTTAAACCAGCTAAAACAGCAATTAATTCCATCATTAAAGTATCACAAGACATCAAGCAATTCATCAAACACTTGGTGGCCTACAATAAAAATCCAAACTCTACTTATCAAACTCAAGATTTCCTTCCATAATCCTTCCTTCCAAACAACCATAAGCACATTAATTATGTCTAACTAACCTCCTCTTTGAATTTAAAGATCATTAAAGCTTAAATAAGTGAAAATTTACCTTGCTAGAAGAGTGAGATAAACCACCAAAGAGCTTCACTTCTTGCAACAAGGCTTGAGGTTTAAGTAGTAATCTAGGTTGGATTTTACCCAAAGGTGTTTTTCCTTCACTAAATCACCAAATTTCTAGCTTAAGTTTTGGTTGTTCTTCATGGTGGAAGTGCCGGCCAAGAGAGAGAAGAGAAGAGGGAAATTTAGCTTAAATTTTTGAATTGGAAGGTTTAAATAGAAGTCTTAAGTCAAGGGGGTTATGGGATGGTTGACATGTGGCATGATCTTGGCCAAGAATTGGGTTAAAGTTCTAGGTAATTAGCTTCTAATCCCTCAATTAAAACATAACCTACTTAATGCCACATAGATTTAATGCATTTGACTACATAAAACACTAAAATGCAATTCCAAATTAATGTCATGCTATGCATGCAAAATAAAGTACATAAAGGAGAATAATGCACTTAAGGCTTTCATGGTGCAATCAAGCCATTTTTTTTTCCATTTTCATCATCAAAATTTTTTTTTTCTGGGTTCTCACAGAGCACCTGTTGCTCCACATGTCTTAAAGATGATTGGGCTAATTGAGAAATTGGCTGAATTGGGCTTTAAGATGGAGCAATAGCTAAATATTGATTTAGTTCTTTAATCTCTGCCAGATTCTTTCTCTCAGTTTGTTATGAACTATCAGATGAACAATCTGCAGCACACACTGCCTCAATTGTTGAATGTGCTGAAAACTGCTGAGAAAGAAATAAAAAAGGTTAAGGGTCCTACTGGAGTGCTTGTTGTTACTTCTTCCAATAAAAGGAAAAGGCAAGGAAAAGGGCCTAAGAATCCCAAGAACAAGCCCACCAAGAAGCCCAAGAAGGCCAAGACGGACCAGTCCAATGCAACCTGCTTCCATTATGAACAAACTGGCTATTGGAAGAGGAACTGCAAGAGCTATCTGAAGAGCTTGAAGCAAAAGAAGTTTGGGGAAGCTTCAACACCAGGTACATATATGATTGAGATTAATGTTTCTACTTCCAAATCTGACTCTTGGGTATTAGATACCGGATGTGGCTCTCACATTTGCACATCTATGCAGGGTTTAAAGAACAGTAGAAAGTTGGGTAAAAGAGAAGTAACCCTACGTGTTGGCAATGGAGCAAAGGTTACTGCTCTAGCTGTAGGGACTTACTACATTAGTTTACCCAGTGGGTTGATTTTAGAATTATCAAACTGTTATTATGTTCCAGCACTTACTACAAACATCATTTCTATTTCCTATTTGGATGTGAATGGGTTTAAGATAACCCAAGAGAATAAATGTTGTTCTTTTTCAAAGAATGGTGTGTTTTATGGTTCTGGAAAATGGAATAACGGTTTATATATTCTAGATCTTGATAACCAAATTCTCAACATACAAGAAAAGAGAATGAAGTTAGATAAACTAAATAAAACCTACCTCTGGCACTGTAGGCTTGATCATATAAATGAGAAACGCATTTCCAAGTTACACAAAGGTGGGTACTTGGACTCATTTGATTATGAATCATATGACGTATGCGAAACTTGTTTACTTAGAAAAATGACCAAAACACCCTTTACTGGTAAAGGGGAACGGGCCAGTGATTTACTTGGGTTAGTACATACTGATGTATGTGGCCCAATGACAATCACAGCTAGAGGTGGATTTTCATACTTCATTACCTTTACTGATGACCATTCTAGATATGGTTATGTGTATTTAATGAAATACAAGTCTGAATCTTTTGAAAAGTTCAAAGAATTCAGAAATGAAGTAGAGAAACAAACCGGTAAAAGTATTAAGACACTACAATCTGATCGTGGTGGAGAATACTTAAGCGATGAGTTTCGATTTTATCTAAAGGACAATGGAATAGTTCCACAATGGACTCCTCTAGGGACACCACAACTAAATGGTGTATCTGAAAGGAGAAACCGCATCTTATTAGATATGGTAGGGTCCATGATGAGCCACTCGAATGCCCCAAAATCGTTATGGGGATATATTTTGGACACAGCTTCCCATACTCTTAATAGAGTACCCAATAAGGTTGTTGATTCCACACCATATGAGATATGAAAAGGAAAGAAACCAAAACTGTCTTACATGAAGGTTTGGGGTTGCCCACCCTATATGAAGAAGGCAAAATCAGATAAGCTTGAACCAGGATCTAACAAATGTTTGTTTGTAGGGTATCCAAGAGAGTCTATAGGATACTATTTCTACAACCCAATTGAGCACAAAGTGTTTGTCTCAAAACATGCTATCTTTCTAGAAAAAGAGTTTATTCTATAAAGGGACAGTGGGAGTAGAATAGAACTTGAAGAAGTTCAAGATACTAACATGGAACTTGAAGAAGTTCAAAATGATCAAACAAACATTGAACAACCTGGTGAAGAAAGGGTTCAGCCACATAATGATGAGACACAAATGGAAGTTGTGAACATTCAAGAACCCCATAGGTTAGTAAGAGTACGCTCAACTCCCAAGAGATATGAGTTCCTTGTGAGCCAAGGCAATGATGTACTAGTCATTCAAGATGACGAACCTACTACCTACCAAGAGATCTTGAATAGTCCAGACTCCTCCAAATGGTTAGAGGCCATGAATTCTGAAATGGATTCCATGTATGACAACAAGGTATGGACCTTGGTTGATCCACCTGAAGGGGCAAAACCCGTAGGGTGCAAATGGGTCTTCAAGAAGAAGACAGACATGGATGGTAGTGTGATTACCTATAAAGTTAGACTGGTAGCCAAAGGCTACAAGCAGAAAGAGGGAATCGATTACGATGAAACTTTCTCACCAGTAACTATGTTTAAATCCATTCGGATATTGCTTGCAATAGCAGCATACCATGACTACAAGATTTGGCAGATGGATGTAAAGACTGCATTCCTTAATGGGAATTTGCAAGAGGATATATACATGACACAACCTGAAAGCTTTATTTCGCCAAATCCCAATCAGATATGCAAGCTACAGAGGTCCATTTATGGACTTAAGCAAGCATCCAGAAGTTGGAATATTTGGTTTGATGAGACAATCAAAGAGTTTGGTTTTCTTAAAAATCCGGATGAACCTTGTGTATACAAGAAGGTTAGTGGGAGTTCATGTTGGAATGTATGCCCTAAAACAATCATTTTGTTTAAATACATTCCTAATAAAGTTTTATATTTTATGAAATTCCATTTTCTCTGTTTGATATTTGATATAACTGATAAAGTCCTTAGAATATTTATCAATGTGATGATAGTCACAAGAGTTGCTGACTATGAGATATCAATCACATTTATAATAAATATTCTTAAATTTCCCTAGTCATAGTATTAATGAGACAGGACGTCATTAATACGGACAGACTAGTACACAGTTAGCCCCTACTTAGTGTAAGTAGTGGTTGTTCTCATCAACCATGGTATAGGGATATCTAGGCTAATGTGTAGATGAATTATAAGATACGAATTCATTGGAGTGATTCACACAGAGATCCCATTAGGATATCTATCAAGTGCCAATGGTTGAATCTCTTATGGAAAATTATGTAAGTGATCCTAGAATTGAAATCACCATAGTATCTTGAGTGTGAATCACTGCCTTTTGATTCTATTACTTGTTGCTCACCAAGAGTGAATTAAAGAATAGAAATTGGAGGTAGTGTGAAGCATGGAAAGATAGTGAGTGATCAAGAGAGGATTCACCAACTCCGATAGTGGGAGTTGATAGCCAAGATGGCCACTAGTGGGAGATTAACCTTAATAGTCGACTACGTTAGGTTAATTGAAGAATGTCTTCAAGTTAACCTAATTTAGGGTTAATTCCGAGAACTAGCAAATTAATTAGTCATTAGGGAATTGGCACTTATTCCTCATTCCCTGACTAATTGGATATCTATGGTGAAAGGATAATAATTACATGGTAATTTTCCATGGAAAGGTTTGGTCAAAATTCCCTTGACTAATTCCGAATACTTGGGTGGTTGTGATGTGTTGCTAGACACTGCTCACAATCTATAATTATGAATGAATTAATTATTGTAACTAATGATAAAATAAAGTTGTTTATTTTATCTAATTCTTCTTGAGAATTATAATTCATAATTATTGCCAGTGTATTTGGAACCTATTGGATCACACGCTTAGAGATTGAATTCTGGATTAAAATTGTGTGTCCAAATGGAGATTTGGAAATAAAACCTTTTTGGGGTCTAATTATAAGGAATAAAGGATTTCGGGGCTATTTAAGCAAATAGGATAAAATAGTTATCCTATATTTGTTTTGATTTGGATCAAACAAGATCCTATCTTTTCTCTACCTCTCTCCTATAAATAGACAGACTGTATGATACGTCTGTACAATATAACAACACAACTACGGTTGACAGAATAGAGAGAGGTTAGGGTTTTTGAGAAAAACCTACGTAGAGAGAAATTTCAAAGAAAGAGAGAATAGGCTAGCACCTTTTCTACACTTTCATACACACATATCTAGGATCATAGAGACGATTCAAGAGAAGATCCAGACTTCTCTCTCGCGTGGATTGCAGTAGAGGCAGGACGCTTAGACTGCTGAAAGGGGCTGATCACTCTCTACAAAGCAACAAGAAGCCGTTTCTAGGATTAAGGTAATCCTACAACTCCTCTTCTCTACGAGTCATACATAGCCTAGAGTGATTCCTGGTGGGTTGTTGGGGCTAAAATTTTTGTTTTCCGCTGCGTCTGTTGCCCTAAAACCTAACAGTTCAATCATTTTCCTTATATTATATGTGGATGATATATTAATAATGGGAAACGATATCCCAATATTATAATCAGTGAAGGGTTGGTTATCCAAAGACTTTTTCATGAAAGATTTAGGAGAGACTGCCTATATACTGGGTATTAAGATCTATAGAGATTGGTCTAAAAGGTTGCTTGGTCTTTCACAATCTACATACATAGATAAAGTGCTAAAGAGGCTTAGCATGGATCAATCTAAGAAGGGTTTCTTACCTATGACTCATGGAATATGCCTTTCTAAGAGCATGTGTCCAAAGACACAAGCTGAGATTGATAAGATGCATAATGTTCCATATGTTTCGGCAATTGGATCAATTATGTATGCTATGTTATGTACAAGACCAGATGTCTCCCATGCTCTGAGTGTCACGAGCAGATTCCAGACTAATCCAGGTGAAGGTCACTGGACAGCCGTTAAGAACATTCTTAAGTACTTGAGAAGGACTAAAGATCTATTCTTAATATACGGAAATGGTGAATTGGAGGTTAAGGGCTACACAGATGCAAGCTTTCAATCTGATAAGGATGACTATAAGTCATAGTCGGGTTTCATCTTTACTCTCAACGGAGGTGCCGTCTGCTGGAAGAGTTCCAAACAGGACACCACAGCGAATTCTACAACAGAGGCTGAGTACATTGCAGCCGCAGAGACAGCTAAGGAAGCTGTTTGGATCAAGAAGTTCGTGTCTGAACTAGGTGTGGTTCCTAGCATTGTTAATTCAGTAACTTTGTACTGTGATAACAATGGGGCTATAGCCCAAGCAAAGGAACCAAGGTCTCATCAACGGTCCAAATATGTACTAAGAAGATTTCACCTTATTAGGGAAATCATTGCCAGGAATGATGTAAAGATAGAGAGAGTCCCCACTAAGGATAACATAGCTGATCCTCTTACTAAGGCACTATCTCAAAAAGAAGCATGATAGTCATGTACTTTCATTTGGATTAAGAATTATGAATGAATTGTTTTAGTGCGAGTGGGAGGTTGTTGGAATGTATGCCCTAAAACAATCATTTTGTTTAAATACATTCCTAATAAAGTTTTATATTTTATGAAATTCCATTTTCTCTGTTTGATATTTGATATAACTGATAAAGTCCTTAGAATATTTATCAATGTGATGATAGTCACAAGAGTTGCTGACTATGAGATATCAATCACATTTATAATAAATATTCTTAAATTTCCCTAGTCATAGTATTAATGAGACAGGACGTCATTAATACGGACAGACTAGTACACAGTTAGCCCCTACTTAGTGTAAGTAGTGGTTGTTCTCATCAACCATGGTATAGGGATATCTAGGCTAATGTGTAGATGAATTATAAGATACGAATTCATTGGAGTGATTCACACAGAGATCCCATTAGGATATCTATCAAGTGCCAATGGTTGAATCTCTTATGGAAAATTATGTAAGTGATCCTAGAATTGAAATCACCATAGTATCTTGAGTGTGAATCACTGCCTTTTGATTCTATTACTTGTTGCTCACCAAGAGTGAATTAAAGAATAGAAATTGGAGGTAGTGTGAAGCATGGAAAGATAGTGAGTGATCAAGAGAGGATTCACCACTCCGATAGTGGGAGTTGATAGCCAAGATGGCCACTAGTGGGAGATTAACCTTAATAGTCGACTACGTTAGGTTAATTGAAGAATGTCTTCAAGTTAACCTAATTTAGGGTTAATTCCGAGAACTAGCAAATTAATTAGTCATTAGGGAATTGGCACTTATTCCTCATTCCCTGACTAATTGGATATCTATGGTGAAAGGATAATAATTACATGGTAATTTTCCATGGAAAGGTTTGGTCAAAATTCCCTTGACTAATTCCGAATACTTGGGTGGTTGTGATGTGTTGCTAGACACTGCTCACAATCTATAATTATGAATGAATTAATTATTGTAACTAATGATAAAATAAAGTTGTTTATTTTATCTAATTCTTCTTGAGAATTATAATTCATAATTATTGCCAGTGTATTTGGAACCTATTGGATCACACGCTTAGAGATTGAATTCTGGATTAAAATTGTGTGTCCAAATGGAGATTTGGAAATAAAACCTTTTTGGGGTCTAATTATAAGGAATAAAGGATTTCGGGGCTATTTAAGCAAATAGGATAAAATAGTTATCCTATATTTGTTTTGATTTGGATCAAATAAGACCCTATCTTTTCTCTACCTCTCTCCTATAAATAGACAGACTATATGATACGTCTGTACTGTACTATAACAACACAACAACGGTTGACAGAATAGAGAGAGGTTAGGGTTTTTTGAGAAAAACCTATGTAGAGAGAAATTTCAAAGAAAGAGAGAATAGGCTAGCACCTTTTCTACACTTTCATACACACATATCTAGGATCATAGAGACGATTCAAGAGAAGATCCAGACTTCTCTCTCGCGTGGATTGCAGTAGAGGCAGGACGCTTAGACTGCTGAAAGGGGCTGATCACTCTCTACAAAGCAACAAGAAGCCGTTTCTAGGATTAAGGTAATCCTACAACTCCTCTTCTCTACGAGTCATACATAGCCTAGAGTGATTCCTGGTGGGTTGTTGGGGCTAAAATTTTTGTTTTCCGCTGCGTCTGTTGCCCTAAAACCTAACAGTTCAATCATTTTCCTTATATTATATGTGGATGATATATTAATAATGGGAAACGATATCCCAATATTATAATCAGTGAAGGGTTGGTTATCCAAAGACTTTTTCATGAAAGATTTAGGAGAGACTGCCTATATACTGGGTATTAAGATCTATAGAGATTGGTCTAAAAGGTTGCTTGGTCTTTCACAATCTACATACATAGATAAAGTGCTAAAGAGGCTTAGCATGGATCAATCTAAGAAGGGTTTCTTACCTATGACTCATGGAATATGCCTTTCTAAGAGCATGTGTCCAAAGACACAAGCTGAGATTGATAAGATGCATAATGTTCCATATGTTTCGGCAATTGGATCAATTATGTATGCTATGTTATGTACAAGACCAGATGTCTCCCATGCTCTGAGTGTCACGAGCAGATTCCAGACTAATCCAGGTGAAGGTCACTGGACAGCCGTTAAGAACATTCTTAAGTACTTGAGAAGGACTAAAGATCTATTCTTAATATACGGAAATGGTGAATTGGAGGTTAAGGGCTACACAGATGCAAGCTTTCAATCTGATAAGGATGACTATAAGTCATAGTCGGGTTTCATCTTTACTCTCAACGGAGGTGCCGTCTGCTGGAAGAGTTCCAAACAGGACACCACAGCGAATTCTACAACAGAGGCTGAGTACATTGCAGCCGCAGAGACAGCTAAGGAAGCTGTTTGGATCAAGAAGTTCGTGTCTGAACTAGGTGTGGTTCCTAGCATTGTTAATTCAGTAACTTTGTACTGTGATAACAATGGGGCTATAGCCCAAGCAAAGGAACCAAGGTCTCATCAACGGTCCAAATATGTACTAAGAAGATTTCACCTTATTAGGGAAATCATTGCCAGGAATGATGTAAAGATAGAGAGAGTCCCCACTAAGGATAACATAGCTGATCCTCTTACTAAGGCACTATCTCAAAAAGAAGCATGATAGTCATGTACTTTCATTTGGATTAAGAATTATGAATGAATTGTTTTAGTGCGAGTGGGAGGTTGTTGGAATGTATGCCCTAAAACAATCATTTTGTTTAAATACATTCCTAATTAAGTTTTGTATTTTATGAATTTCCATTTTATCTGTTAACTATTTGATATAACTAATAAAGTCCTTAGAATATTTATTGATGTGATGGTAGTCACAAGAGTTGCTGATTATGAGATATCAATCACATTTATAATAAATATTCTTAAAGTTCCCTAGTCATAGTATTAATGAGACAGGACATCATTAAAACAGAAAGACTAGTACACGGTTAGTCTCTACTTAATGTAAGTAGTGGTTGTTCTCATCAACCAAGGTATAGTGATACCTAGGCTACTATGTAGATGAATTGTAAGGTACGAATTCATTGGAGTGATCCACACAGAGAACCCATTAAGATATCTATCGAGTGCCAATGGTGGAATCTCTTATGGAAAATTATGTAAGTGATCCTAGACTTGAGATCACCATAGTATCTTGAGTGTGAATCACTGCCTTTTGATTCTATTGCTTGTTGCTCACCAAGAGTGACTTAAAGAATAGAAATTGGGGGTAGTGTGAAGTATAAAAAAATAGTGAGTGATTAAGAGAGGATTCACCACTCCGATAGTAGGAGTTGATATCCAGAAAGGCCACTAGTTGGAATTTAACCTTAATAGTCGACTACGTTAGATTAATTGAAGAATGTCTTCAAGTTAACCTAATCTAGGGTTAATTCCGGGAACTCGAAAATTAATTAGTTATTAGGGAATTGGCACTTATTCCTCATTCCCTGACTAATTGGATATCTATGGTGAAAGAATAATAATTACATGGTAATTTTCCATGGAAAGGTTTGGTCAAAATTCCCTTGACTAATTCCGAATACTTGGGTGGTTGTGATGTGTTGCTAGACACTGCTCACAATCTATAATTATGAATGAATTAATTATTGTAACTAATGATAAAATAAAGTTGTTTATTTTATCTAATTCTTCTTGAGAATTATAATTCATAATTATTGCCAGTGTATTTGGAACCTATTGGATCACACGCTTAGAGATTGAATTCTGGATTAAAATTGTGTGTCCAAATGGAGATTTGGAAATAAAACCTTTTTGGGGTCTAATTATAAGGAATAAAGGATTTCGGGGCTATTTAAGCAAATAGGATAAAATAGTTATCCTATATTTGTTTTGATTTGGATCAAACAAGATCCTATCTTTTCTCTACCTCTCTCCTATAAATAGACAGACTATATGATACGTCTGTACAATATAACAACACAACTACGGTTGACAGAATAGAGAGAGGTTAGGGTTTTTGAGAAAAACCTACGTAGAGAGAAATTTCAAAGAAAGAGAGAATAGGCTAGCACCTTTTCTACACTTTCATACACACATATCTAGGATCATAGAGACGATTCAAGAGAAGATCCAGACTTCTCTCTCGCGTGGATTGCAGTAGAGGCAGGACGCTTAGACTGCTGAAAGGGGCTGATCACTCTCTACAAAGCAACAAGAAGCCGTTTCTAGGATTAAGGTAATCCTACAACTCCTCTTCTCTACGAGTCATACGTAGCCTAGAGTGATTCCTGGTGGGTTGTTGGGGCTAAAATTTTTGTTTTCCGCTGCGTCTGTTGCCCTAAAACCTAACAGTTCAATCATTTTCCTTATATTATATGTGGATGATATATTAATAATGGGAAACGATATCCCAATATTATAATCAGTGAAGGGTTGGTTATCCAAAGACTTTTTCATGAAAGATTTAGGAGAGACTGCCTATATACTGGGTATTAAGATCTATAGAGATTGGTCTAAAAGGTTGCTTGGTCTTTCACAATCTACATACATAGATAAAGTGCTAAAGAGGCTTAGCATGGATCAATCTAAGAAGGGTTTCTTACCTATGACTCATGGAATATGCCTTTCTAAGAGCATGTGTCCAAAGACACAAGCTGAGATTGATAAGATGCATAATGTTCCATATGTTTCGGCAATTGGATCAATTATGTATGCTATGTTATGTACAAGACCAGATGTCTCCCATGCTCTGAGTGTCACGAGCAGATTCCAGACTAATCCAGGTGAAGGTCACTGGACAGCCGTTAAGAACATTCTTAAGTACTTGAGAAGGACTAAAGATCTATTCTTAATATACGGAAATGGTGAATTGGAGGTTAAGGGCTACACAGATGCAAGCTTTCAATCTGATAAGGATGACTATAAGTCATAGTCGGGTTTCATCTTTACTCTCAACGGAGGTGCCGTCAGCTGGAAGAGTTCCAAACAGGACACCACAGCGAATTCTACAACAGAGGCTGAGTACATTGCAGCCGCAGAGACAGCTAAGGAAGCTGTTTGGATCAAGAAGTTCGTGTCTGAACTAGGTGTGGTTCCTAGCATTGTTAATTCAGTAACTTTGTACTGTGATAACAATGGGGCTATAGCCCAAGCAAAGGAACCAAGGTCTCATCAACGGTCCAAATATGTACTAAGAAGATTTCACCTTATTAGGGAAATCATTGCCAGGAATGATGTAAAGATAGAGAGAGTCCCCACTAAGGATAACATAGCTGATCCTCTTACTAAGGCACTATCTCAAAAAGAAGCATGATAGTCATGTACTTTCATTTGGATTAAGAATTATGAATGAATTGTTTTAGTGCGAGTGGGAGGTTGTTGGAATGTATGCCCTAAAACAATCATTTTGTTTAAATACATTCCTAATTAAGTTTTGTATTTTATGAATTTCCATTTTATCAGTTAACTATTTGATATAACTAATAAAGTCCTTAGAATATTTATTGATGTGATGGTAGTCACAAGAGTTGCTGATTATGAGATATCAATCACATTTATAATAAATATTCTTAAAGTTCCCTAGTCATAGTATTAATGAGACAGGACATCATTAAAACAGAAAGACTAGTACACGGTTAGTCTCTACTTAATGTAAGTAGTGGTTGTTCTCATCAACCAAGGTATAGTGATACCTAGGCTACTATGTAGATGAATTGTAAGGTACGAATTCATTGGAGTGATCCACACAGAGAACCCATTAAGATATCTATCGAGTGCCAATGGTGGAATCTCTTATGGAAAATTATGTAAGTGATCCTAGACTTGAGATCACCATAGTATCTTGAGTGTGAATCACTGCCTTTTGATTCTATTGCTTGTTGCTCACCAAGAGTGACTTAAAGAATAGAAATTGGGGGTAGTGTGAAGTATAAAAAAATAGTGAGTGATTAAGAGAGGATTCACCACTCCGATAGTAGGAGTTGATATCCAGAAAGGCCACTAGTTGGAATTTAACCTTAATAGTCGACTACGTTAGATTAATTGAAGAATGTCTTCAAGTTAACCTAATCTAGGGTTAATTCCGGGAACTCGAAAATTAATTAGTTATTAGGGAATTGGCACTTATTCCTCATTCCCTGACTAATTGGATATCTATGGTGAAAGAATAATAATTACATGGTAATTTTCCATGGAAAGGTTTGGTCAAAATTCCCTTGACTAATTCCGAATACCTGGATGGTTGTGATGTGTTGTTAGACACCGCTCACAATCTATAATTATGAATGAATTAATTATTGTAATTAATGATAAAATAAAGTTGTTTATTTTATCTAATTCTTCTTGAGAATTATAATTCATAATTATTGCCAGTGTATTTGGAACCTATTGGATCACACGTATAGAGATTGAATTCTGGATTAAAACTGTGTGTCCAAATAGAGATTTGGAGATAAAACCTTTTTGGGGTCTAATCACAAGGAATAAAAGATTCCGGGGCTATTTGAGCAAATAAGATAAAATAGTTATCCTATAATCGTTTTGATTTGGATCAAACAAGACCCTATCTTTTCTCTCTACCTCTCTCCTATAAATAGACAGACTATTTGATACTCTGGGATATAACGGCAATACAACAGCAATTGACAGAATAGAGAGAGGCTGGGTTTTTGAGAAAAACCTACGTAGAGAGAAATTCCAAAGAAAGAGAGAATAGGCTAGCACCTTTTCTATACTTTCATACACACACATCTAGGATCGTAGAGACGATTCAAGAGAAGATCCAGACTTCTCTCTCGCGTGGATTGCAGTAGAGGCAGGACACTTGGACTGCTGAAAAGGGCTGACCACTCTCTACAACGCAACAAGAAGTCGTTTCTAGGATTAAGGTAATCCTATAACTCCTCTTCTCTACAAGTCATACGTAGTCTAGGGTGATTCTTGGTGGGTTGTTGGGGCTAAAATTTTTGTTTTCCGCTGCGTCTGCTGTCCTAAAACCTAACACTTGCACCAAGGATGTCTTATCCAGTGCTCATCATCTCTTTTCTATGAAGGGTATAACAGCTCATATTGTTATTCTTTAAAAGGAGAAAAGATCAACATCAAGCCAAAAAGAAACTGAACTAACAATAAAATGTTCACAAGCATGTGCTCCTTCTACATGTCATCCAAAAAAATATTCAGTAGAATTAAGAGTGACACATACATCAAAGAGAAAAAAAAATAGGCTTCCAAATTCTGCTTTTTCTATCAAGTCTGAGTTCGTGAGAAGATATATTTATAGAAGGAATAGACCAAACATATACTATAGTTGAACAGTTTCGAACAAGACAATGCATGCAATAAGAAATACCATATTAAATCTCAGTGTTCCAATTTAACATAATTAAAGCTCCCCCCTGCTTAATCAATCAATGGACAACCAACAAAATTATCTGCTCGTATCATTTAGGCGTGTTACAAAAATTTTATAAAGCTTCTTATGGCAGTTCTTGGAAAATTAAACTTGAAAAGTCAAACCAAATAGTAACTTGTGCCAATCATAAAATCATGTAGATTCCAGAGAGTTTGAAATGGAATGGAAAACAACGGATACTATGAATGCATGAAAAGTTGAATTCAATCAAACTAGCTGGTGTGAGGGCCTCAAAATTTATTTTTAATATTGTAAATATTTATTATTTTAAATATTGCTAATATTGCCCTTTAATTTGTTTGAATATTTTAAGGTCGTTCTTAAGCATATTTTTTTGGGAAAATTTAAATGGAAATTTAAATTTATCTATTTATGGATTTATTTATTTATTTTATTTTGGAGTGACTCAATTTTATTTTACTCATATTTTCTTGAAAATTTTTGACTTCTCATTTACCATATCAAAGTTCGCTATTTTTTTGTATTAATTAGTTCGAAAATGAGAAAACACGTTTTACGAGGTAAAATTCGGGTAGTGAGTGATGTCTAGGATGTAAGGATGATCACTTGTGGGTTAAGAATACAATTAAGGAATTAGAAGTGAGTTAATAAGAGTGAAAATGATTAGGGATTTGAAATCTTAGTTCAAGTTGGATTAATCTCCTTGGAATTAGAATTTATTTAACCATTGTTTCTTCCTCGTATTTCGCCCTAATTTACACCTGCTTTAATCTGTTCCTTTTCTTTCTCCTAACCAAGTATTAAACCTTTAATCCTTAGCTAAGTGGAATAATTAATTTCACTCCAAAATGGTTAGCCAAGAGGTTACTATTTCATGTTTGACTTTGGAGGTTAAGATAAGCCTTATGTCTTGTCTTTCTTTTCTCATTAAATTCATGAAGAAAATTGGCTCAAAAATCCTCTCTTCTCTTCCTCTCTCACCTGAGCTTTCCCTTCCCTTCTTCCCTTAAATTTTCAGCAATTTTCTTCCCTCAAATCCCCTCCAAAATCCACTCATAACCTCCATTAATCTTTGCTTGAACTTGAACTTGGTGGAGAAGCTTGGAGTAGGTGCACTTGGAAGCATTAGTCTAGCATTCCTTGGGGAACTTTTGCTTGTTTCTTGGAAGAGGTATGAAACTAGAGCTTGAACTTTTGTCTCTTAAATTCCATTTTTAAGCATGATGATAGGTTTGGAAAGTTGAGAGGTTGTTAGAACCTTGACATTTGTTGATGAAATGGATTCATGTGTTAGTTTTTAATTTTGGATGATTAATTCCAATAAATTGTCTTTCTTGATTTTTGGTTGTATGAGTGGGCTCTTGGACTCCCACACTTGTGATAATTAGAGTTCTAGCATGATTATTGATCATTGTATGAATTTGAGTTGAAAATTGTTGTTGGATTTTTGGACAAAAACCACAAGAAGAACCGGTTGATGAAGGAAGAAAAATAAGGAAGAAATTTCTGTTTTTCATCTAATTTTGTGGCTGCAAATTTTGGCAAGTTTAAAAGTTGATAGTGAGGATTGAATGTGAGGGTTAAGCT
Organism: Gardenia jasminoides; assembly: GCA_013103745.1. Taxonomy (NCBI): domain Eukaryota; kingdom Viridiplantae; phylum Streptophyta; class Magnoliopsida; order Gentianales; family Rubiaceae; genus Gardenia; species Gardenia jasminoides. The sequence goes on from CM023100.1 coordinate 9,824,474, forward strand.
GTTAAATTGCCCCATACAAATTCCTTCAAGAATTGAGTTAAGGAAAAACTGGAAAATTAAGGCAGCATGCTGCCCGATTTTATGGAATTATTTTGTGATAATTCTTGATAAAAGTGGTGACCATTTTTGATTATCATTAGGTTAAAGAAGACTAGTACTAGTTTAGATTCGAAATTGAAGTTAAATGGCAGTAGTATATGTTGGTTATAAGAGATTAGAAGCAGAGGAGTTGAACTTCACTGGTATGAAGAGTTTCGATGAACGAACTTTGGGCACGTAGAAAACTGACTTCCCATTCAAATTTTTGGTTGAATTTTAGTATGAACTTAGCCTATATATGGACGTATTATTGTACCAAATTTAGTAATTTTTGTCTAAGAATTAGCCACTCAAACGAAGCCGTGAAGTCTGCCCTGTCAAACCGGAAACCAGAAATTTCAGAAAATTGTAAACCCCTCTGTTTGAACTATTATATCTTAATACTCGAGTGTTGGATTTGAGTTCCGTTAGTGGCTGTTGAAACTCCTTATGTAGGACTATATTTTGTATGAATTTCAGAGGCTAACTAATTTTCTGTAATTTATGACGAATTTTCAAAGTAGACTGGTCGGCCAACCTGATGTGTCTTGTCTCAATACTGTAGCTTTACGTTGAACAAAAATCTGGGCAGTTTTTGCCCAGAATTTTAACTGGGTGCCTTCTACAAAGTTTTAGAACTTTAAAAGAGGTTTCCAATGGAACCAAATTCATGAAATTTCGATTTGTATAACTCAAGTTACAATTTTTTCAAAGTTTTCAGCTCAAAATGGGAAGTTATCGAGTTTACTTTCTTTCGAAGGAAATTTGGCCAGTGAACTAGGAAAACTTATTTTCGCTTTCTTTTCATTATTTTAGGGCGAAGTGTTGATTTACCATTTGACCAAAATTTGGATTCCGACCTGCACTTTATCGGTGAGTTTCCAATGCATGTTTATTGCTTTAATTTACGAAGTTTGTGCATGAATGTGTTATGTGACTTGTTACGTGTTTATGTTGAAACTTGAAATTGCTGAACCGCTCGCTTAAAGGAGAGTATACTTTATTGCTTTCTTCTAAGTAGAGTTGGTGAATTTATGTACGTGTGCTTGTATTTCAAAGTGGAGATGAAATGTGTTATATAACTACTCTTGGCCGCGTCCCTTGAGTAGTTAAGTGCTTAGATGTTTAAGTGTTTGGCGTGCGGGCCTGGTAGGGGGAGTTTGGTGGAAGGAGTGTGGCGTGAAGAGTCGTCTACTTGGATTGAAAGTCGACGGAGTGTCGACTACTTAAAAATGTTCATGAACTGTGGATTGAGCTCCTGAGAGCTCCCGTATCCTACATGTGTGTATTTGTGATATATAATTGTTTTAATTATGTGGTTTACTTCGCTTTATGTATGTGCATGCCTTTTTGGAAATTCATGAGCTTTAGCTCACCCCATTCCCCTTTATTTTTTTCCTTAACAGGTGACGAGAACCCAGAGGACTATCTAGGTCTAGTACAACTTTTGGTATCCTGTCTCGAGTATGGATAACTTAGATTGTATAAACTTTTGGTTTCGGATGCTTTGAATTTATGGATATGTTTTATACCATCACTCGAGGTTTTAAGCATTTTGAGTGGATGTGTGTACTTTAAGCTTAATTCTTAATTTACCGTCTTGATATTTTTTTTTATCATGGATATGGTTGGGTGTTTATCCTATTAAGATAGTTTATTTGAATGCTTGAGTCCTGGCGAGAGTTGGGCAGGCAACCCGCCAACCCTTTGGTTAGCCTTAGGGGGAAGTGGGGCTGTCACAGCTGGAATGGTTACCTCTTGGTTATAAATGCTCCATACAACCTAATTTCTGCTTTATTTGCTATTTTTAGTCTTTTTCTCGCTTCCAATTAATTAGATTCACCGCTATTAGTAAAAAGGTTTCACATAGTTTGTAGCAGGTAATTTCTGGTTTGTTTGCTTTGTCTACTCTGTTTACTTCTTCTAATCAATTAGCTCCACCCTTGTTGGTAGAAAGGTTGCATTTATTTTGTATCTTTAAAGCTAGACAGGAAAATTCCTATATGAATGGATTAGTATCCTGGCCAATGCACTTGTAATTGCACTTAGATTACATGATTGATGTTTATTGACAAGTGGCTTTGTTAATGTTTTTAGCTTTTATTACAACTTCTATTTTGGATCATGCCATGGATTCACCTAATCTAATAGAACTTATGTTTGAATAATGATGTGGAAAACCACCTATAACACCTTGACCAACTGCAATAACCTTTCACTGTGTCTAGAAAACCACCTATATTTTTCTTGTTACTTGCTTTTGGATAGATAAATTAGTTGTAATGCCTCTGGAATACAAATACCTTCATGTAATTACTTTAAAACAGTTTGCCTCTTGATAACCTAATTAAACTCATTTAGTTGTCCAGGCAAGCTTGTATAAGGTTGTATAAACTCTTTGGTGGTACAACCTTAGTGCCTGCCTGCATTAGAGAATATTATCGCAGAATCCATAATCCAAATGCCAGTTGAAACAGTACTAAACATGGAAGCCGCTGTATTTTTCTATACCCTAAATGTCAATATTTGAGCAAAACATAAAAATATACATACATATGTTAGCATGCTTTGCTTTAAATTGCTTAAATTATGCAAGGCTAGCAAGTTGGCATTGTCAGACCACCGTTCATTTACTGAAGGTGGGAATAACACCTAGAACAACTGCAATAACCTTTCACTACACAGGAAGGGGATCCACAATATCATAAAAAATTACAAAAAACAAAAGAATAAGTAAATACCAGACACAAACGAAGCATGCAGTGATGAAATTACGTTAGACCAATCAAAAACATCAAGCAATTTCTTGAAATAGAGAAAAACAAACAAACACTGATTGTAGTGTTGAATGAGGGCATAGAGCGAACATGGTGTGTACGTCAGATAAGTTTGAATGTCCAGCCAAAAAATACAGCTCTTAATGATAAAACGAAAGACATCAACACCAGAACAAGCAAACCACGTCAATGTGACCTTCAATTATGACTAGCAAATTGATAAATGCAAACCAATAAGTTAACAGAAATAGAGTGAAGAGTTCATCTTGCAAAACCACTAAACCCAAGCTTTCAATCGAAGAAGAAAACAAAACCAATGTCCTACTTTTGAAATGGCTTGCTCCGAAGATTAGCTAGGCGAGAGTGAGTGAAGAGTTCACCTTGCAAAGCCACCAAACCCAAGTATTCAATTGAGCAAGGAAGCAGGACCAACGTCCCCGCCCACCGCCCAGTCAACAGCGGAGCTGAAGCAATAAGAATTACAAACAAGATGGATGGTCTTAGATTGAATCTGATAAATAACGCGCAATCCTACGGTTCATCACAAGCCAACCTAACGTCCACTATTTTTTCTCCCTAAACCAGATGCACTACTGAACCATAATTAAAAAAGCCACCAAAGTTGCGACATAATTACTTAAACAATAGCTTGGTTTAAGGTAGCACTTAATGTGTTTCTTCTTTGTAAAAGTTTAAATGCCACGAATTACCGGATAACCGGTCCATCTGCACTGTAGCAGCTCCAACTCGCTCTTTTAGTATATTAATCGTAAAAGGAGAAAGTAAATTTTAATATAGAAGTACCAGATAAATTGAAAGTGCTGATTGTACATGGGAATTTCTGATTTGGCTGTCAGGTTATACAGTTTGGTGATGCTATAATCAAATAATAATTTTATGGACGACCAATTGATTAGCATGCAATTTGGAAGACTACTGGTTTCTTTGTAAGGCTGACGTACATTAAGCAAGGCCATTTGCTAATCGCTGATGCTTTAATGCTAAAGTTGAAAAAGTAAGCTTGAGAACAACTAGGTGGAATGGCTTAGATGATCAAAGAGGAAATCTCAGAAGATGGGGCTGTGCACTTATGGAAGCCAGAAGTAGACCTAATGAGCTAGAACATATATCTCTAACAGTTAACATTCTTTGGCAACTCTAGAAAGCCAGAAATGAAAGAGAATTTGAGAACAGTCAGAAACTATTCTTTCAGATTATTCACAGAGCTCATGAAGAATGGTTGGAATTTGCTGAATGAAGAATGGTTGGAATTTGCTGAGGCTACAGCCAAACACAGTACAATGAGCAACTGTGAGGACCCGAAAATTTATTTTATTTGACCTACTTATTTAATATTCTGTTTAAATTTTAACATCGACTTTAACACAACACAATGTTAATTCTAATCATTACCGTTTACCAAAGTGTTTATATGGTTTGTGTTACTTCACAAAAGGTTTTGTTTTAGCTATTTTGTTTTACAAGTCTAAAAACCTTAATTTGAAATTTAAACCCTGGTTTGCTTTGAAAACCCTAATTTGTTTGCACACTAAACCTTAAATGTACTAACCCTAATACATTTTCTCGAAACCCTAATTATATGTACAAATCAAACGTTTGTTATTTCATGAATTTTCAGTGTGAATTGGTACGCGCACGAGAGTTATTAGGGTAATTGGGTGATTAGTGGCCTAAGCAAGTGTGATTAAGCTTTGATAGGCTAGGTTAAATTGAGTACCTATGGACTAATTTGATAGGAAAAGAAATTATGTGGGTAAGAGTGGAAATAATCTAAGTTGGTGGTTTTATTGGCATGCTATTTTTGACCAAATTTTGACTAAGTAAAAATATCTAATTGAGCTTATCATTTGGACTATTTAATGGCTTGAGGTTGCCGGCCAAGCTAAGGAAAAAACCAAGAGGAAAACCGTGAGAAAAAGAGAAGAAAAGAAGGAAAAAAAGAGAGGAAAAAAAAAAGAAGAAAAGCTTGGAGATTTTGCAACTTTCAACCATTTGATTTTGCTTTGGAGCTAGTAGGTGGAGCTTGGACTTGGAAACTTGGGGTTTCACCAAGAACATGATCTAGAAAGGTTTCTTCTATTTTCTACAAGCTTGAATTTGGATGAAGATTATGAATTGTGGGGGTTTTGTGATTCCCATGGCTTGGTTCATGCTTATTTTTAGCTTATGGAATGATTCTATGGATTAGATTGGTTGATTTTGATGTATTTATGCCTAGCCATGATTTTGAGTTAGGGTTAGGGTTTTGTTTTAGTGCTAATGGTAGGAATTAACGTTGATTCGTTGATTTAAATGGTTGTATGGGCTCTTGGATTCCCACTTGGTTGTGTGGGCTCTTGAATTCCCACTAGTAAGCTAAGGATTTCCGTTTGGTTTAGTTTCTTGGATTGTTGTGTGTGGTGTGTGTACGTGCGTGTTTGGGGCAGTGTATGTCATGTAAGGGGCTGCATTGCATGTTTGTTATCGCAATCGAGTCAATGAGTTTGCATGTGTGTGATTTAGTTGATTGTAATGTGGTTTGGGCGCAAAAACAGAAAACAGGGCTGGTGGATCAGCCACTTTGTCTTCGTTTTTCGTGTTGATCCTTTGTGATTTGGTTTTTGGCCAAAACACAAAATTTATAGCCCTTCATTCTAGCTTTCCAACGCCGCTGGAATTTCTTGATTTGGAGTTGTGAGCACCAAGTTATGACCATTTGAATATAGCCTCTCGGAAATTCTGACGGGAAAATTTCTGAAATTGTTTTGAACTTTTGACCTAAAAAGAGTGAATATGGATAAAAGTGACCTTCATGAAAGTTATATCTTGTTCTCTTAGCTTCGAAACGGCACCTCGTGTACTTCAATCCGATACTCGTACCATGAGTTATGGTCAAAATGGCAAGAGGTGTCAAATCTGCCTTTCACACCTTTTAGTGTGTGTTTTCCATTTTCGTTCCGTTCTTGTCCGTTTTCCTTCTAACGCCCACGCGTGTGTTCCTTTTTGCTATATTAAGTATTTATAAGTGTTTCTCGAGGGTTTAATTCATTGAGTATATGCTTTTCGCGTTATTTCACATTTGAAAATGGGTTTTCCAAACCTTTTAGTTTGGAGTCGAAAAGTAATTTGCTTGCACTTGCATATCTCAGGGGATTCCGTGGACCTCAAGGAACGTGTCTGGTCCTCTAAATTTTCTCGCTTGCTCTCAACTGTTGGTGAGTGTTCAAGTGCTTGTTACTGAATACTTGGTTTGGTGAACTTCGTTTGAAAAGCATGCTTGTTTGACTTGGTGAGCGTGTACTTTATCGCGCTCACCCTTGCTGAATTTGCTTGAGTTGAAGTCATTAAATGCTTGTACTTGTGCTTGTTCTTGACTTGATAAGACCAAACGGTTGCATGTACCACACTCGAGTGAGTGGGAGGTGCCTCCTCCCGCTTTGGTCGTTCTAGTTAAGTCGATTGGAGCGTAGTCTCGTCGACTCATTTACCAAGCGGTAGTATGTACCACGCTTTATGGAGCGGGAGGTACCGCTCATCCCGACTTGGTTTGATGTTAATTCCCCAAGCGGTAGTATGTACCACTCATCCCGACTTGGTTTGATGTTAATACTATTTTGACGAGCGGGCCCGGTACAGGAGGTGTAAGTAGACGGGTGAGAGTAAAGTGATTTCTACGGTCGGTGAGATAGTGGTTGACGGAGTGTCAACATTCCTGCTGAAACTACGGCTTGGGACCGGACCGAAGCTAGATGTGGAAAATGGCGGAAAGATGGAACGATTTGTATCCTTTATTGTGATTACTTAATATTGTCTTATATGATTTCCAAGTTTTCACCGTTATTGGTTGTCATGAATTGTTACCGCTTTCACCTGCTTGTGCATGCATTCTTGACCTCACTGGGCTTTGCTCACCCCATAAGCTTTGTTTTCCTTAACAGGTCTGGAAGTGGGGCACGAGAATCGAGGAACCTAGTACCTGTGCAGGATTACCTCTTAGTATTTTTGTAGGATTTCCTCTTTTGTATAAGATTGAACCATTTGGATGATTTTGATAGTTGTGGTATTTTGGAGTTATTATCAATGTCTCCTTGATGAAATGTCGGGGGTCTGTATTTTGCGTGAATTTGTCAGCGATTTTAAGTACCTTTTATCAGTGGTTTCATAAATGAATGTTTGAGTCCTGGCGAGAGCTGGGCAGGCGGTCCGCTTACCTCTCTGGTTCGCCTTAGGGGAAGTGGGGCTGTCACAGTTGGTATCAGAGCCTAAGTTAAAGATCTATTTGGGATACTTTAAAGATATTGTTCTTGAATGTAGAATTGGGATAGCTTTCCTATATTTTAGGTGTGTTATTTAAAGTGAAATAGTGGACTCCAAGTTCTAAGTTGATGTCAAGTGTTTGTAGGGTTTTGAATTTCTCCAAATAGACGAGTTGTGTTGAGATCTCTTGGACAGGTAGTTAAGTAAGCGACACGATTTGTATTCACAAGTTAATGAGAGCCTTTATGTTGGATTTCAAAGAGTTGACTTTTAAATGGTTAGAGTTACATTGTGATTAAATATTAATCTGGTGATTTTGATTTCCTTAGCAAGTCAATTACGGGAGTTAAAGGAATCAGTGACATGGCAAACTTGGAAGATTCACGCGATGTCATAGAAGCTCTCCGAAAGGATTTAGGGTTTCAGATGGAGCTTGCTAAATATTGGGAAGGGCGTTGGGAACAAGAATATAAGGAAAAGACTGAGCTAAGAAGCAAGTACATGGAAATGAAGAAGAAATATGAAGCCATTCTAAAGGAGATGCAGCGTAAGTTTGAACTGGTGCATTCCACTACTCAAATTGAATTTCGAGATACCCCTAGCACTCAAGTTAGAAATCAGGCAGGAAGCTCCTCCAATGTTAAAAGAAAGTGTAAAGAGATTAGCGAAGATGATCGTGCTGCTGAAAATAAGGGAAAGAAACTAAAAGTTGGTGGACTCATGGCACGGCAACTTAGGGTTGCTAAGTGTGACTTTTGTAACAAATCTCATCCGACAGAAGGGTGTTGGGTGAAGATGGGTGCATGTTTAAGGTGTGGGAGCCTTGAACACCGAATAAGGAACTGCCCTAAAATCTAGAATAGACTATGGAGGTCTTCGTCTTTTGAATGTTTTGTAAATGGGTTAGTTGGGGTGAAGCTTATAAGGTCCAGGACTGTAACTGCATGATTGTTTGTATTTTTGTGGTATTTGTACATATATGTATTGTATTTTATAACACCCTGTGATTTCTAATTATGTGTGAACTTGTTAATGTAATGTATGCTGGTATTTCCTATTTCAAATATTTTTACCAGTGACCCTTGTACCTTTCAATGGCCAGTTCATGTCTGCAGTTGGGTGTAATTGAGATTATAGATGGTTGGAGACGGATGGTTGAACATGTACTTGAGATGGTTGGAGACGGATGGTTGGACATGTATGTAACGGCCGTCACTAATCGAAGGATTGATATTTTAGAATATGTGATAAAGTGTCAACTTCTTACACTAGTGAACTGGATAAGAGAAAAGAAGGGATGAAGCTTTGTAAGAGGTGAACCAATCATGTTTAGATTGTGAGGTGAAGTAATGGTTTGTGATAGTTTATAGGTCGGCTAGATATTAGTGATGATGATTTGGTATACGGTCTGTGCTCGCACATAGCTGTGTAAGTAAGACAATTTGGGCTTACAGGTTGTGAATTTTTATTCATGTGATGGTGAAAGATTATGCCCTACGATTAGTGAGTAAGATTCAACGATCCATGAATCAAGGGGATGTGAAATGGTTCTTCAAGTTTTAGATATAAGCTAAATAGCTTATGGGATGATATTTAATTCACCTTTGATAATGGAACCTGTTGTACTTGACTTTTGAAAAGAAAATGAATCCAAAACTTCACCTTTCTAGATGTTGATATTGAGGTTTGATATAAACGTGTTTGGACGCAATTTAGTATTTACAACATTGTTTTATTTGTTTAAATTTTAGACATTTCTTGGTTACAAAGTTTTTGTGAAATTTGAGTCTCTTAGAGTGATTTCCCTTTGAAAAAAGAGAGAAGAAATAAGAAGGTTTTAATCAAGTCCTTTGTGTCCTCAGAATCTTACTCTTTTCCATTTAAAGTTAATTGAGAGTGCCTTTTTCAAACGACTAAGGATACGATTGATAATTTTATACCATCTTCGTAAAAGTGTGAACATTTTGATTTTGATATACAAAGTTATATATCATTGTTATTGGAAAGGAAGGAAGCCAAGAGCCTCATTGTCTGTAATGTAAGATTTGAATTGATAGGAGTAAGTTACGATTAGTAGAATAGTGAAGTTTTGGAAATGCTCAGGTGGTTTTAAGTGGTACGTAATGGAGGTGGCAAGTACCAGCATCATAAGAAAGGCTGTTCAAACAACGAGATTAGGTCATGCTACCCTTTGTCGTTTCAATTAAGGCCTCTTTTGAATTATGTGTGGTACAATGAAGAGATGGAAGAGATGGAATATACGTATTTGGAATGATTAAATGTCGTGGATTTTATAGGTGATTCAATCCTTGTAAACGACTCCAAGTGTGAATAGGAATTCTTAATGTGTGAACTGTAAGAGAAAGAATTGAGGATCAAGCGAATTCTTTTATTGAAGCTATTGTGGAAACCAAAAGTGTCGAGAAAGTAACTTGAGGGTTAGAGGAAGGAATTCTGAGGAAACACCTAGAATTATTTCATGGTTCACGTATGAATTTCGAGGACGAAATTCTTTTAAGGGGGGAAGATTGTGAGGACTCGAAAATTTATTTTATTTGACCTATTTATTTAATATTCTGTTTAAATTTTAACATCGACTTTAACACAACACAATGTTAATTCTAATCATTACCGTTTACCAAAGTGTTTATATGGTTTGTGTTACTTCACAAAAGGTTTTGTTTTAGCTATTTTGTTTTACAAGTCTAAAAACCCTAATTTGAAATTTAAACCCTGGTTTGCTTTGAAAACCCTAATTTGTTTGCACACTAAACCTTAAATGTACTAACCCTAATACATTTTCTCGAAACCCTAATTATATGTACAAATCAAACGTTTGTTATTTCATGAATTTTCAGTGTGAATTGGTACGCGCACGAGAGTTATTAGGGTAATTGGGTGATTAGTGGCCTAAGCAAGTGTGATTAAGCTTTGATAGGCTAGGTTAAATTGAGTACCTATGGACTAATTTGATAGGAAAAGAAATTATGTGGGTAAGAGTGGAAATAATCTAAGTTGGTGGTTTTATTGGCATGCTATTTTTGACCAAATTTTGACTAAGTAAAAATATCTAATTGAGCTTATCATTTGGACTATTTAATGGCTTGAGGTTGCCGGCCAAGCTAAGGAAAAAACCAAGAGGAAAACCGTGAGAAAAAGAGAAGAAAAGAAGGAAAAAAAGAGAGGAAAAAAAAAAGAAGAAAAGCTTGGAGATTTTGCAACTTTCAACCATTTGATTTTGCTTTGGAGCTAGTAGGTGGAGCTTGGACTTGGAAACTTGGGGTTTCACCAAGAACATGATCTAGAAAGGTTTCTTCTATTTTCTACAAGCTTGAATTTGGATGAAGATTATGAATTGTGGGGTTTTGTGATTCCCATGGCTTGGTTCATGCTTATTTTTAGCTTATGGAATGATTCTATGGATTAGATTGGTTGATTTTGATGTATTTATGCCTAGCCATGATTTTGAGTTAGGGTTAGGGTTTTGTTTTAGTGCTAATGGTAGGAATTAACGTTGATTCATTGATTTAAATGGTTGTGTGGGCTCTTGGATTCCCACTTGGTTGTGTGGGCTCTTGAATTCCCACTAGTAAGCTAAGGATTTCCGTTTGGTTTAGTTTCTTGGATTGTTGTGTGTGGTGTGTGTACGTGCGTGTTTGGGGCAGTGTATGTCATGTAAGGGGCTGCATTGCATGTTTGTTATCGCAATCGAGTCAATGAGTTTGCATGTGTGTGATTTAGTTGATTGCAATGTGGTTTGGGCGCAAAAACAGAAAACAGGGCTGGTGGATCAGCCACTTTGTCTTCGTTTTTCGTGTTGATCCTTTGTGATTTGGTTTTTGGCCAAAACACAAAATTTATAGCCCTTCATTCTAGCTTTCCAACGCCGTTGGAATTTCTTGATTTGGAGTTGTGAGCACCAAGTTATGACCATTTGAATATGGCCTGTCGGAAATTCTGACGGGAAAATTTCTGAAATTTTTTTTGAACTTTTGACCTAGAAAGAGTGAATATGGATAAAAGTGGCCTTCATGAAAGTTATATCTTGTTCTCTTAGCTTCGAAACGGCACCTCGTGCACTTTAATCCGATACTCGTACCATGAGTTATGGTCAAAATGGCAAGAGGTGTCAAATCTGCCTTTCACACCTTTTAGTGTGTGTTTTCCGTTTTCGTTCCGTTCTTGTCCGTTTTCCTTCTAACGCCCACGCGTGTGTTCCTTTTTGCTATATTAAGTATTTATAAGTGTTTCTCGAGGGTTTAATTCATTGAGTATATGCTTGTCGCGTTATTTCACATTTGAAAATGGGTTTTCCAAACCTTTTAGTTTGGAGTCGAAAAGTAATTTGCTTGCACTTGCATATCTCAGGGGATTCCGTGGACCTCAAGGAACGTGTTTGGTCCTCTAAATTTTCTCGCTTGCTCTCAACTGTTGGTGAGTGTTCAAGTGCTTGTTACTGAATACTTGGTTTGGTGAACTTCGTTTTAAAAGCATGCTTGTTTGACTTGGTGAGCGTGTACTTTATCGCGCTCACCCTTGCTGAATTTGCTTGAGTTGAAGTCGTTAAATGCTTGTACTTGTGCTTGTTCTTGACTTGATAAGACCAAACGGTTGCATGTACCACACTCGAGTGAGTGGGAGGTGCCTCTCCTCCCGTTTTGGTCGGGTTCTAGTTAAGTCGATTGGAGCGTAGTCTCGTCGACTCATTTACCAAGCGGTAGTATGTACCACGCTCTATGGAGCGGGAGGTACCGCTCATCCCGACTTGGTTTGATGTTAATACTATTTTGACGAGCGGGCCCGGTACAGGGGGTGTAAGTAGACGGGTGAGAGTAAAGTGATTTCTACGGTCGGTGAGATAGTGGTTGACGGAGTGTCAACATTCCTGCTGAAACTACGGCTTGGGACCGGACCGAAGCTAGATGTGGAAAATGGCGGAAAGATGGAACGACACTGTATCCTTTTATTGTGATTACTTAATATTGTCTTATATGATTTCCAAGTTTTCTACTGTTATTGGTTGTCATGAATTGTTACCGCTTTCACCTGCTTGTGCATGCATTCTTGACCTCACTGGGCTTTGCTCACCCCATAAGCTTTGTTTTCCTTAACAGGTCTGGAAGTGGGGCACGAGAATCGAGGAACCTAGTACCTGTGCAGGATTACCTCTTAGTATTTTTGTAGGATTTCCTCTTTTGTATAAGATTGAACCATTTGGATGATTTTGATAGTTGTGGTATTTTGGAGTTATTATCAATGTCTCCTTGATGAAATGTCGGGGGTCTGTATTTTGCGTGAATTTGTCAGCGATTTTAAGTACCTTTTATCAGTGGTTTCATAAATGAATGTTTGAGTCCTGGCGAGAGCTGGGCAGGCGGTCCGCTTACCTCTCTGGTTCGCCTTAGGGGAAGTGGGGCTGTCACAGCAACGATTGGGCTGTCACAGCAACGATTGGAATTTGCTAAGGCTACAGCCAAACACAGTACAATGAGCACTTCGGAAACAGAAAGACTTGACACAACAAAGCCAGTGATTTCCTAGTGAGGCAGCAAAATGTATTGGGATCCGGATGCAAAATATACGACTATTGAGAAATCAAGAATACAACAATTTAATGATAAACAAGCCACAAGCATGAAATACAAAAAACAAGGAAACCTATCTAAAAGAAATTAAGCCAATTTCCTAACAAATCTCCACCTTGGCGAATATTTCTTTTAGCAACCATTTTCCTTCAACTACCATGTAATATGGTATCGAACTACACACCCAAATCAATACAGTTCTGACACCAATTAATTCAATCGACAAATGAACATGTATACTTACCCCGAGTCCAACCTCTCGTTGACTCGCGAGAAAGTACCTCAATTCACCATCTCTCTTCCGCAGGATTTCTTCTCACCACTACTTGCAACTTGGGATCCCCTTATATGTTCATGACCATTGAGGTAACGAAGTGGTACAATCACCATATTTCTTCTTATCCTCAGGATTGTCTCGCCATGTATAGTTTTCAAGACTCCACCTCCAACGAAAATCTCGTAGCCGTAAGAGTCTCCTAGCGCATGAAAATTAGATTTCTTTGTTTATTTAGGACCTATGTCACACCACCTAAAGAACATAATCTGAATCTAAAAACCACCGGAGTCAAGTATCAACTGCTGGAGTTGTGAGAAAGTCTCCACCAGTTCATGTCCAAAATTGACATTGGATTTCATCTTTTCCTTGACCCTTGAATCACCTGCCTAGATTCACCATCAAGAATCTCCATGCTTTCCGACTTTCCATCCTTCACCTTCAATGCTGCTTGCCAAACCATTGACACAAGGATATCACCCATTAAATTGTTGAATTGGTAAAACCACCAACCCACTTGATCTCAATTGTCAACTAGGATCCAATCATGAACCTGTTCTGATACCAGTTTGTTGGGATCCGGATGCAAAATACACGATTATTAAGAAATCAAGAATACAACAATTTAATAATAAACAAGCCACAAGCATTGAATACAAACAACACACAAGATTTTAATGTGGTTCGACTCCACCATTAAGTTTACATCCACGGAGAGAAAACTCATTCTTTATTATGAGAGAAAAATCCCATAAAAGAATACAATTGGAGACCAAATCCAATCCCTTGTATAATTTCTCTCACCTCCCAAGAGCCCTCTCTCACCCCATGTATACGACTACATGTTGCCTCTTGTGTATTTCTTGTGTGTCCCTTGTATGTCACAAGTATGCCAAACCCCATCTATTTATAGACTATATTATTTGGCCAACAGGAAATAACTACTAGTTCCAATTCTATACAGAATAGGAATAACATCTAATTCCTAATGTGAGAGCCCTAGAAAATTTCATGCATACATTACCTTTTAACTCATTCAAGTGCATATAAATTCCTTTAGTGCATTAGTGGTATGTTTTCCCTAAGTACATTATTCATTGTTTGGTTAAATGAACTTTTCTTAGATTCAATTTTAGAATTAGTGAGAACTTCTTGCATGACTTAATTGCCAAGTAAATAGGATGTATTGGTGTTAATTGGAGACTAAACCAAATTAGAAGAATTAGAAGCAATTAAGTGAGATATTTGTTAGGAAGTGGCCAAGAAACCACCACTTGTCACCCTAGGATTTAAACTTTGACTTGATGGTTATTTCCCTCCAAACTTATCTCTTTAGAAACAACACATTTTCTTCATCTTTTGGTGGTGATGGCCGAACCTAAGGAGAGGAGAAAGAGAGGAGAAAATTCATCAAAAAAACCCAACCAACATCTTGCTTAGCTTAATAGGAAATCAAAGAGAGGAAGTTGGTAGCACCTTGACCATCAATCCTCAAGCTTGGAAGGGGAAGATTTTGGTTGCTTGGAGAGTTACTTCTTTAGCTTGTTAAGGTATTTTTCTTCCAAAATCCTAGTTCCATGATCTTTAAAGTTAGTCTAATGAAGGTTTTTAGTGTAGATTAAGGAAGGATGATGCTTGGAAACCTAAATTTTGGGCTTGGATTCTTGTAGTTGCAACTTGATAATTTGTTTGATTTTATGCCTATTATGTGTTTGATTTTTGGATTAGCACTACTCACTAAGCCATGATGATCATTCCTTTGAGAAAGATGCTTGTTTAACTTTCATATTCATGCTAGAAAAGTTATAGAAGTTGGTTTGAACTTTTAAAAATGGAAGGAAGTTGTGGACTGTTTTGTGGTTTTTTCTCCTCTTGTTTTGCGATTTCTTCTTACTCAATCTTCACTAATTCTTGTTGAGAAACCTTGTTAGGACATTTGTGCATCAAATTGGAGTGAAATCAATTTATTTTGAAGGGTGAAAACCTCTTGAATTGCACAAACTTTTGAACAAAATTTCTGTTCTGCACTCCGTCAGAATTGAGAAATCAATCAACTTCCCAAGTTTTTTGGTATTGATAGGAAACGAAATAGGAGCTGATCCATATACCGTTGGAAATCCCTATGAGTCTAGTTTCTAACGCCACTAACGGCACTCAATTTCAATTTTTCTACACCAAGTTATGCCCATTTTACCAAGACTGCGCAATGGCCACTGTTATACCCGAACCTTAGTTTTGTCATAAACTTGTTCTTGGTTGAACCTTGATGCTTCTTGAATCTTTGCGCATTTATTTCATTCCAAATATCATACTTAACTTGTGAATCCACTAAACCTTCAATGTTTCATCGTTTTGTGACTTGAATCACCCTAGAATTTCCTAGTTATATGCATTAACTAGTAGCATTCATTTTTGCACTTGTTAGGTTGCATTTATTTTCTTTGGTTGAGTTGATGATTGTATACATTGGTTGTACATAGGACTCGGAGGTGGTATCGAGGATGATCAAGGCGTGAACATTTGAGTTGCTTGGCTTTGTTGGGCGAGTGTTTCCTTGCTTATTTCGTGAACTTATGTGTTTTCTCAAACTACATGATCTACATGTTTGCTTGAACTACGTGACTACGTGAATTACTTGAAATGTGACTATTGAACTGGCTTACATATCATATATGTTTGGACTACTGAGGTTGAGTCGAGGGTGTACTTTATCGCACTCGAACTCTTCCATTTGACTTTCTCTTGGAATTTGACTTTCTCGAACTATGCTTTGACTTTGTGTACTTTGATGCAAAAAGTCGTTCGGGTGATATCTGTAACAGCCCCACCTCCCCCTAAGGCTAACCAGAGGGGTTAGCGGACTGTCTGCCCAACTCTCGCCAGGACTCAAGCATTCAAGACATTACTAACTTAAACGTGCAATTTCCCCAATTAACATAATATTATCACTAAAACTGAGAATAGCAATTAAACTTAAAATTTACAGTCATCCATTTAAAGTACTCACGATCCTCGAGCCAAAGCTCATACACTTCCATAACGTAAAGTACTCAACATCAAACAAATATACAAAATATAGCTTTGTACTCAAGACCAAAAATCAAAAGATCACGACGCTAGCCCTAGCTACGCCTCGAGATTCTCTTCACCTGTTAAGGAAAATAAAAGGGAACGGGGGTGAGCTAAAAAACTCGTGAGTTTTCAAAATTCATGCACAGGCACTTAAAGCGGTAAAATTTACAAGTAAACAATTAAAACACATAAACAAATTCAATTAACACACATTGAGGATACTGGGGCTCTCAAGAGCCAATTTCCACTTTTCACGAGCAATTATAGTAGTCGACACTCCGTCGACTTTCAATCCAAGTAGACGACTCTTCACGCCAACTCCATCCACCTTACTCCCCCTACCGGGCCCGCACGCCACATAATTCAACAATATACCGTAAACAGGTATTTACTCAAGGCACACGGCCAAGAGTAAGTATATTTCACGTATTCCATTTTCCCAAGTTCATTACATGCAAAAATCAAATTTCCGACTCTACAAAAAGGGAGCAATAAAGTATACTCTCCTTTAAGTGAGCGGTCCATCAAATTCTCAATTTCATATTTCAATCAAGTAACAAGTCACGAAGTACACGTCTTAATGCAATAAAAGCATAATAACATGCATTGAAAACTCACCGACAAAGTAGGGGTCGGAGTCCAAGTTTTGGTCAGTTGCAAAATCAGCACTTTGCCCTAAAATAATGAAAAGAGAAAAAAAATGAGTTTTCCTAATCACTGGTTAAGTTTAACTCAAAAAGTCGAAAGTTTGACAATTTCTCAAGTTGAGCTGAAAACTTTGAAAAATCATAACTCAAGTTATACAAGTCGGAATTTTGCTCATTTGGTACCGTTGGAAACCTCTTTGAAAGATCTAAAACTTTTCAGAAGACATCAAGTTAAAATTATGGACGAAATTAACCCAGATTTTTGTTAAACATTCTGCTACAGTAAAATGGCAGTGCTCGTCAGGCTGGACAACCAGAGCACTTTGAAAATTCGCCAAAAATTATAGAAAATTAATTAACCTCTGAAATTCATACACAATATAATCCTACATAAGGAGTTTCAACAGCCACTGATGGAATTCAATTCTGACATCCGAGCATGAAATGACAACAACTCAAACAGAGGCAGTTCGAAATTCTGTAGTTTCTGGAAACATGAAGATACAGGGCAGTTTTCAAGTTACTGTTTGAGTAACGAATTCAAGTCCAAAAATTGTCAAATTTGGCACACTAATACTTCCATATATCAACTAGATTCATACCAAATTTCAACTTAAAATACCAACGGGAAGGAGTTTTCTATGTGCCTCAAATTCGCTCAACTCTTTCATCCAAAACTGTGAAAGTTTGATCCTTCACTTTTAACATCTAGTTCATGCCTCAAATCACTACCAATTTGCCTAATTTTCGAAACCAAGCTAGTATTGAAGTTCCTAAGCCTAATGATGATCAAAAATAGTCACATCTTTTGGCAAGAATATCACAAAATAATCCTCAAAATTCGGACAGCATAACCCCTTATTTTCCAGCTTTCACTTTGCAACTTAACAACCCTCATAACATCAACTCTTGAAGAGCTTTTTGTGGGGCAAAATAACAGGTTAACATTCATCATTTAAACATCAATTTCAGCCTCTTAACTATCCAAAAACACAGCCACAAAATTCAAGGAAAAATCAGAAAATTCAACCCCCCCAATTTTTCCTTCCTTAGCCGATTTTCCTCTTTTGATTTTCATCCACTTTTAACCATCATCATCATACATAATGCACTTAAATAACATCATCTAACCATCTAGCAATCAATTACACATATTTAGTGGGAATTCAAGAAACCACCGTTTTTTTTTTTTCATAGTCATCAACTTCCACAAATCAACTCCATAAACAAAGCTAGAAACATATAAGTCAAGGTTTTCTAAAACCTTTCAACATCCCAACCTATCAACATGCTCTCAAATGAAATGGATGAAATGAAGTTCAAGTTTCTTGTGTTACCTCTTGCAAGAAACAAGTGAAAGTTCTCCAAGGAAATGCCAAACAAAAGCTTCCAAATGCTCCTAACCCAAGCCTCTCCACCAAGCTCAAGTTCAATCCAAGAGTGATGAAGTTTTTGTTGGTGATTTTTGCAAGAAATGAAGGAGGAAAATCGATGGAAAATGAAGAGAAGGAAGAAGAGGGAGTTCGGGTGAAGGGAGGAAGAAAATGCACCGATTTTAAGCAAAAATTTTTTTTTAAAATAAGGAAGAAAGGAAGACAAGACACAAGTCTTGTCTTGCCTTATTAGTCAACTTTCATTAATGCTATTCTTATCTATTTGGAGGGAAAAATAAGGGCTTAATTATGCTTGAAATTAAGGGCTAATTTTCGGCTAGGAGGGGGGAAGAAGAATAGGAAAATTTTCGTAAAAGTTAGAAGGAATTGGTTGGAAGAAATAATTAGTTGAAATTCTAAGTTTAACGAGGTTAATCCAAATCTTAACTAAAAATTTCAAAATCCTAATTAATCACCTTCAATGACCCAATTCCAGTCATTTAATTACTCTTCTAACCTACTAATGCTCATTCGTACTTAATTTCACTATTTCACTCACAGTCCGGATTTACCTCGAAAAACGTGCCTTTAACATTTTACCACTAATAAATGCTACGAGACGTAATTAACAGGAAAAAAATAGAGTTAAAATTAAATGAGGCATTATAATTGAGGAAAAATCGGATATCACAAGATAAGTAAAGAGATAATTATATAAATAAATAAATTTTCAAATTTTTGAAATTAAAATTAATTAAATTTTTTTTTATTTTTTTTTATTTTTTTTAAAAAAAATTCGAGGCAGTTACAATATCCCGTCGACTAACTTGATTCGTTTGGGACTCCAGAAACCCCAAAACCCTATTGGTGAGCCGTTCGTATCGAGCCAGCATGGGCTTGGTCGAGAAGATCCGTGAACCATAGGTTATTCGATTTGGTTCTTTGAAACATGGTATACTTGAGTATTACCCAAATTTGATTAGTTGAGGTGTTCGGGCCCGGTAAAGGGGTGATTGGTGGACGGTTGTGGTGTAAGTGGTGGTCTCCGAATTTGGTTCTTGACTTCAAACGTTGACAGAGAGTCAACGGCTCGTGTTCGATCAAGCTTTGCGAATTTGGCTTTTGGAAGCCACCTGTATCCTTTACTTGAGTGCATTGCTTTATTTTACTTTAAATGTGAGATTTGACTATCTGATTTGCCTATTTGTTAATGTGGTTGCATGTTTTGTTTTGGCGACCTCATTAAGCTTTCGCTTACCCCTTTTCCCTTTTCTTTTTCCTTAACAGGAGTGTGTAAGAGGTCGGAGAGTTTGATTGTGGTGTTTATCTTTTGTTTAGGTACCGATGTATTAGTGAACTTGTTCCGTTTTGTAAGCTTGAAGTTGGTTGTAAACTTTAAGATTGAAACGTTGTAAACTTTGTACTCATGTAACTTGAAGTTTAATTTATTTTGAGTGAATGTTGAGATAAATGTTTTGATGATATTTTGGGTATTTGAGTCCTGACGAGAGTTGGGCAGGCAGTTCACTAATCCTTAGGGTACGCCCTAGGGAAAGGTGGGGCTGTCACACCTAAACCCATACAAATAGGAAATTCCTTGGCTACTACTCCAAATAACTAAAACCAACTAGGACTTTACCTAGTTACTTCACATAAACAAGGAAACCTACCTAAAAAAAAATTAAGCCAATTTCCTAACAGAATGGAAGAAAGCAAAACAGTTATCGGTATACAAGTGAAGAATCAAGCACAAGACAGCCGAATGGAAGTTGGTATCATGGCCGAAAATGAGAACCATCAAGTGCTAACAATATGGAGATTGAAGGAGTATACTTCAGGAGACAAGATGATGGATGAAGCAGTGGCTATCAGGCTTGCACTAGCCAAAGCAAAACAACAACAGTGGAGAAGGATTGAAGTTAGCATACCGAAGGGAAAAATGCTCAGGATGATAAGAACAGGAGTTGCTAAAGATATCAGATTGTACTCGTAGAGGATATCAAGGATCTAAGTTCAATGTTTATGGAATGCTCATTTACTTGGGTTAGTACTAGTAATAGGATAATCAGTGAACACTTAAACAATACAGTTTTAAGCTTTCCTTTTGATGAGGAGTTGATCTTCTCAATGCATTAAGGGCACTTGTATAGCTCTATGTGGGCCTTTGCTCATTATGTGTATAGTTCTTACACAATTAATAAAATCCTATCGTTTCTGGGAAAAAAAAAACAACAACTAGGTACTGCTGAGAAGATGATCAAATTTGTTTATAGAAACCACGAAGCATGGAGCTGCAAATTAGGACTTCATTTGTAATCTTCATTGTACGTCACTTATGCTGCATGAGTAAAATCCAATTAGTCACAGACAGTCATAATCGAGATTCCACATCTCAGTATTTTTCTTTGTCTGCTCCCAATTAGAACCTTCATATGTCTTTCAATATGGTATAAATGTACTGCTATCAAGAGATAGTAGATCTCTACCAATGAAACTAGAATCTGAGATATTCATCAAACCAATAGTTTTCTTATGTTTATGGTCACAACCTGTAATTCCTATTTGTGCTGGTGGCCTTATTTCAGCTCCACACCAGCCTTAAGCCCCTGAACTCTAAACATCACCGCTGACACCGCATCTCCATATCATCCATTGAGATACACAAGTTCTCTATTTGGGGTCTCAAGAAAAGAATTAAGAAGTTTCAGTTCAATTGAAAAGACTAAGGAAGTTGTGGCATTGGAGTCTAGTTAAATAAAATATTGGAAGACGTAAGTTGGGAGGGAGATTCTACTATTCAAGAAACTTTATCATTCCCTTAATTCTTCCCTTCTTCTTCTTCCTCCAATTCTCTGTCATTTTCTTCTTCTTTCTTCCGGTCAAAGAGGATTTCTAGATAATAACAGTCAGGCTGGCGAGGATGCTGGGACCTTTTCGTTGTTTACTATTTAAGAGACTCCATTTGATATTTAAGCTTTTAGGAGTAATTTGTTCTATTGAGAGCCACCACACATAGAATTTAGAGAGGAGAGGGAACACCTAACCTCGATACATGAATCTTAATATATCCTATGAATTTATCTTACGATCTATGTTTTCTTCTTGATCTCTTCAAAATTCAATGGTTACAAATAACGGTACATATTATATATATTATTGCATTCAATTCCTTAGTATTAAGGTCTAATAAGTCCAACAATGTTCAATTATTACATTTAAATTATTATCATTATTAGATTGAACCAATAATGACCTATCTGTGTTCAATTCATGTTTAAAACTACTAATTTTGAGTCATGTCTGAGCCATGTTACTGTAGCATATGAAAATTGACATCCCTAGTCTTGGCTAAACTTTTTTTACCCTAGAGGAATGTTCATTGCTAATCACTCTTTTGAGCTCTAGAATTCTATAAAAATTTTATTTTCCCTTTTTTACCTAACTTTTGCTTTAGCAAAGAACATTAACAAATTAAAGCAGTCTTAGACTGCTAACCAAATTGTTATCTACAATTTTTAACTTCTTAATTAAATGCTTTAATGTTACATGTTATCTACTTATATATTTATGTATTGTCTCCAAGAAGATCATTTCGTAAACATGCAAAATAAACATTTGTAGTTAATCAGTTATTCTATTTATGTACCTTGGACTAGAACTTTGCAATACGTGTACTGTCTACAACTTGTAACATATAAAATGGTGCACAGGATGGTAAGGAAGAGAAGACAGAGAGACAAGTAATTGTATAAATTTGTTTTACTTACACATAGTTTATTCCATTATTGCTCGTATAACTTTTTAAATCTGATTTACTTACACATATTTAATTCCATCATTGCTCATATAGCTTTTTCTATTATGCTTTGTTGACTTTATTTGTACTACTACTATATAAAAATCATCTTGAACATAAAGAATTTATTATTACAGAACTTTGTCCAAAAAATTCTATTGAAGTTACAATTAGATATCAAAATTGAATCTTTAAATCAAGCAACATAAAGAATCAACGCACGGTCAACAATTTTCAAAATTTAACTCATAACAAAAACATTTACCTACACTTGTAATTTCACCCCCAACAAAAAATTCTAGATCTGTCAATGGATATATCCATAATGATCTAAACCATCGAAAAAAGGGTCTTTTGTGATGATTGAAATTCATCACAAAAAGTCGAGTGTTCATCGCAAGAACTTTTCCTGACAACAGCTTTATCATCAAAGTCTCGTTCTAGTTCGTGGCTAAAACCCTTTTGTGATGGAAAATCACTCGTCGTCACAAATACTTTGTGACAGCAAGCCTAATCATCAGAAAAGAATAGAATTTGTGACAACATTTTGTCAGTAAAATTCTGAACTCTATCATCACAAAATGCCCCCTTGTAGGTCGTACTCAAAGAATTATTAGGGAACCTTTTGTGATGAAACCATCATCACCAAAAATATAACTTCTAAAAAGATTTCCTTCTATAACACAACAATCATTCTCAATCCCTAAATACAATAGAAATTATCTTTAGAAGAATGTAAATGTAATTGCTCAAAGAATGAAGAGAATAAAAATCTTTTGTTGCAAGGATTGTCAAATACATAAATTTTAGTACAATTTCATTAAACACTCGTGTATCCATGCTAAAACTAAGAAAACATTATTATCCCTTCATGCCAAGTATTGAATTTTACAAGATTTTAAAGTTTTTACCATCCCATAACCTAAAAATACATGAAAAATATCTATTGATTAGAAAGAATGAATAAGGCGAAAAAAACAATGAACCAATACTAAAAGATTTTAAAACCATCAAAACTGGCATATGTGCTACTAACTTAACTATTGAACCTATTAATTAAAAATGAAGGAAACCAAATCTATAACTTTACAAGATAATAAACACAATTTTAAAGAAACTAATTAATTGTTTACATGTATTTGATAGAATGTGTATCAAACCAGAATGAAAGCTTCAAGCATTCCAACCTACTAGTGAGAAGTGGATGTCATGCCCTCCCTATCCCAAAAATATGCATAGATTGCATGAAATAAGGATACTAAATTGTTATACCACTAAAATAGGCTTTTACTCATAATTGTACAAAAATGTGCATATCCATAATGATCTAAACCATCGAAAAAGGGTCTTTTGTGATGATTGAAATTCATCACAAAAAGTCAAGTGTTCATCACAAGAACTTTTCCTAGCAACACCTTTATCACCAAAGTCTTGTCCTAGGTAGTTTGCGGCGAAAACCTTTTTGTGACAGAAAATCACTCATCGCCATGAATACTTTGTGACAACAAGCCTAATCATTAGAAAAGAGTAGAATTTGTGATGACATTTTTTCAGTAGAAGTCTTAACTCTATCATCACAAAATGCCCCCTTGTAGGTGGTACTCAAAGAATTATTAGGGGAACTTTTCGTGATGAAACCATCATCACCAAAAATATCACTTCTTAAAAGATTTCCTTCTATAACACAAAAATCATTCTCAATCCCTAAATACAATAGAAATTATCTTTAGAAGAATGTAAATGTAATTGCTTAAAGAATGAAGAGAACAAAAATCTTTTATTTCAAGGATTGTCAAATACATAAATTTTAGTACAATTTCGTTAAACACTCGTGTATCCATGGCTAAAACTAAGAAAACATTGGGTTTGTTTGTATAACAGAAATTTGCAAAATTTATTTGTAAAATTTATTTTGCTTACATCATAATCACACTTTCCAATCACCTTTTTATCTTTCCAACAACATTTTTATCTCACATACATCACATCACAAAAAGTGCTACAGTAAATATTCCAAATAAAATCTCAAGTAAATTATCTATCCAAACAAACCAATTATTATCCCTTCATGCGAAATATTCAACTTTACAAGTTTTTAAAGTTTTCACCATCTCATAACCTAAAAATACATGAAAAATATCTCTTGACTAGAAAGAATGAATAAGATGGAAAAAACAATGAACAAATACTAAAAGATTTTGAAACCATCAAAACTAGCATATGTGCTAGCAACATAACTATTGAACCTATCAATTAAAAATGAAAGAAACCAAATCTAAAACTTTACAAGCTAATAAACACAATTTTAAAGAAACTCATTAATTGTTTACATGTATTTGATAGAATGTGTATCAAACCAGAATGAAAGCTTGAATCATTCCAACCTATTAGTGAGAAGTGGATGTCATGCCTTTCCCTATCCCAAAAATATCCATAGATTCCATGAAATAAGGATACTAAATTGTTATACCACTAAAACAGTTTTTTACTCATAATTATGTATTAATGTGCTAATGACCAAACCATTCACAGCTGTCAAATTAATAAAAGAGCAAACTCAAGCTAAACAAAACATTCTCCCAAAAAAAAAATGACTTATTAGTGAAAGCTAATCATACTTATATTCAAAAAATGAACTTTGACAGTCCAAAA
This sequence comes from Gardenia jasminoides, assembly GCA_013103745.1. Taxonomy (NCBI): domain Eukaryota; kingdom Viridiplantae; phylum Streptophyta; class Magnoliopsida; order Gentianales; family Rubiaceae; genus Gardenia; species Gardenia jasminoides. The sequence continues at coordinate 9,848,985 of CM023100.1, forward strand.
CCACATTGAAACTCACACTTACATGTATATACTTATCACTATACTTTGCCAACAAACTTTTGAGAGCATTCTGGCCAATGCATTGATAAACACAAGGGGAATGTAAGTGGAAAAGAAGTACCCAAACTAAGAATATGAAAGTTTTAGTAGCCAAGGGAATTAATATCCTTTGGTGTCTAGGTTACTAGAAGTAAAGTGTCTAAAAGTTTTCTAGGACGCAAGTCCAAAATAGAGATGCAAATTTTAGTTCCTTGAAAACTAGTTGTCTACAATTTGGATTTGGAGAAACAATCATCAAATACTTAAGAAATCTCACAAGATATAGATACCCAATTGTACATTGGTCATGATATTGTCAATTAACCATATCCAAATACATAACAGATTGGAAATTGTAAGATAGAAAAAGTGAAAAACATTAGTAAAAAATGTAAAACAGAACTTAACTTTGCTCACTTATCATAACAATATAAACTTCAAATCTAAATAAATGTAAAAGACAATAAACCACGAAGAAAAATTGAACACCTATTGTAGCCAAAAAAGTGCTAAAAGAGAAATCGAACTTTTCTTCAAGTGATGTACTATTTATTTCTCCAGCTCTACAAACTGAGATTGGTACATAATAAAAGAATAATGTGAAAAAATTGCTTGATTTACATTAAAACAAGTTGAAAAATATTTATTCTTATCCACACTATGTTTTAACACCTCTTAGAAACACTAATTAAAGATTACAAGATTTGTAGATAGGCAATCTTAGCAATGTCATGTGCTGGTTTAACATGACCCTTGTCCACTTTAGCAAATATAATATGTAAAAATGAGGAGACCATAATAATAATACGTAATAATATAGGTCTAACCATAGTGGAAGACTTAGGTACATCATATAAGTGATGTAATAGTATTAGACGATCAGTTTGAACTAAGATTGAAGACGTACCCTGTCTTTCAACCCATCCCAATGAGTCTAAATACGCAAGATTTTGGCTTGAGTTGTCGAAAATGCACAGGTCCTCTGGGAATATGGTGTATTATATTTCCATTTCAGTCTAGAATTAGCCAGCGAACTCCTACCTTGCCTATACCTGCATCGAAGGATCCATCAAACATAATTTGCAGTGAAGTAGTGCCATTATTATTATTCAAGTCACTAGAGAAAGAAAAATACAACATAACTCAGTCAAGAAAAATACAACATGACTCAGTCTTTTTATTGTAGGAGTGATTGGAGGTGCTGAACTCAAAGAGCCATGTGGATAGAGATTTGTTGAGGATATTGACTTAGTAGACCTCAACTTGAAAATAATCAATCTTCAACAAAAAGCAATTCGTAGATCAATCTGCCAAATCTTTGTGAAAAATCCCCAAACTTCATAAAAATTACCTTTTTTCTGGCTTGCAAAACTTCTTACAGTATTTCTCTTTTGAGTTGCAACTCAAGTCAGCATGTCAAAGCTGTCATCTTTTTCTATCAATCTTCCTTTACAAAGCCACTCACAGTGAGTTCATCTCTTGTACGAGCAATAAAAATAACAAGAGCAATCTTCCTTCCGCTGCCTAATCAATTTGTTTCTTCAAAAGTGGGAGTTTGGATATGCGGGTTCACATCATTTGAGCAGCTACATATCTTGCTCAATTGCTGTAAACTTTAGCAAAAATGGCTCGATTATATGATAATTATTGGTAACCCTAAATTTGAAAATTCAAACTAATTTGAAAATTGAAACTACAAAAATTAAAAGCATAAAAAACTCTAAGCCAAGATTATGGACAACTCATGAACAGTGTCCCGACGAGCTTTATTGCTTATGTTCATATAACGAAAATATGAAGAAAAAATGAAAGTAGAATAAGAAAGAAGAAGACTGAAGGAGAAATAACAAACAATTAATTGTGAATCAAAATCAGTAAAAAATCACATGACAAATTTAAAAAATATGACTAAATTTTAAGGGTCATCTCCGAGATAGAATCACAATAATAGGATTTAGTACATGATAGAACCTGTCAACAGACGAAACTCATATAAGACTAGCCCAAGATCCACGTTCTATGGAATCACATTTAGGGTGGTATAGAACCCTAAACCTACCAAGGACCTCAACATGCAAACTTATTGCTATTATTTCAACCCAACGTGAAAGAATAATTGACGAACCATAGGAAGAAATTCAAGGGACATGATGGATTGAATCCTTAACTCATCATCGCACACTGATGAACAATCTTGATACTATTGCAACCCAACATCTAGCACATGATGTGAACCTCAGAATTGAAAGGTAGAATGGCACTACAATTCAAACGTGGTCTTTGAATTGATACGCCAAAATTCTTGGACAAGAAGACACACTCGACTTGTAACAAGGAGGAAACTTACAAGTTGCATTAGATTAAACGACCAAAGGCCCTTTACATTATAAAAGTTTGTGACTTAAATAGTAAAACCCACTCAAACCAAATCCGTATTGGACTTGGATTGATTAAACTTTTTCTACTACTAATAAATTAATTAATCTAACTAATTAACCGGCCCATTAAACTCAAGGTTTAACATAAGATTTGGCCCATTTATTATCTAAATAAAACAAACAATAAATTAACCTAAACTTGGCCTCAATCTTCAGCAAGCTCACATGTTTGACCTACAAAGTCACTTAAAAGACATACTATCAACCTATTATTAAGCCGAATGTAATAAAATCTAAACAATCTCAACCCAATAAACACTCACTTAAAAGTAATTTGTCCTCAAATTAAGATTTATCATGCAATGAAATTGGAACAAAACTTTCACCACTTGGCATGCTAACCAACAAGTAAGAAGCAAGGAAAAACAAATACCTCATGCCAGTCTCTCACATGCTTACACTCACTCCCATGTTTGCTCAAGTAGGTGTACATATTGTTGATGATCTCACCAATATCCGACGGCCTTGATCCTAATTTCTTTGAAGAAATCAAGATTTGCTCAATGTAATATAACCATATTTGTCAAGAAAGTGCAAATTTAGGAGTTAGAAACAAACGAGACTCGACACAAGTGAAGGCTAATTGACACAAGGATTCAACTGGACACTTGCACGGTTGGAAAAGAAGAAATAATCCTAACTTGACTAGGTAAGTATCACATGACTCAATGGAATATATATGCAGCTGGAAATGGAACAAAACAAATGGAATAGATATGTGACGTGGTCTACGCTTTCAAGTTTAATTTTCCTAATTATCAATCAATTTTAGCCTTTTTACCCTGATTTTCTACAAGCATACGGATCGTGAATTGAGTATAGTGATAATTAGAGGTCGATCCCACAGGGACTCGGTTAAGTGCTACGGCTTTTTAGCTTGCTTTATTATCTAAATAGAAAATGAGAGAGGAGTGCAAAATATGAAATGTCGGGCGGTACAACCGTCCCTTTTAAAAGCAATTAAAACCAACCGGTTAAGGTGGTAGAACCAACCCTAATTGGTGGTAAATGAAAAGTAAATTAAAGTAAAGAAAAGTAAAAGTAAATGGGAGAATACAGACTTAACCGACCTAAGGTGTGAGGATAAAGCTATTAGAACCGTCCGTTAGGTGTCGATGACATCCAATTGGCGGTAGACAAGAAAATAAATAAAACCATCCAACGGGGTAATCCTTCAATTGGTGGTGTAAAATAAATAAGTTATAGAAGTTAAAATATAGTAAGAGATTCCTAGGGATTTGAATCCCTTATTTGGTTAAGGATGTGTTCACTTAGTTAAGTTAGATTATAAACTTGTGACTTGTCAAAGAAGTAATCTCCAATTTCATTTGTCGATTGCTTTCACAAATAAACAAACATACTCATATTAAACCTTCACCTATTAACATGATGAATTAGCTTAACATAAGTTCATGAAACTCAATGAGTTACAAGTATAATTCCTCCTAAATGCATCTCCTACTAACGTGAACATGCAATCTAGGATTCATATATTTTGAACTATATATACAAGACATATTTCATGCACTACACATGCTTGAATAATTCATAATTGATGATCAAGCAATCATGAATATTAAGAACAAGTACATGAACTAACAATCACAAGTTAAGCTTTCTTACTTAAGTGAACACAATCCAATCCCTCACAAGTTCATCTTACCCCTAGGATTGACAAGTTTAGCTACTCATATTGTTTAAGCACACAAAACTTGCATAAGAAGTCATGGATGAATTTAAAGAAATGAAATGAAGAAACTCCTCCAATTGATGAAATAAGCTCTTTATTCTTCACTTTTTGCAATCCTTAAGTTCACTTACAAGCTCAAAGGATTTCTCCTTGTTCAATAGATTTCTTAATTTGATTCTAAAACTAATTCTCTACACGAACTAGTTAGTTTCTCTTTTCTACACTTTTCTTCACTTTTTCTTCCTATCTTCCTCTCTTCCTCTATATATTTTTCTTGTTGGAATACATGGGGTATTTATAGAGGATTTTGGATAGCAAAGATTACAATTGAAAAGACCTAAAGTTGAATTTTGATTCTTCAAGTCCACATTGTACAGCTATCAACCAAAATTTCATCAAAATTGAGGTGGAAATGAGCTGGAAAAAAATCTGAAAGTTGGCTACAAGTTGTGGCAGTCACTATCAGTGATCCGCAAGGTGGATCCACGAGGAAGAAAGTCGCGGATCCCATCGCGGATCCAGCTGCCCTAGCTCTATTGAGAGAGATTCGTGAGCTATTTCATTTCCCAATCATCACGTCGCGTTTCCACTCGCGGATCCACTACAGAATTGCATAATCTGAATTTTTTTTCATAAAATTGAAACACTAAATCTTCCAACTTTTAATCCCTTGATTCCTTGATTGAATTGCATTCTAATCATCTCAATTTGAAATTTCATCAACTTTTGATACTTTAATTTTCCAATTTTTCTTCCAAACCTCATTGCCTTCAAATAAAACATTCAATTGTGCATTAATTTGCCAAAAAGTATTTTCTATATAAAATTCACACTTGAATGCATATTAATCAAAAAGAGCTTAATTCCATCATTTTTCATAATACAATTACATAAAAATAGATAAATAAAACACACTAAAATAGGAAAAGTATTTACTTATCAATATGTGGCTGGAAAAAAAATTGAATCCAAATCCAATTCGGAAAAATATCTGAATATTATATTATCTACTCACGTTCCAAAAAGGATTAGAGTTAGGTAATTCCCACTAGCCAATTTAATTTCCAGGAGAAAAAGAATCCAACACAAGCTGTTAGACAAATCCAAAAGGAATTAGGAAATAGCATATGCAGCTGTCTTCCTTTTTCTTGCGATTCTTTCTTTCCTTTTTTTTCTACTTCGGGTCAACCTTGAACAATCAACACAAGAAATCTATTCATGTTATAAAACTGATACTAATGTGGTGGTAGATTCGTGGTGATAGGGTCGTGTTTGTATAGTGGGCACTAGACTAGTAAAACAAAGTCGAGAAAACTAATAAATTCAAAGAAAGAGAAAATTAGAAAGAAAAACTAAACTTCCATTCATTCAAATAACTTCAGTTCTATTTTCATCACTGATACTAGAGGAGGCAGCCCGTATTTGTGAGAACCCGAAAATTTATTTTATCTGACCTATTTATTTAATTATTTATTTATTTGCCCTGATTAATTTATTTTAATCATTTTAATTACATTTGCATTGTACATTGCCTCATTTTATTTCTTAAAAATGTTTTCTCTTAAATTTAATTTTTCTGTCGCTTAATTAGTGAAATTTGGAGAAAACACATTTTTTGAGGTAAATATTTAGTTTGAGAGTGAGGCAATTTTAGAGAGTAAGGATGATCATTTGTAGATTAAGAAAAGCTAATTGAGGGAGTAGAAGTGAGTGATTAGAATTAAACTCAATTAGAAACTTTCATGAGTTACTATTCAAAGTTGACTTTTTGCACCATAAAATAAGGCTTAAGATCACTTCTTTCTTTCACCATTTCACTTCACCAAAATGCACACAAAACCCTCTCTCTCTTCCTCATTGCTGGCCGAACTCCCCTCCCCATTTCCCTTAGCCTTGAACTTCATTTTCATCCTCCAAATCTTGCTCAAATCTTGCTTCCAACTTTGCCTAAACTTTGGATCATCTTCAAGTTTGGTAGAAGGTTTGGGAAAAGGAAGAGTCTTGGAGGTTTGGTGCTTGATTCCTTGAGATCTTGCTTGAAATTGTGGAAGAAGGTAAATCTCTCCAAAAGCTTCAACCTTTCCTTCATTTTTTTAGCTAGATCTTAACTAGATAAGCTTGGGTTGTTCATGGGTTCCATGAACCTTGACATTAGGTAGAGGTCTTGAGGATTTTACTTGCTTTCTTGACTTGCTCTTAGGTAGAGGCATTTGAGGTATTTATGTGCTTAAAATGGGTGGATGATTATGTGATATGGCATGGATTCTTGGCTTGCTTGGTGGCTTGAATTTACCTCTTTAATCAGCTTGCAAGATTGTGGCTTTGTTGGTTGTTTTGGTAGTATGAAAAGTGAACTATTGTGCTTGAATCTTGGTGAAAATTTTCAACTTTGAAATCCTTTCTTTGGCCGAGAAATTGGGGCCAAATTTTTAGGTTTTAGAGCTTCTTTTTTAACTCCAATCATGTGCTAAAACTTTTGGTTTTCGAAACTTCAATTTAGCTCCAACTTGGAGCTCAAAATTTCTATTTTGAGGCCACACTCATGGCCGAAGGTTTGAGCTGAAAATTTTCAGTTTTACAGCCTCTTCTTGAGTCAAAAGTTTGCCAAAACAATGGCCCTTAAATGCTCTTTGATCGGAGCAACAAAGCTGATTCTAAAAGAAAGGAAAAGAGAAAAATTTCACAAGTATATTGCTGAAATTTCGTATAGCAAGTTTCGAAAAATAGTTTTTGGAAAACTATTATATCTTGGTGTAGAAAAATCCAAATTGAGTTCCGTTTGTTGTGTTTGAAACTAGACTTGAAGTTCTTGTAGTGGTTTAAATTTCTAGGGCTAGTTCGATTTCTATGAATTTTGGAAAATTTTCAAAATTGACTGAAATTCAAAACTGTTATGCCCTGTTTTTCCTGTAGCAGCACTTTAGAACAAAAATTTGACTAGTTTCTGATTTGAATCTTGAAAAACTATCTTCCAAAGATTTTTAGTTCATTGAGTCTATTTTCCAACGGTATAAGATTCCCAATTTTTGGACTTATAGAACTCAAGTTATGATTTTTCAAAGAATGTTACAAAAACTGAAATTCTTATGATACAATGTCAAAGCTTAGAAATGCCTTGGAAACATTTCCTGGTTTTCAGACCTAACCTTTTGATTATTTGCACACCATTCCATGCTTGGAAAAAAGGATTTTCCCAATCACATGGGATTTCTCTTGGCTTAGATCGGAAAACTTGATTGTTTGGCAGTTGGCCTTGGTTGAATACCTAGGTAACTTTGATTGTGCATGTTTCAGGTGATCACGTGGACACCGAGAAACTTGATTGACTTCTTGATTTGTTCTCACTTTCCTCTTGACTTTTGGTGAGTGTCAAGTGCATGTTTCATGTTATTATGATTGAAGTGATACTTGTACAAATGCTATGTGGTTTCGTGATTTGTAAACTTGCCGAGGCGAGGGTGTACTTTATCACCCTCAGTCTCTCTTTTCTCTCTCTTGAATACTTGATACTTGTGATATGAATTTGCATGACTTGCTCTTGTACTCGAACATGCTTTTAATTCGAGAAAACTGAGCGGCAGTGTGTACCACACCTTATTTAGGTGGGAGGTGTCTATCATCCCGACTCAGTGCTATGGTCAAATCTAAGTTGATTGGAGCATTTCTCATCGACTAACCATGCTTGTAAGGATGCCCCAACCCATTGGCAAACCTTGTAACTCGAGCCGGTAAAGGCTTGGTCGAGGAACTTGGAGAACCATGGGAAAATGTTATACATTGATCTTTTGAGGTCTTGTTTCATATACTCGAATAGTATTACCACCTCGTTGCTTGTTTGGTTCCGGATCTAAGTAGGTGATATGGTGGTTGGAGAAAGTAAGTGGAGTTCTACGGACATGTTACTACTCGAGTTGACAGAGGGTCAACAGAAGATGACTTGAACCGGCCGTGATGTGGAAATCGCTCCTGAGAGGTCCCATATTTTTTCTATTTGTGTTTTATTTCCAACTTGCTCGCTTATGTCATAATCTTGTTAAGTATGCTATTTACTTTGTTTAGTACTTCTTGCTTGCTTGCTTGTTTTCTTGGCCTCACTGAGCGTTCGCTCACCCCAAGTTGTTATTCCTTAACAAATTTTGGAAGTGGAATTTGAAGGCTATAGAATAGTGATTTTTGTGCGGTGCTAGAAAATATCCCTTGTATGGCTTTTGAGATAATTGAAGTGTAAACTTTATTATATATATGGGTTTTGGATTGTAATAATAAATGGTAGCCTTAAAAGAATATGGCTTGTATATTTGAAGTGTTCCTTTAATCCGACACCTAATTTGACTTGTGAATGTCTATTAAGTTAGAATGAGTGCGTGAGTCCTAATGAAAGTTGGGCAGGCATCCCGCTAAAACCTTAAGATTCGCCCTAGGGAGAGGTGGGGGCATCACAGTTGGTATCAAAGTCCAAGTTTGAATGATCTAGGTAGAATTAGAGTTATTAAACTATTTGTGAGTTTAGTAGGTTAGAAAGAAGTGTTAGAAGATAGTTATTATTTATGTTAAGCATTAAGAGTACTTAAGTTCGATTAAGTTCTAATCGAGTTCATTTTTGTAGTCCTATCGATTGATCGTGAGAGAAGGACCTTGACTAGGACTAATAGGGAGTTGCTAGAGGAGATGGATAGGCTTACGACCGTGGAGCAGACTCAGTCTGCTAGGATCCGTGAGCTAGAGGATGAAGTTCGCTCAATTACCGAGCGATTGACTAGAGTAGTGAAGGTTGCCCCAGAGCGAGCTGAGGGCGTCATAGCAGAGTGCGAGGCTCTGATTGAGGGAGTGCTCGAGGCTAACCGAGTTGAGGAGGATCCAATTAAGGAGTCCCCTAGTGATGAGGATGAGATAGAGCCCTACCATATATGTCCAGATTGTTTGAACCCATACAAAAACCTTTGTAATTTGATGGAATAAGCATCTCTAAAATTTGATTTACATGCTTCAGGCTTGTTAATTCCTTCAGGAATTTTCACATAGATATCATTATTCAATGTTCCATTCAGATAAGTAGTGACTACATCCATTAGACGCATATCAACCTTTTCATGCACTACTAAACTCATAAGATATCTAAATGTAATTCCATCCATTATTGGAGAATATGTCCCATCATAATCAACTCCAGTTCTTGTGAAAAAACTTGAGCTACAGGCCTTGCTTTATATCTCATAATTTCATTCTTCTCATTCCTTTTTATTAAATACCCATTTATAACTAATTGGTTTAACACCTTAAGGTGTTCGAATTACAGGTCCAAATACTTTCCTTTTAACCAGTGAATCCAATTCAAATTGGATTACATCTTTCTATTTTGGTTAATCATTTCTTCACCGACATTCATCAACCGATATATTTCATGATTCTCATTCTTTTTCATAATATCAAGTGCTGCACAATATATAACTGCTTTTTGTGTAGCCTCCAATTTCAAATTTTTTATGATTTCATTCTCTTGAGGAGTAAACTCTTCAGGAATTGGCTCTTCAGGAGCTATCTCTTCAGGAGATTAAATTTTATCATGACATTTATTTCATATCGGAGATATTTGAATCAAGATGTCTTATTTTGGTAAGTCAGTTTTAAATTCATTTGTAACACTTGTACATGTCCTTCAGGAACATCAATTTTAACTATAAATTTTCTACAGGAATATTCAATTCAATAACTCTTCTAGAGTCGATAAATATATTTGACAATTGATTGCAATTTATTGCAAATAAATCTATTGAACTTCCAGTTCACATTATTTGGTATAAGAATCAAGGAAACTCAATAATATTTTTTAAATGATTTCCTTTCAATTGATCATTTTCTTCCCCTAATATCGGGAAGTGTACAATATCATTTTATGAATAGATCACCCATCAATATTTCATGATTTCTAACTATAACGGGTAGTTCACCTCCAACATAATTTTCTGTTGGAGTTACAGATAGCACAAGGGTGTATGTATGAATAATTGTCGGCTCTTATTTTTGACAAATCATAAATATACTAGGATCAGTAAACTTCTGATTTATTGTAGGTAATGATTTTAATTTAGTCAAATGAGAATAAAGACAACTATAACAATAACCATTTCTCCTTCGAATGATTTTGCAATATAATCAATCTTTATCTCATTTGATGATATCCGTTATCATCTCATTTAGTCCCTCGGTCTGATGTCCATTTCAATAAATATTTTTAAATTTAATATATTTTTTCGAAACTTTGGGGGAGGGTAGTGTATCATTTATAACAAACTTTATTCTTTCAGAGAGAAATATAATGGTGGCTTTTTTGGAACATTTGATTATTTTACCACCATTGTTGATTGTATTTATCTCTCCTATTTTCAAACAGAAATATAATGTGCATAGTAGAACTATCAATGAGGCACATATTATTATCACCATAATTTTTAATCCCAAATATTTGATATTCATTCCTTCTTCAGGAGGAAATAATAAAGAAACGCATCCATTTCTTCTTCAAGAAAAGTAATAAAGAGACTATCCTTCTAGAAAAATAATAAAGAGACCTTTTGTCTTCACGAAGAATTAATAAAAAAACTTACAAATAAATTTGAACATTAATAAAATTTATAAATAACATAACTTATAAAGAAAGGGACATAAAACATGCAAAAATAACAAATAACCAAGTTCTAAATAAATATTAGGTATTTGGCATGAATTTCATTTTCAGGAAGAAAATATGGTTATTACCATCATTAATTGCACCATTAATTTGCTCCTTTAGGGTGTTTGCTTATGATATTTGATAAAGGTCAGTAAGATATTTAGTCATATAATCATACAATATATGTGTGACTAATGATCTTTAATACTACATAAATGGTATTTATTTTAGGATCCTTCTTTTGCATTTTTTCTTATCATTATCCCATTTCAGGTAGCACATATCTACATTCACTATATCTATAATCATGATTATAGTCATAATTTAAGTAGTATTCATTTCAGGGAATAGACTAGATCCATTAGATCGGATTTTAAACAAAGGCATATAAAAAGTTCAGAATATTTTTCAAATTTTTTCTCTCGATATTGCTACTTCCGGAGTATATTTGAGAAGTGAAACATGCAGAGTATATTTTCAACATATCTACATTACTGATATTATCTCCACACAATTTTGATTGAGAAGTTACTCTAAACATTGCATAATATATTTGCTAATTGATTCAAAAGTTTGCAACCTTTGATAACTTTATCATATTGGACTTTTATAGGAATGACCATTTTCAGGTGATCAGATCTTTTTCTTTTAAAGGACGAGTGGATCCTTATGTATCATTATTTTCATTATTGGTCTTCAAAATCCATTTGCATCAAGATGTATTTTACCATCAAATATTCAAAATAAATAATTCTTTGATAATAAAGATAAATAAATAGAATTGTATAGAATAAATGTTATCTCAAAAATTGACCCAAAAGTATTTGCTCATGTTGAACTATTGTTTCATGGCAAACACTTGTACTCAAAGGTTAGTTATAAAAAAAGTGAAATGAATTAAAACTGAAAAATGTTACCTCAAAAGTTTGCCAAAAATTATTGAAAGAAGTGCCCAACAGAGTCTCGGTAGAGTCTCGTACATTACAGTTGCATAATAGTAGTGATTCGTAATTCACTTTTGCCCAATGATAGAGATTTGTGATTTGTATGTGCTTAATTGTAGTAACTCGTGCTGATAATGTATTCTAAACTAATACTAATATGGCGGGCGGTTCATGGTGGTAGGTTCGTGTTTGTATAGTGGGCGCTAACCTCATAAAATAAAGTTGAGAAAACTAATGAACTCAAGGAAGAGAAAAGTAGAAAGAAAAACTAAACTTTCATTCATTCAAATAAACTTTAGTTCTATTTTCATCACTGATACTAGAAGAGGCAATCCCTATTTATAGGGAAATACATAATGAGTTCAAAGTACATCTACTCACTATAGGTATTATCAAGATAGAAATGACATCTTATCGTAGATCGTGAAGTGATAAAATAGTGATAACATCTTCTTGAAAGTCATGCTCCTCAAAAGTTGTGCTTCTCAATAGTCATGCTCCTGAGAGATCAAAATAATTTTATCACCTCGTAGATAAAGTGATAAGATAAAAGTGATAACATCCACAATATTTAATTATTTCATAATAGTTCGTGACTTCTTTCTCTTTTTTTTCTTTTACTGGACAAAACAATAGTGGAACTAAGATGGAAATTCACTACCAAAAGGTAGCAAAACTACAAGAAACTCAAGGATAAAACAAACTGGCAGATAACATTGAAAACAACAACATGGGATCAATGACTTTGGACAACAGTCATTTTGCCCCCTTAAAGACTCAACATGAAAGTAAGGACAACAAAAACTTAAAGAGATAATTGATGCCGAACACAAGGGAAGGCAATGACAAGATCACAAAGGCAAGAAACAAGGAAATTTGACTCAAGAACAACACAAACAAAAGGATATAATCTGATTACCATGAAGCAAATCTCTAATACCAATTGATATGAACCCTGTCAATAGACGAAACCCATATAAGATTAGCCCATGATCTATGTCCTATAGAATCAAATTTAGGATTGTATGGAACCCTCAATCCACCAAGAACCCTAACACACGAATTTATTGATATTATCTCAACCCGACATGAAAGAATAAGTGACAAACCTTGGGGAAAAATTCAAGGGACATCGTGGATAGAATCCTCAACCCATCATCACACACCAATAAAGAACTTTGATACAATCGCAATCCAATATCTAGCACATGATGTGAACCTTGGAATTGAAAGGTAGAGTGATGCCACAACTCAAACATGATCTTTGAATTGGTAAGCCAAAATTCTTGGGCAAGGAGACACGCTCGGCTTGTAACAAGAAGAAAGAGGAAACCCACAAGTTCCATTAAATTAGATGGCCAAAGGCTCTTTACAATGTAGAAGTTTGTGAGTTAAATAGAAAACCCTACTCTAACCAAATTTGTATTGGACTTGGATTGACTAAACTTTTTCTTCTACTAATAAACTAATTAATCTTACTAATTAATCAGTCCATTAAACTCAAAGATTAACACAAGGTTGGCCCATTTATTATCTAAATAAAACAAATAGTAAATTAACAATAAACTTGGCAACAATCTTGATAAATTAGCAAACTCACATGATTGGCCCACAAAGTCACTTAAAAGACATAATATCAGCCTTTTATTAGAGTAGAAATGTTTGAGAAGTTTTATACCCATGGTAATGGAACTCCATCAAGTATTATAGTTGCTGAGAATTTGGTAAGAATCCAAGAAAAGCAATGCATATATTTGCATAGTGCCATTGATTTCATTATAATTGTGGTAAAAAATGTTTTGCTTTCTTTTATAGCACGAAATGAATGAGCTGAAAAATCAACTTCCACCAGATTCATAAGACTCGGTTGGTTGAAATGATATATTTGCCCAAGTGGTTGGGCAAGACAAACATGGTCATGTTTGCTTGGTTAGTGAAGGTTTCAATCCGACTAGGGTTGCAAATGAATCGAACAACTCCCGGGCGGCTTGAGTTCAAGCTTGACTCGAGCTCGAAATTGATCAAGTTCGAGCTGCTCGTTTTCATATTTGAGTTGAGTTCAAGCAACCTTCTCTCAAGTTAGATAGCTCGCAAGCCAGTTCGAATAGACTCGAATATATATTATTTTTTATTTTTTATTTTAATAGTAAAATTACATATATATCCCTAATATTTTTATTATTTATTAAGAAAAATAATTATTTTATTTATTTTTTAAAAAAATAAAATAATTATTTCTTATTTTTTTGAATTCGATTAGGCTCGAATTCAAAATCGAACTCGAGCTTGAGCTTCACTTTGAGAGCTCATTGAGCCCGAGCTCGAGTTCGATCTTGATGAAAAATGAGTGATGTTCGGTTCGATAAGGCCAAAACTCTACTCGACTAGACTCGTTTGCAACCCTAAATTTGACAGATTTATGGGAAGACATTTCTAGTTGTAGCACATGCCACTGTATGACTGTTCAGCAACAGTCAACATTGTCAAGAATGGAGGAAAGACTTTAGTGACAAGATGAGGAAATTGCCAACTTGAAGAAAATGGTTTTAGTTCAACAAAGGGGCCACACATACAGCAAATAGCCCGAGATATCCTTTATCATCATCTAACAATCTCTCAAACCATACTCCAACATGACCTTCTTGAGAGTATCTAGAACTACTAAACTTTTAGTTGGTGAATCTGAAATCAGGTTAACCTATGTTTTTAAACTCGGACTGGATCGGACCGGTCGGTTCGACATGTTGAACCGGGAACCGGCCAGGCATCCGGTCCGAGTCATCCTTAAAAACCGGAAGTTTCAAAACTTGGTCAAAGCCGGTCAAAACCGGGGTTTGATCGGGTGAACCGGTTGACCGGGTTTTGACTATTTGACCAGGTTTTTTTTTGTTTTTTTTTTTTACCTTTAACCCATCATATCCTTTCAAACTCACTTTTTAAGTTTTAGTAAATATGGTTTAACCTCTCATTATTTTAATAAAGTGTAAAATTAATCTAATACATTTTTTAAGTTACATTTCTACCTATATACATATTTTATATTCTTTAAGTCAATTTTGTGATTAAATATAAAATTCTCAAATTTGTATATAAAGTCATAAGTCACCAATTTGAGAAAATTTTTTATATATATAAAGTTGAAAACTACCAATTTGAGGGAATTTTTATATACTATTTTTTAAGAAAATTTTTTTATATACTATTTTGATTATATTTATTAATATATATTTATGACATATTTATGACGTCATCCGATTCGACCTCCGGTCGAACCCGGTCGGACCCATCGACCCTTGACCCCTGAGCTCAGCCGTTCGCTTTCCGGTCCGAGTCTGAAAACATAGAGGTTAACAAAGAGGAAAATAAGAGAGAAGAAATAAAAAAAATAGAGAAAGTGAATTTTAGCGGCTGAATTGTTGAAAAAATGGATGCCATGTTTTCATTCATATAATGTTTATTTTAGAATTTTATTCTTTAGTTTTTCAAGTGCACATTGTCGAAGCTTTAGCATGACTTTGATTCTTGTATTTGTCAGATCTTTTACTAGGTAGGGAATGTGGTTTCACTAAAAAGTTTGTTTGATCCAAAAAAAATCATGGTAAAGGGATATTTACGTAGTATGAATCCATTGGATGAAGTCAGGGAACAACCTCTTGGACTAAATTGGTGTGAGATATAAATACAAGTTTGCGATTAATCCATGTGAATAATTGATTAGACCATATGATTTGCGACAAACAATTCAAGATGCACTTGGAGCAGCAACTGCTTGGTCTTGTCATTTGGTACTCTATCTAATTATTTTACTCATAGGTTCTTCCGGCATTTTGTTGCTATATGCCATTTCATTGTAATGAGTTATCTATATTTTCTGTTGTGATCAAGCTAAATCAAATTTTTGTACATAAATTGTTGTGGTACATATGATCCTTTTGGGCTGATTACTAATTGTAAGGACCCGAAAATTTTATTTCTATTTGACCTATTTATTTAATTAATTATTTAATTTCTCTGAATATCTGTTTAATTGTTTTAAATCATTTTAATTGCATTTACATCATAAATTACCTCATTTTATTTTAAAAACTATTTTTAAACGTCAATTTGATTTTTCTGTCACTTAATTGTGAAAAATGAAAATGGGCACGTTTTTCGAGACAAATATTCGGACTGAGAGTGACGTACGTTCGGAGATTAAGAATGATCATTAGTAGATTAAGAAAAGCTAATTGAGGAATTAGAAGTGATTGATTAGGATTAAACTCCAATTGGAGCATATTGTCTACAAAATTAAAGTTGACTTTTGGCACCATAAAATCAAACTTTATATTTCTTCTTCCCTTTACTTTTTCCCACTTTACCAAACAACCGATAACCCTCTTCTTCTTCCTCATTTCAGCCGACCTCCCCTTTCCCATTTTCCCCTTCAATTCATCTCCAAAAACTACCAAAACTCCACCCAAATCCACCAAGAAACCTTGAGTAGTCTTCAACTCTTGTCTTGGAAGCTTGAGGAACTCACTCTCTCTCACCTAAGGCTAGCCGAAATCTTGGAGGAGGAAGAGGTCTTGGTGCCTTCTAAATCATCTCCAACTTAGGGTTTCTAGTTCTTCCATTAGAGGTATAATCATCCAACCAATTCTTGTCTTTTAGGTTAATTACTTTTATGCTTAAAGCTTTATTAGTTCTTTAGTTGCTATTATTGTTATTTGGGTTGTTGAAGTGGGCTCTATGAATTCCCACCTTTCTTGTTGTTGGCTGCTATGAGGTGGGTGTGTGTGATGGGGTGAGTTGAGTTGGATTCATGGAAGTTAGAAAGTTAGGAAGAAATGTGAAGCTTGAGTTTGGAGAAAAATTTGAAGTGCTGCCGATTTATTTTGCTGATTTCATGCCCTGTTTTAGCTACTGATTTTCGTGAGTTTCTTGGCCATTTTGAGAGCTGAAATGTTGGTCTATATGTGTGTAAACCTTGCTGCAAAAATCATTCCATTTGGTGTGTCAAAAATCGCATGAAAAATGAAGTTAAAATCTGGAAAACAGTTTCCAGATTTATCGAACCTTGCTGCCCTGATATTAATTGCTTTAAACACTGCCTTCCCATGCGAATTTTTAACTAAATTTTGGTACAGATATAGCTCATATACTGAGGTTGTTGCCTGAAAAATTTGGTATTTTTCCAGTACCATTTCGTTACTCAAATGATGTTTCAAATCTGCCTTTCTAATCTGGAAAATCTTCCCCAGCTTTGAGCACTGTTTGAGTTCATTTCGTTTTGACATTCATTTGCTTGAATTTATGGCTGAAATTTGGTGTGAACCTAGCCTATATATGTTAGTTATGGTGTACCAAATTTGGTAATTTTTGGACTTGAATTCGTCACTCAAATAGCAACTTGAAAGCTGTCCTGTATTTTCGAAATCCCAGAACTGCAGAATTTTGAGTGGCCTCTGTTTGCACTGTTGTAATTTCATGCTCGGATGTTGGAATTGAGTTCTGGGAGTGTCTGTTGAAACTTCATATGTAGGACTATATTGTGTATAAATTTCAGAGGTTAATTAATTTTCTGTAATTTTTGGCGGATTTTCAAAATGTGCTGGATAACCAGCCTGACGGACACTGTCGACTTACTGTAGCTAAATGTTCAACTGAAATCTGGGTGAATTTCGTCCATAATTTTAATTTGATGTCTTCTGAAAAGTTTTAGAGCTTTTAAATAGGTTTCCAACGGTACCAAATGAGCAGAATTCTGACTTGTAAAACTTGAGTTATGATTTTTCAAAGTTTTCAGCTCAATTAGGAAAATTGTCGAACTTTCGACTTTTTGCTTTAAACTTCACCCTCGATTAGGAAAACTCATTTTTTGGTTCTCTTTTAATCATTTTTAGGTCAAAGTGCTGATTTTGCGACTGATCAAAACTTGGAATCCGACCCCTACTTTGTCGGTGAGTGTTCAAGTGCATGTTTAATTGCTTTAGGTGATGTAAATAATTTTGAAAAGCATGCCTGTGTGAACTGGTGAGCGTGTACTTTATCGCGCTCACCTTCTTGAATTGTCTCAAAATGAGCTTAACTGTTTAAATGGTTTCTTGTTCAATTGCTTGACTTGATTGAATTGTTGAAATTGTTTATAACTATGGGGACGCCCAAACCCCATCGGGGATCCCTTCGCCTTGTCCGGCAACAGGGGCTAGGGCAAGGGTTGGGAAAACCATGGGTTTTTACTGTTTAAAGTACGTCGGTTGGAATGAGTCCACCGACTTGGCATACTCATAGTGGGTTGCCAAACACTTTTCAAATTTAGGAGTTCGGGCCCGGTCAAGGGGGTGTAAGTAGACGGGAGAGGGAGAAAAGTGATGAATATGGACTGTGAGAGTGAGTGGTTGACGGAGTGTCAACATGTGGATTAAATTGATGCGGGTGAAGAAAATAATTGCAGAGACATGCGGAAACGTGGAGCCGGCAACTGTATCCTTTAAATTGTATTGTTTAAAAGCTTTATTGCTAAATTCATTGTTTGGCTCTTTTATTATTTTATTAATTTATTTAATTGCTTTGAGTTGCCTGTGCATGTTTTCTTGGCCTCACTGAGCGTTAGCTCATCCCAATTTGTTTTCCTTAACAGGTTCCGAGGAAAGGCACGTGAATTGAGGAAGTTAGTACTTGTATAGGATTTTCCCTTTTTGTATAAGATTGAAATTAATGGATGAATTTGATGGTTTATGGAACTTTGGAGTTGTTGTTAATGTAATTTTGATGAAATTTTGGGGTTTGTATTTTGTAAGAGTTTATTAGAAATTTTAATATCTTATATTGATGACTTTACGAATGAATGTTTGGTTTATTATTTGAGAATTCGTAGTGAGTCCCGGCGAGAGCTGGGCAGCAGCCCGCTGATACCCTTGGGTTCGCCCTTGGGAGAGGTGGGGCTGTTACACTAATGAATGATAATACAGATTATTTTGTGAATTGTTGGGAGATGGAAAATTCCTATTTTTGTACTAACTTGATTTTTCATTCTTGAGGATTGCAAGTTTCATACTTTCACTTGGCCAAAGCATGCTTATTGGGCTCTGTTGGTTGTGATACACTTTATGTCGTTTGTTTCTCTCAACTAATTTAAGAATCATCTATGTGCTAATATATCAGCTCTGTAATTCAAAGCTTTTATTTGGAAGCCCTTTGCTACATTTATGCTTGCTACCAAAATTAGACTATTTTTGATTGGGTCTATTCCTTATACCAAATTTCTTTGCACATAGGTGGTACCAACTGAAGATTGGTGATGTCTTCTTGGTGATGAATGAAGGCTCTCCTTTGATTGGAAGCTTTGAAGCATACCACCTGAAGATTTGTGATGTATTCTTGGTGATGAATGAAGGCTTTCCTTTGATTGGAAGCTTTGAAGCTAGTACAAGTTCCTTCAACTTTTGCAATCAAAGAACATTTTGTTTTAATTCTTTTAACAATCGAAGAATATTTTGTTTTAATTTCTTCAACAATCAAAGAATATTTTGTTTTAATTTTAGCCAGTGGCATTGTTTAACATTGTCATAGAATTTTAAACAACTTTCTTCTTTCACTATGCTAGTATTTATTAATGACTTTTATTCTAAGGAAAGCATTTACATTTACTTTTAAATTACTAGATGCATTTTTTCCTTTGGGATAATTTCATAATTTTTTGTTCATAGTTAGCTTATTGCCGATTGTATAGCACGGAGCACTACCAGGTTGTTTTATCATTACCAAAAAATAAAAATAAAAATAAAAATAAAAAAATCTCATTGCAGGCTAGAGTATCACCATAGCTGAAAGTGCAAAAACCCAAAGATATATCTAATTTTTTTTTCCTTCTGTCATCAGCAGAAGAAGGAGGGAGAGCAAGAGATAAGCAAATTCCCAAATCACTCCTCAAAAGGCTAGCTGACTTTTGAGGGCGAAGAGGGGACTTAAATCTTGCAACACACACAACTAAACGATGTGGGACGGGAGACATGAGGATGTTGTTCAAAGATATATCTAATGACACATGAGGATGTCGTTCAAAGCCCTTTTTTGTGGCATGGCTAGATGTCTTTAATTGCTATGTATCAAGACATCTTAAAATGCCTTCATAGAATTGAAATTTTTAATGTCCTAAACCGATTCTGACATTACTAGTTGTCAAGAAAAGTGCTTTTTGTTGGCAACTGTACTACCTTATTGGATGAGTTTTCTTAACACCTTTGAATGTCATAGAGCTATCCCCATATTAGATGGGATGACACTCATCCATAGTGTAAGGAAAGGTAAAGTGTCGGCTTATATTATTTATATTGATACTTTCAAATGTCAACATAAATCTTTTTTGTCATAGTGAAGTTTTGAGAACTAAATTTGTTTTGATCAAAATATTAAGGACCAATTTGGCACATAAACTAAGTATTAGGTATCAAAGCTACATTTTTCCACAATAAAATATTTAAGTTATGCTGCCTACTTCATTTGGGTTGGGTGTTGTCTTGGGGATAATGAGTAAGTTAGTATTGCTGTCATATTGTAAAAATAAATAAATAAATAAATAAAGAGTGAAAAAGGAAAAGGAAAAATAAAGAGTGAAAAAAGGAAAGGAAAAGAAAGAGTTCAATTATCAAAGGGCACATGTTTATTTGTCTTAGTTAAGTTAAATTGACTTATTTATCATGTCCACGTGAAAAAGAAAGAAAGATAAGCTATTAGAAAGTAAGACGGTCAACTAGATTAATCCACCGACATTAGCTACAAAACTATTATAACAATAGCACCTCGCGGCCAATTAGTTTTGGAAGGATCTTTCATAAGTCAAATATTAGTTTTGTTGGTTCAAGTTCCATATTTAACTTCAGAGGATGGAGACTTAAGCTAGTATATACCCACACAGTTACAATGTGAAACCCCGAATTTTTCCAAGATTTTTTTTAATGAATTCAGTCTATTAATAAAACTAATATATTTCAGCAAAAAGAATAAGGAATTAGTTATCTGTAGGATAAGTTATTTTGATAACCAACTCCCACTAAACCACTAACAAGTAGTGGGTGGTTATATACTAGATTAGGCCTGCTTACAAAACTACCTATTCCTAAATCAAAACAACGTAAAATTCACTCTCTCCTCTCCATCTGATTAAACAAATCCCAGAAAATTTCCTTAAACATTGAAGGCCATAGGCAACCTTCAGGAGAAGTGGGCGACACAGTTTAATCACGTAAGTTTTTGCATACTACACTTTTCGCTATTAAGTTTTGAGTAATTATAGGATTTGTCTTCTTAATTATTATATGTTTACATAGAAAGTAATTAATCTTTGGAAACGAAATTTATGCTTGAATTGAAGTATATATGCTAAGTTTAGTTTTCTTGAATTTGTATGGGAATCTTATGGTTGTATGTAGGGGTTGATGCAAAAAGTATTAAATTATAGGGATGGAAGTTTTAGAGGATGAATCTGTTAGGGTTGTTTTTATTTAAATAAAAAAAAACAGAGAGAAGAGACCCAGGGCTGAAGCTTGAAGAAGCTTCAGCCATGGGGAAATAATAAGGGAGGGTCATTCCCGATGACCCTCCCCACAACTTGCTTGGTCGGCAAATGCCGACAACACCATTTGAATGACCAAAGGAAAAGCGGTTGAACAGCCACTGGATGAAAAAAAAAATCTGGAAAAATTGGAAGGAAGAAGAAGATGTCCCATTTTGCAATTCGGGTCTAGGATCGGGTTGAATCCAAGGAAAAATTGGGTAGAGTTGTAGGACTTGGATCGTGTCAAGAAAACAAATTTGTGTTATATTTTGGTTTGGGTCAAATGAAAAAAAAAAAAAACGATTTGGGCTGGCAAGTTAGACCCAAAGAAATTTAAAGGGAATCTGGTTTCGTTGGGTTAGGGAAAATAGGCAGCGGCCCAACTTACATAAGATACCAAGACTACAACTTAACTTACGTGGTCCAAGATTAGTTAGTAAAAGCCCAAGTTTATTAATCCAACAATAATAAAACAATAGAGCCCAATAGGAAATAAAAGTAGTATTGACAATCTTAATCATAATTTCATAATTAATCAATGGATTAATTAAATTATTAAATGTTAATAAATGATTGGAGAATAATTGATTAATAGTAATTAAGTAGATTATTAATTAGTTAATAGGAAATAGTTAAATATACGATTAATTAGTAATACATAGTTAAATACATGATACACCAATATAATTAGCTAAGCTATTAGTTAATTAACAATAAATAGCTAGATGATTAACTAACTAAGATTAATTGGTTAAATGATTAATTAACTGATAATAATTAATTAAATTATTAATTGGTAGCAAATAGTTAAAGGACCAAATAATTAATAGTAATTAGTCAATTTCTAATTAATTAAGGAGAATTAATTAAATAAGTAACTAATAGCAATTAAACTAAATGACTAATTACTTAATAGTAATTATTTAAATTCTTAGTTAATTAAAGGTAAATAATTAAATGGTCAATTAATAATAATTAATTAAATGATTAATTAATCTATATTAATTAGGGAAAATTCTTAATTAATAATGGGTGATTAATTAAATGAGCTGTTAATAGTAATTTATTAAATGATTGATTAGTTAATAACACTTAGTTAATTGATTAATTAATTTATAATGATTAATTATTTAAATGACAATGGACTAGAGAAACAATGAGTAAATATTGAACAAATAAGTGCATACTCAAGAATAATGAATAGATAACAATTACTTAAATAAGTAATTGAGTAAACACGGCTCATAAATATTCTACGAACCAATGATTGAATTAATGAATAATTACTAAATAGACAAATAAGTGAATACATGTAAATAAGTTAAATACATGAATAAATGAATGAGATATACTTGTAAATATTAACTGGATAAATAGGTTAAATACTTATTATAAACTAACAAGTGAGTATTTCAAATACATAAGTGCATGAATATACGTAAATAAATAAATACATTATATATAAGATCAATAAATGTAATAGATGAATAAGTAAGCAAATAAATAATATTTATTCATATATCATAGAATTATACCACTTTTGATTAAAATAAAATATAGAAATTTCTAAATATGGAAAATTTCTGAAAAAGAGAAACTTTCTAAATTAGGAAACTTTCCAAAAAGAAAACTCTTTTACCTTTAGAAACTATTCAAGTACACTTTAGTGAATGTCTAAGCACGTTTTCCAGGGTTGTTTAAAATAGGATGGATTACACGAAAAATAAGTTAAATAAATTAATGAATATATGCATGTTATTGATTATAGGTTCGACGCAAGTTAAGGATGAGTTAGGAATAACTCCAAGTCAGCGGCTCGAGGTAGGTGGTTCTTACCCCTCTGTATTTTCGAAATGTTAAATATGAATTTTCTCAAGTGAATGCTTTACTTTAGTATATGAAAAATGGATCATGTATGCCTATTTAAAATGTTTTACTATTCAAAGTATTATGAGTTGAGCGGCATAGTTTTATGAAATAAAATGCATGTGATGTATGAAATGAGCTCTGAACGGTCATGAAATAGATGGTAGGGACTATAGTCCTGATCATGTAAGAGGTCATGGCAGTCCGGTATAGAGTCCGGCCGATTGACCTAGTCATGGCAGTTCGGTATAAAGTCCGGCCAATTGACTCATGTCATGTCATGTGACCAATTGGTAATCATGAAACCCATTGGTCGCCTCCTAGAAGGGTTTAATCTCTAGGCTGAGTATTCGGATGTTGCATGTATTGTTTAAGAGCTGTGTTTTGAGAAATATGATGACATGATTGATATGTTTATGATTTGCAAGTATGTTCAGTGAAGATGATCATGTCATGTGTTTTCATGCCACGTCAAATGAGAATTGTTTATGTGTATGCCACTCACTATTTGAAATATATGTATATAATTTTGGATTAGTTGCAAGATATTTCTTTTCAGCCTACTATGTGCATGTGGACTGTGTGAAAGGAGTTGGCAAAAATATATTATGTATGTAGCTACATGATCCGACAGGGGAGTAAGCACTATCTACTGAGCATGTGTCGCTCAACCCATACTTTCATAATCTTTTCTTGCAAATCTCAAAAAGCAAGTTCGGATTCGAGTAGACGATAAGAGCAAGGTAGATAGTTAGAAACTTATGTTGGTAACATAGTATAAGTTTTTAGCAGCTGTATTAGTTTATTTGTAGTATGTATTTCTCTAGCATTTTTAAGTTTTAAATTTTAGTGAATTTTTGTAAGTTATGATCATGTTGCCTTGTATTTGCGGGAGTAAGGTCTCACAGGTACGGCGTGCCACGTTGCAAATCTGGTTCAGGGACGCGGATTTGGGGCATGACATACAAATAGTTGATAGTTTCTACGGTCAAGTGTCAGCTGAACCCTAAACAAAATTAACAACGTTGATATCCGTCTGCTGCACTACTACTCTATTTTGGACTACGGTGCATGATACTTCTAAGGGATCTCGAAGGATAGTACTAACTACTGAGATACACAGAAAAGAATGTGTAGATTTTTGTTTGAACCAATTATTCTTTTGCAAATTCTTCCCTGTATTTTTAAACGACAGAGAAGATGATAATGAAAACTGAAACTGACTTTAGAGAAGTGAATTTTTTCTTTCATTTTGAAAAAAAAAAGCATTTTTTTCCATCTATGGAATCTAATTCATCATTAAAGTAGTATTTGCTTTTGTAGAAAATAGAAGGTCCAAATGCTTCCCTTGGTCAAAGTCATCAATTCAAAAACGTTTAAACCAGCTCATAATTAAGTCTGCCAGAGCCACTGACATGGAGTTATACACATAGCATGCTAGGGTTTCTCATAGTATTGTGTAAATCCTCAATGAGAAATGCTTTCCTCATGTTAATTTTGGAACATTTAAAATGCGATGACACTGTATTGGTACTGTGTTATTCTGGGTGGTATTTGAAAATATTCGTTGAAATATGTTATTCCTTGATTTTGTTACTTTTCAAATAATGAGAAATCATTTGGTTTCTAATATTAATTAGCTTGATGCTACACAGGTATTCCCAATGCATTATATAATGGGGAATGGAAAGTACAATACTGAATTGTACCATTTGAAGCTGGAGGATAAGACTTCACCTTGAACCAAATGGGTGGAAACACTCCACCCTTAGCGATTTTACATATTTTAAGCTGTTTCTAAAATAATAAAATAATAAATAACTAAGCATACATAACTTAACATCTAAGTCGACCCAAGGCCCAAAATCTTATTTAATGCTAGCCAGCCTTCGAAGTGATACAAATTCAGTATGCATGGGGCTGAGTCTAGGCTTTGGATGGACCATTAAGGGTGACGGTTGTAAAGTGAGTCCATAAGCTTCCTCCATGTTGAGTTTCACTGCATCTTGTCCATTGGGCAAATCCCAGTCAAATGCATGGACTAAACTTGCAGTCAATAACGAACCATGCGAATGCCCAAACTCATTCCAAGAAATTCTACGCCCCAAATGGTATAACTTCAAAATCATTTCCCCTGACATCAACATTGGGCTTTTCTCCACCTGGTAAGAATCTTTCAGGTCGAAACTCAAGTGGATCAACCCATATATCTGGATCCCGAGCTATGGCCCAAACATTAACCAAAAGTGTTGAACCTTTCGGAATGAAGTATCCATTGATTTCACAATTCTCAGCTGCCATTCTTGGTAGAGACAGTGGCGTAGATGGATGAAGCCTAAGGGTCTCCTTGACGAGGGCTTGGACAAAGGTTAATCGAGGAAGATCAGCATCTGTTACGAGTCGATTTGATCCGACAACTGTGTCAAGCTCTTGTTGGGCTTGGGCCAACAGTTTCGGAGTGCGAATAAGCTCAGCAATGGCCCATTCTACAGTGCTTGATGGCGTTCCGTCCCTGTAAACAAATCCGCAATAAAAAAATTAAGCATAAGTAATATTTTGAATTAATTATTAATTGATAATTATGAGAATTCTATTTCGACCTTTAGCTATCATTTTTCCTTTTTTTTAAAGTTTATAGTCTCTCTTGAATTGAAAAAAAAGGAAGAAAATGGAAAAATAAATAATGAGATAATTACATTATTGTATTAAGGTCCAACCACGTATGGAAAAAGTACAGACATGCATTTTGTATTCAAGGAGCATTGTTAATGACATTCATATTATTGTTAATGATACTTCATCTCTTTTGTAATATTTGCAAAATCACAAAAAGAAATAGAGCATCATTGATAAAAAGTAAGTGTCAATAAAATTAGTTATTAGTAGCTACTCTTAAAACATCCCCCAAGAAATTAAAGATCCTGGGCTTAAATCTCCCTATTTAAAAAAATTATAATAAAGTGTGTTTGGATAGTAGATTATTTGGAATAATTTTGTGAAAAAAATAGCACTTTTTTTATGTGATATATCTAAGATAAAAAAGTGGCTAAAAATTGTGTCAATGATGTAAGCAGAAATTTTTGGCCAAATAAAATCAATCCAAACAAACTATATGACTATCAATGTTTCATTAAAGTTCAAGCAAAAGAGCAAAGAAAGGCATATCCAAAAAAAAAAATAGAGAAAATACTTAAACAATGGTCCTCATAGACATTAATTTCAGATTGGGAATCCGGTTTCTATTAGTATTTTGTAAGTGGAAAAGTTAAGACAATATTGCGTGGCAGTGATTTATAATATAAATCTTCTTAATTGTTGCAACACAACTAACAAGAAAATTTTTGTAGCTAGTTCTCAATAAGCACTCATTAGCACAAGTAATTTATACAAAATTTATTCTCCCTTAATGTAATGCATACATATCACATAACGCATATATTTATTGATCCATTGCATTTCAAAACTTTTTATTATTTGAATTTAGGTTTTTCTTAATTTAGTGCAATTGAACACTTGTAGAATACATTAGACTTGTCCCACCGGTAGAGATTTTAATTAGGTAATTATAAGATCATTTATTCGACTCTTAAACATTTTTCTTTCCACCTTCCCTTGTGAATTAAAGAAAAAGAAAACAATTAAAGAATAACTCATTCTTTATTTCACTTAATTGTGTATTTGTCAGATTAGCTAAGTATCAAATGCCTCGTATACCTCGTTGAATTGTACTCAACTCTACATCACAATAAAAGTTGTCGCATGCTGTTTACAAGGACCAGGATTTCTTGAAAGGGTTTATTATATGTTTACAACTTTACTCCAAGCAAAGACTTCTCTGGAATGTGATATATTTCTCCCGCGCATGTGTTACTTAACGCATCGGTAGATGCAACTACTTCCTCATGTTGTCAATTAAATCGTCTGATACTGATTGAGGTTCTACTGGACCCTTCAAGAAATCCCAAGTCTCAAAGATATGGACACCTGGCCCATTAAACCCGAGGAGGTTAACTAACACCTTATTTGGATTGCCATTTTTTGGAGAAAGTGTTTTTTTTTTTTTTTTTTTGTAAATACTTCTTCTATGCATTTTTTAATCATATTTTACTTCATATATATATATATATATATATATATATATATATATATATCACATCTTAAGAAAGTGTTAGAGTAATTTTTCTCAAAAAATCCTCTGAAAAATGCAATCCAAACAAGTTCATAGCTTCATAGATATAATTTATTCTAGAAAAAGGGTACTTCCTTGTTAAAATGTTTAAGAACATTACCTACTGCTAAAAGTATATTGAAGGTAATTTATAGAATAAAATAGGCTCAAAGTAAAAAAGATAACTACAAAAAATACATGATACAATCTGAAAACCAAAAAAAATGGAAATTTAAACACATCTCACACCTAAAAATATTAAGAAATAATTTAACCGCGACTAATGGTTAAGAGGAGCCACAGATGTCAGTTTGTTATAAAAATAAATTTAATTCAGAAAAAGTATTTGAATGTGACAGGACAATATATGTGAGATTGACACTAATTAACAAATTGGGTATAATATGGGCACAAATAAGAGAAATTTAAAAATAATTAAAACTAGGAAATTATTAGTGCTAGTAAGAGGAGAGGCATACCAAGAGCAAAGCTTTGATTTCCGTATCTGATAGGGTACCTCCCTCGCCATCAATATTGTCCTTAAGGGAGATCAACGTACTCAACAAGTCCACGTGTTTTTCATCCCACTGTAGTTGATCTTATGCTCTTCGAGGATTGTGCTCAAGAACGCGTCGAAACGCGCGTGAAGTTTCTTCATCTTCCCAGCAATGCCTTGCAAATCTAGCCGATCAAGGGCTGGGATAAAATCACCCAGGTTAAAAACGCCAGCCAACACCATCAGCTCCACCACCATTGATTTGAACTCGTTGGCTTTTGGATCTCCGCTGCCACTTCCGTCACCAAAAACTCTCCTCCCAAGCATCACTCGCCCTAGCGCATTGGTGGTGCACACATTCAATAACTGTCCCAGATTTATGGGAGTCTTCCCAGCACTAGCGAATAAAGTGCGCGTGAGAGTTCTCACTTCTTCCTGCAAAAGTAAATCCTTGTTAAGAGACCCAAAATATGCTGAAAAAGGATATTTATTTTATACTAATGTAAAGACTTTCCAACACATTATTAGAATAAAAGTTTTTGTAGTTGTAGGTTCGATTCATGAAGCACAAATTTCAAAATTTTTATTATATATGTAACACGTACCTAAACTCGTTAGTTAAAAAGAATTCCTTATATGTTTATTTTGTATTAGTGTAAAAAAATTTTCCTACACATTGTTAGTGTAAAAATTTTTATATTTGTAGGTTAGATGCACGAAGCACAAAAACTAGTAAATTTTATGTTATATATGTAGCATATATCTAAACTCATTAGTGTAAAAGGAAAATCCGTCCACTAGTAATGAATTAAACATTAATTTTTTACCCTACCAGAAAATACCATTATTTACAAAGAAATAAAAGCAACTTGGAAATGAATTTTCTTTGCCTCTACCGTCAGACATTTGCACATGTGCACACGTGTTCGTTGAAGAATCATTTTATAATACTAGCAGTGAATGTTACTCGTCAAAACTACAAAAAATTTTCATTACCAAACACATTTTCATTACCCTGATCCCAATTTTCTGTAGTTTGTTATATGGCTGGATATTTTGAGTAGTCATATTGACAATCAACTTTTTATTTTGTTCATATATTTCTTTTTTCATATTCATGTACATAAATTAGTAAGACAATAGAGTGTCAATCGAAAAAATAAACGGACCAATCTCCCAAGTTTGTAAAAAATGGGGCAACCAAATACATAACCTCTCTACTGACCTTTCCATGTTCTTCGACCCAAGCTAGGAAAGTGCTTTTAAGTGTACTATTGCTAGTCTATTGGTAGTTGATAATTAAATCACATACACATACGCCAACTTTTTGACTAGTCGGTTCACATGCTATGTTTGGGTGGGATATATAGACGTCATGAAAATGACAAGAAACATTAGAATATATCATAGGGAAAACCAAGACATATACGAATACAATGAAATTTTTTATTATCAAGACCGTCAGCATGGAGAAGCCAGAAAATATATTTTGAAGGGGCGAATTTTATAAAATAGCTCCCTTCCTCTAGTTCCGACCCGGACAATTAGTCCAATATAACAACACTTGATGAATCTCTTTTCTTTTTTTTTTTTTTGTACCAACAAAAGAAGAAGAATTTTTTCACAAGTTTACTATATCTAGTTGTGAAACTAATTTAGCATTCTTCAGTTATATAAAAATTAAAAATGACATCAATTAAGGATTGGCTACATTTGGTTAACTCGTGAAGAACTCATCAACTAGCGTGCACAGTGCACAATGGAGACAATGTATAAAAGAAGCTCAAAGTCACCTACCTTAGGAAAAGAAGTCCAACAACATGTTTAATTGCACTCACGGCTTTTATCTTTAAGTTAAAAAAAGATTAAAAAAAAAAAGGATTCACAAAAATGTTTTTCACATATTTATATGCATAAGTCACATAAAATATTATCCATAGGTCATATAAGACATATATATCAGGCCGTATAAAACATACACACACACATATATATATACATGTGCACACACATAGAGACACACACACATATATAGTGTGCGTGTGTATATATATGTGTGTGTATGTGTGTGTATATACGCATATGTGCGAGCGAGCACACCACATAAGATATATATTAGGCCATCAAGATGACATATAAATATGTGTGTGTGTGTATAGCAGGTCATGTAAAACGTGCATACATACATATATACACACATACACATACACGTATACACATGTTATATATATATATATATATATATATATATATATAACACAATATATGTGTGTTTTGTGTGTTGTTTTTATCATTGGTAACAGCATTTCCTACAATTATCGCTCTTACAGATGCTAAGGCCTAAACTCCGTTTATTCTTATCTTACATGGTGGCCAAAATCGAGAACTAAAAGTTCAGAAAGTGAAGACTTAGATAACGATAGATTCTGTCTTTTAAACTTTCAGGGCAAATGTTATAATATTCTATACGAATTGTATAATTTTCTTCTGGCTGCAGCCTGTGATAGTCATCCCTCAAAGTTCGAAAGTTTCATACGAGATTTTGATCGAATAAAATGTTTCCACAAAGAAGTTGTAAGATTTCATATTGAGCTATACCGTTCATATGATATTAATTCTGCATCAGACTATGATCACACCTACAGCCAAAACATGGTTATGATCACACACACACACACACACACACAAACTAATACAATACAGATGTATCATCGAGAATAAACTATTTATGTTTCTATGTCTGCATCAATTTGTAAAAACATCTACTAGGAGATCTTCACCTGTCGGACGAGATGGAAGTCATCCAAAGCCTTGGCAGAGAAAAGGTGGATGGAACAAATTTTCCTTAGCAACCTCCAACGAGGTCCATAAGGCGCGAAAACAAGGTCCTGATAGTTATAAGCAATATGTTTGGCACCAGAGTTTGGTGGCCTGCTGGAGAAATTGGCGTCGTGGGTTTTCAAGAACTGTGCAGCGACGGAGGCCGAGGCTGCCACTACAACATGCACAAAGCCAAGCCTGAGATGCATCAATGGACCATAAGTCCTGGCCATGGCTGCAATTGAATGGTGTGGTTTTGTGCCCATGTGTGGGAGATTTCCTAAAATTGGCCATGGTTTTGGACCTGGCGGAAGCGGCTTTGTGGGATTACCTGATTTGTTGAGTATAGAGTAGAGAAGAAAGGCAAAGAGGGAGGTGATGAATATGAGGGTTAAGGTGGACATGTTGGTATTTGGGAGAGTTTTTTGGGTTGGTTTCAGGTTTTCTGGAGACCACTATATATAAGAGAAAATGTTTGTTCATTGGATAGCACTTAATTTATGCCAGCATTACTCTTGTTGGATGACTTTTTTTGGTGTTCTTTAGTATATTGTGGGGGTGTTAGATTTTTAGTCAGCTAGGTGTGTGCTGAAGGGAATAGATTGACTGGCTGAAGATTTTGAACGTTCGGTAGCAAGCACATGCAGCAAGAAATGTGCCACGACAAGTAATCTGTACTGGCAAAAAGTAATAAAACGTTCCACAATTAGGGCCATATATACCACTCAGATTCAAAAGCTGGAGTACTTTATTTCTAGATAGACTTATAAGATAATCCATCCCAAAGCTGAAGCTCTGATGGTAAGCGATTGCCAAGTTTTTGCCACTAAATATGGATGGAGGCATTCCATATTTCTGGCTGTCAATACTGCCAAAGTGGTAATTTTCTTACCAGATTGATTTTTATTCAAATTTTGACATTACCCTCAATTGGTCAAATCCAAATATTTTCATTGATTTTTTGGATCGATTGTCCACTGATTACTCACTTTTTCTTTATCTCACTTTCCCTTCTATTCCCACCATACGATCTTTCTACAACTTTCCTATTTTAAAATTTTTTTTATTATTTTCTTGAGATCTTTATAGCATTTGTTTCAAGATCTTTTGCATAATATTTGTTTTTCTTTTCTTCACTCTTACTACTTCTCCATCACTATCAAAAAGTTCTTTCATGGCTTTTTTTTTCTTTTCTTTTTTGGTTTTATTCCATTTTGTTTTCTGCCAAATAATCTTTGTTTACAGTTTTTTGGACTGATCATAAATTTTGATTAAATTTGGGATGCAATTTTGTTGCAATTATAATGCAATTCAAGTTCTCATTTTCTGAGCAATTTTTGTCGCAATTATAGCAATATTGTAGGTTTTTTTTTCGTTCTTTTTTTTCTTTTGCAATTCACCTAGTTCTTATTGACATATTCTTGTTTTTAGATTTTTCAAATGGAAAATAGGATTCATAATCAATTTGAAGAAAATAATCCGCACAACTCAACTAGTGACATTCAACAACCGCAACAAGTTGGCTCAGAGAATATTGTTGAATTATTTGATTTTGATTTAAAGTTTGAAACACGTAATGATCTAATGAAGATTTTGAGAAACTTCTACTCGACTTAAGGTTATATCCTATCAATTAAAAATTTGAAAGGAAAAATATGTTATTATTGATTGTTGATCTCCTAACAAACTTTACAATAATTTTCACTTTCTTACTTATTACTTCATGAAAATATTGACTTCAACATATATCCATATTTTCTAATTACTAGATTAAAATAATTCTAAATTACATTACATTTATATCCCATGAATATTGAAGGCAAAAGTTTGTCTATATTTTTTTGGAGTTTTTAATAGTCTAGATTGTTAGTTGTTTTAATTAAATCATGTTGGATTTGTAAAAAATAACTTTTAAATTCAAATTTGAAAATAAAAAATAAGAACGCTTTGAAGCAAAATAATTATAATGTAAGAAAAGATTATGGTAAAAAACTCAAAGCCAAATAAGTGAGTTATGAAATTAATAATAAATAAATTAAAGAAAGAGAAAAAGAAGGCAAACCAGTCAATTAATTAGAGAGATGAGAGAGTAATCAGTGGATAATGGACTCAAAAAAAAATTAATGGAAATATATGGATTTGACCAATTGAGAGTAATGTTAAAATTTGAATAAAAAATCGCCTATCAAGAAGATTACGCTTCTAGCAATATCGCTAACCCATATTTTAACTCAATGAAATAGAGGTGTAGTAGTAATATCAAATATATTTTCTGCAAACCTGAACTTAGAAGGTTTAGTGCATGTCATCATGGACCGTGACAAGGGCGACTTGAGGTTCTGAAATCCATACCGTTTATGGGCTTATAAAATTGATTCGGTTGAGGGTCAATAATTTAATTATTGGACTAACTGTAATTCATCAATGACATCATAAGTACTTAATAATTATTAAGTATTTCAAACATGCACATAATTGTAGACATTTCACTCTAATTAATGTTGAAAATAATCACTTACATCCTTATTCTAATCTTCTATGTATTGCTTGTTTTAGACTCCAAAATTACTTTTATTTTATACAAATATTTATTTACTATGTTTTTAATTTGTTACATTTTAAAGTTCCAGAAATTGTATGACTAGTAATTTACTTAGATAGGTACAGAGAAAATTAGAAGGCGGACAAAGAAATAAAGTACATTAAAAGGTTAAAAAACTAAAATATAATATGTTGTACATTGTGGACAAGATTAAACATGTAAGTAGAAGAAAGAGAGGAGTGAAGTGGAATAAGGTAGCAAATGCAATTTGTTCAATTAATGGAAACAACCATGCGTTGGCAATTGGCGAGTATTTGTTTGGATAGGAAATTTACTTCCAAAATTTACTTGCTTGCATCATCAACACATTTTCCAACCACCTTTTTATTTTACATACATCACATCAAAAAAGTGCTACAGTATGCTACAATGTTTTTTTTAAAAAATTATTTCAAATAATCTCCTATCCAAACAAATGAGAATCAGAAGACAAAAAGGACATCATTACAGTTGAGCAGTGAACTGATCGATTACTAAAAACTGTTCCAATTCAATGGTCCAGTGGCTGAACTAGATGTTCTTATCAATTTAGTCTAAATTGGCGATTTTTAACCCCTACCAGGTTTTAGGGCCTAGCAGGACCAGAGCGTTGACTTGTCCATTCAATTATGCTATGTTTAGATAGGTAGATTTGGGTGGATTGGATTTCAAATTCACAGTTCAAATTCTTATCAACGTTTGGGAATTTTATTTTAGGGATGAGATTTTATATCCATCCAATACAATAGTCATTTGAAATCCATCCCTCTCAAATCCTTTCTCAAACACAAATTTATCAATCCAAATTCAATTTTCAATTTGATTGGGTTTTAAAACATTGCAAAGACAGGTATCAATTATAATTCAATCATATTGACTTACCCAAATTCGCCCATTAATAACCCATCCATTAACTTTAAATGAGTATAAATGGGACCCAATTATACCCATTTAATTGATGGGTGGTAGGTCAACTCAATTCACCCATTTAACCCATTTAAAGATAAATATACATTTAAATTCAAATTTTAGTGAGTGTTAAGAAGATAAATTAGAATTTCTTACCAATTTAAGGAAATTCTTCAAAATGGTAGACTTGTTTCTACCAATCTGATGGTAACCAAGACGGATGAAGTAAATAGATGACATGAATGCAAAGGCTAACGCCAAAGCGGTATGGAAGAGGCACGTGAGGAGTAAATTTAACCGAAAACAAAACTAGAGATACAGGTTGAGAGTATTTGAATTGTTGTTTTAGGCATGTGGGGCCCACCGAAAGGACGAAAGATGACAGAGTGTGAGAGAGGACCGTGAGGACAAATTTAAAGCTACTAATGTGTAATTGTGGGACATAGGAAAGTTTTCAATTGATTTTCTTTTACTATTTGTATCAACAAACTAAAACAATTGCCACCCAAATTATTTTACCTTTCCAATTTTTTATTTATGTGATAAAACAATAATCTCTTATGTCATGAGTTATATTTTTCTAATTTTTTTATTCAACAAATAGTTGGTGTTCAAGTGCATTTGTATTCTACTATTATTTCCTTACATGTATAGTCTTTCGATTATAATTTCTAGTTAAAAAAGTAAACATGTGTTATATTCCTTAATATATTTCCTTCCCTCATACTTTGACCTACTATGTGTATTTAGAATAAACAAAATTCAATACGCTGTTCATGAACTAAGGGAGTGTTTGGTAAATAAGTTTTAACCCCCACTATGGGTTTCAAATTCAATTATACCTATATAAAATGTTTGGTTGGGTCAATGGAATAAATTAATGGGAATGATAGGCCTCTTCTATGGATTTTAATTAACCAACCGTTACTAGAGAATCATCTTAGTTGCCCATCTTATTCTTCTTAAATCATCTTAGTTACCCTTTTATTCTTATTAAATGCAAAAATAAGAAAATAAAATGCTACTATTCAACAAATGAAAAAAGAAAAGAAAAGAAAAAAAAGAAACAATAAAAAAGAATAATAATAAATTATAAAATCCATTCCACATTAACAAATACACTATGGTTTTCATCAAAACCCATTATCATTGACCACTCTATGATATCGATAGTGATAGTGATAGTGGAATTAGAACCAAACGGCTCCTAATTATTTTTATTCTATTTAGTTTGAAAGTTATTATTTGATGTTTTATTTAATTGACCTCAATATGTAAAAAAGAAAGAAAAAAATTAGAATATAAAAGATTAATTATTTGAAACCAATAAGTTGTACTAATCTTTTGTGTCTCATGTTTGTTTGTTTTTTTGCATAGGATGATGCATTCTTTGTCATCTCATGTTTGTTTCCTTTTGCATCTGAGAATGCATCCTATTTAATGGAATTAATCCCTTTATGGGAGATGAAATAATTTCATGGAGAGATGATACGCCTTATCCCTAAAATGAGTAAGAGCGAATAATATCAATTTTGACTTTTGATCCTTACTAAAGGGTAATGCTTTACTCTTAAAAAAATTATATAACTCTACTCTCTTGTTATAATATAATTTAAATTTTGGACTAATTTACCCCTACTAATGAACAAATTTGTGCCTACTTATAAAAAATTAAATCTTGGACTAATTTGCTCATAATAATGAAATAATTTAGCTGGACTGATTGTCCATACTATTAGTAAAATTAATTTTTATTCATTTGTCTATATTAATGAAATAATCAAAATTTTAAACAAATTTGTCCCTACTAATAAACAATTTATATTTTGGCCTACTTTACCCTTACTAAAAATTTAGATAGATGTACCACTACTAAAATCAAATCCATATTTACGCTACCAATTTTAGTTCATAAAATATTAGATATGTCAAATAAGACTCGTGAGTTAGAGCAAATCTGAAGTAAGTTCAAAACTCTAACATATTTGTGACTCGGTATAGTCCAACAATGCTAACCCAAAAACCAAACTCTAAAATTTTTACCTTTTACAATTTGAGTTTGGATTTATTAAACTCGATTAATACTTCTAATTTTTAGATAAAAGGGTATTCCAGTCCATAATGACGTAATCCCACCCCATCCTATCTCTAATGAAAAATAGGATAATTTTATTTCCTAACACATCCCATTCAGAGTAAATATAACTAGACACTAGATAATAAAATTATTTATCTAATGATGACTCAGGATGAGTGGTCTGATGACAAGTAATCTTCTCTCACCTATCCCGTCAACTAAAGGCTCCTTATAATGATTAGTGCACATTTTCAATAGCTAAATTAGTTCACATTGAGTATTATTCCTTAATTTGATTGATTGATTGGTATTATTCCATAAATTTAAATAGCTAAAATGGCATCTTAATAGCATTGGTAGGTTATAACATGATGGACAAGAGATGGACTTTCTTTCCTCCACTCCAATAAAGCTATCTCAAACATGCCAGTCTCACACTTGTTACCAATTAACATCTGGCAATGCCCTGATTCCCATTAATCTGTTGTGTTATAACTTTTTTCCTTTTTATCTTTTATGATTATACAAATTCTAACTACTATTGTTATTGGTTCCTCTTTCATTTCCTCCAATTTCTCTCAATAGACATATGGACAATTGACATATGCATTAGTTTGATATTAAAGACTCAAAATCATTTGCTACTCTCACGCTCCAATATTTAATCTAACTCTTTTTTTCACATAAGGAGGTTCAATAGTGATTTTCTCTTACCCTATACTAGTCAAAAAATAATGAACAATAAATCTATAGAATTGATATGATGACTAAAAGTGACTTTAATAAAAGATGATCAATATTACTATATAATGGTTCACATTATTTAGCCCATTCCCAAAAAAAAAAAAAAAAAGCATAGCTACTTATACTTCTTAATTAATTTCCAGCGTGGTTACAAAAGGAAAAAGCTTCAGTATGGTGGGAAAACATATTGGAGGAGCTCAATTATATTGCATGAACTTATTAAATTGTTAAACACTTACACATTTTTTTGTTTTACAGTAACTAATTTACGGCTGTATCATTTAAATATTTGACCTACAGTGATTGGAACAAAATTTTTTGTCTAAATATTTTATTAGTTTTGTACTTTTTTAAATCCATAAAAATAAAATTCCTGGACACAAAAGAAATTTATAATTTCACCTCATCAATGTATGTCCCACTGTTGCAAAAGATCAAATTGTCTGCCATTTCTTGTCTCTCCTTCTCCGGCTCTATTGGTACCCAAGTCCACAAAGCAACCACAAAATATTTGGTGTTATACCACTTTTCCCTAGCATGCCATATCACGTGACCTCTTCCTCTCCAACCTAGATTAACAAGTTGCCGGTTGTAAAACTTTACTTTTCATGTATTTGCACATGAGTTTTACAATTCCCAAGTGACAAGACACTTCATCTGGTGTTGTACGGATTTTGTATCATTCTAATACAAACAAATTGGTAAAAACCACTCTACCAATCTGCAGAACCTCCCACCAATTTAATAATAATAAAATTATTTCTTGTCAAACACCATGTGAATTTTTTTTTTAATGAGTAGTATTTCAAACAAGTCATAAATAGATAATTGGGTATATCCATGCCCATTTATTGAATGGATAAAGTAGGTATCCATTTTACTCATTTATTTAAATCGGTATAAATAACTTGACTCAATTATACCCATTATCCAATTATAACTTATGCAAACCTATTCAAGTCATTCATTTTGACACCTATAATTGCAAAGACGATTGTCAAAGATTACTTTCTTATAGGTTGGCAACTAACAAGAAAATTTACAAAGCAAGCCTCAATTACACCCCATAATTTTGACACAACTAAAAAGTACTATGAACAATAGTTAATATCACACTTGAATTCGGTTATTGATACTGAATTATAAGTTAAAACTACCAAACAAGGAACAATTTTAAATTTCTTTCTTTTCCCTTCTTTTCTCTTCAAATCTCAACTTCCAAACTTGGTGTAAAAGTATTTATGGGTACATAAAGAGTTTTGTAAAATATGAGACAATTGCCCATCCTAACATAGTTCCAGTAGCACATCGAGCAGCTGTTTTTTATTCCAAAATCGTGCCAAAAGCCTAATAGTTTGGAAAAGATTTGTTGCGGTTTTGAATAAAAAGGGGGTTAGGAAAATGTCCGATTTCCTAATTGCATGTCCAGTTTGTTGGAATGTATGCCCTAAAACAATCATTTTGTTTAAATACATTCCTAATAAAGTTTTGTATTTTATGAAATTCCATTTTATCTGTTTGATATTTGATATAACTGATAAAGTCCTTAGAATATCACAAGAGTTGCTGACTATGAGATATCAATCACATTTATAATAAATATTCTTAAATTTTCCTAGTCATAGTATTAATGAGACGGACGCCATTAATAATGACGAACTAGTATACGCTAATCCCTACTTAGTATAAGTAGTGGTTGTTCTCATCAACCATGGTATAGGGATACCTAGGCTAATGTGTGGATGAATTGTAGAGTACTAATTCATTGAGTGATCCACGTAGATCCCATTAGGATATCTATCAAGTGCCAATGGTTGAATCTCTTATGGAAAATTATGTAAGTGATCCTAGGCTTGAGATCACCATAGTATCTTGAGTGTGAATCACTGCCTTTTGATTCTATTATTTGTTACTCACCATGAGTGACTTAAAGAATAGAAATTGGGGGTAGTGTGAAGCATGGAAAGATAGTGAGTGATCAGGAGAGGATTCACCACTGATAGTAGGAGTTGATATCCGTGATGGCCACTAGTAGGAGATTAACCCATAATAGTCCACTACATTAGATTAATTGAAGAGTGTCTTCAAGTTAACCTAATCTAGGGTTAATTTGAAACTAGCAAATTAATTAGTCATTAGGAAATTGGCACTTATTCCTCATTCCCCACTAATTGGATATCGATGGTGAAAGGATAATAATTACATGGTAATTTTCCATAGAAAGGTTTGGTCAAAATTCCCTTGACTAATTCTCAATACCGGGTGGTTGTGATGTTGTTAGACACCGCCACAATCTATAATTATGAATGAATTAATTATTGTAATTAATGATAAAATAAAGTTGTTTATTTTATCTAATTCTTCTTGAGAATTATAATTCATAATTATTGCCGCATGTTTGGAACCTATTGATCACACCTTAGAGATTGAATTCGGATTAAAATTGTGTGTCCAAATGGAGATTTGGAAATAAAATCTTATGGGTCTAATTATAAGGAATAAAGGATTTCTGGTTATTTGAGCAAATAGGATAAAATAGTTATCCTATATTTGTTTTGATTTGGATCAAACAAGATCCTATCTTTTCTCTACCTCTCCTATAAATAGACACATCTATGTGATACGTCTGCACCATAACAACACAACTACAGTTGACAGAATAGAGAGAGGCTAGAGTTTTTGAGAAAAACTTACGTAGAGAGAAATTCCAAAAAAAGATAGAATAGGCTAGCACCTTTTCTACACTTTCATACACACACATCTAGGATCAGAGACGATTCAAGAGAGGATCCGACTTCTCTGCGTGGATTGCAAAGAGAGGCAGGACGCTTGGACCCTGTTAACTGATCACTCTACAAAGCAACAAGAAGCCGCTTCTAGGATTAAGGTAATCCCACAACCTCCTTCTCTATAAGTCATAATGTAGCCTAGGGTGATTCCCTGTTGTTGGGGCTAAAATTTTTGTTTTCCTGCTCACTGCGCCTAAAACCTAACACAAACACATCTCAAAATACAAATAGCCAATACATTAGAAATGATACTAAAACTAATATAAACATTTTTTTGAGTGTAATATAAATAGAAAGACTTGAGTTTAAAACCTCTCACTTACATCTCCTTCCCCACCACCCAACTTATCCCCATTTATAGCATTGTGTTATGTTGATGCCACATATCTACAAATCAAATATGAGTTGAATAATAACATGAGTATCCCAAATAAATTGCCCCATCATGATTTGATTGCATCTAACCTAGTCAACTTGGTAAGCTTTGATGTGCATTAAGTATGCAATTTGAGAAGATCAAGATAAACTTGGTGCTAGAGTTTCCACCTCACCTCAATAATTCCAAACCTAGACCCTCAGATAATCCAAGACACCATTTTAATTTAATGGATTTAAATTTTAAATGTTCGTGAACGCTTGATAAAAAAATTGAATATTTGAATTAATTAAATAACACAAATTTTTAAATAAAATTTACTCCTTTATATAAATGATTAGCTACTCACTTATCACTTAATATAATATACATTTAAATGTATTAGATTTACTTAAACAATTCAAAATTTAATGGATTCATACCGATTTCAAGTTTTAATTTTATACTTTGATTTTATTAAATGCACCTTACGCTTCTCTACACTAAATTTTAAGTCTCACGCTGCATTACCTGGATAAAGTTAATGCTCTACCCAAATTGCATGGAAGAAAGTCAACGCTTGAAAACCTCCTAGCAATAATGCAACTTAAACCATTTCAGCACGTGAGCACTTCAATGGATATTCACGGACCCACACTCTGTGCTAGCTCACGGGAATACTCAGCTAAACATCCAAAACAATCTCTTGTCATGTGCCTAATTTCTCATATGGAAATTCACATTTTGGTCCCTAAACATTTTAAGCAATGATCTTTCTAATTTTAGACGCTAAGTAATTTTTTATAGGGAAATTAAATATTGTTAAAATAATTTATTAGAGATGAAATCATTTTAGTGAAAAT